>VXBO01002683.1:67834-175005 GCA_013400135.1 Rhinoptilus africanus
TTCCAATATGAAAGTATTGTATTAGTTAGGAAGATAGTTGACACGGGTAGAAGCAACACCTTTTCATAGAAGTTGTTATCTTTGATTTGCTTCTGTACTGAGGCAGTAGCTGTGATCTTAAAAAGCTTTTTTATTATGGTAAATATATATTTTTGTCTTAAAAAAATATTCTTGCAACTAAATATCACGAGATTTATGAAGTACATAAGGAACAATAGATTTGTAAAATAAAAATTTTAGTTTGAGAAATAATTGGATTCTTCTAAATTAGGTTCTTCAATAAGGATCTAATTTTCTGTGAAGAAAGAAATGGATACTTCCCTCTAAAGAAATTAATCTTTCTTAAGAGCTCAGGCAAGGTATCAAAAAATTACTAGCAATTTAAAAAAAAATCATTTAGCTGATTGTGCATACATTTCAGTGGTATTAAAACAGGCTCATATGTCAGGTGTAAGTCACTTGGCATCTCCTATGGCGTATGCAGTTATTCAAGTGCTCCAAAAAAAATTACTCCCCCTCTATATGTTATGTTTTGACATATTCAAAATGTATAAAAGAATATATCTTTTGGAGTCATGAGTTCAGTACTAGAAATAGGCCCCACACTGGAGCTGGGTCCTTGGCTGGCCACTTACATGTAAAAACTTTATGTTAGGTTCTCTTCCGTAACACTCGTTGCCTACTCTCCGACTGTCTTTGACAATTTTTTCTGCTCATTCACTATAAAAATGGCTTCCTGCAGGTATAGTCTTCACTCTGCATTGATGACTCGTCCTTCTAAAGTGATTAAAACCACTCCATTTTAAAAGTATTTAGTCTTTGGTACCTGAAAGATAGTGGAGTCTCCAAGGAAGCTACTATTGGCTTTTATATACTGTGTTTCCTTGTCTTCCAGAGACGAAAAATCAGAAAATGTGGAAATGCCCCACTCAAGCTGGAAACGGATCAGTTCGTTTGGGAGACAAATGTGGGTTTTTTTCCTTCCTTCAAGTAAACAACAGATATCATGTCCGCTTCCATTTGATTTCAGCCAGAGCAGTATTTTGCTTGAACACCAGCAACAAAATGTTACAGAAGACTTGGCATCAGATGTAATATTTGAGAACAAATATTTAAGATGTGTGTAATAAAGGGGACCTTTGCATAAAAGAACTCTTATCTACCCTAGTCATCTGTTGTGCTAAAAACCATTTCCAAAACCAACAGTACTGGAGGGGCTACGTTTCGAGACTAAACCATTCCACAGTCAACACTTCATGGCTGTCATCAGCCAAGTGCCTTGAATAGGTCTGCAGAGAAATGAACAGATCAAACGCTGGACAAGTTCTGCTGGCGTGTGCTATGGACTGCGGGGGAAGAAGGGAAATGGGGAAGAGGGCAGATTTACTGCAGCCCAGCCCTGAGCTGCCACCAACTCGGTGTTGGTCACAGCCGTGACAAAGGCAAAAGCTCAGCAGGTCCTCGCTTGCCCTGGATCAGCACGGGATGGGGGAAATTCACGGCCAGTTCTTCAACAGCTGGCAGAGCTCCTGCAACTGTGGGTGGGGAATGACCAGGCTAAGGGCAACGAAGGAGAAGGGCAGAGAAGGGGAACGGAGCTGGTGAGGGGTCTGGAGAATAGGTCTTATGAGGAGCGGCTGAGGGAGCTGGGGGTGTCCAGCCTGGAGAAAAGGGGGCTGAGGGGAGACCTTCTCGCTCTCTGCAGCTCCCTGAAAGGAGGGGGCAGGCAGAGGGCGTCGGGCTCTTCTCCCAAGGAACAAGTGATAGGACAAGAGAAAATGTCCTTAGGTTGCACCAGGGGAGGTTTAGACTGGATATTAGGAAAAATTTTTACACTGAAAGAGTTATTAAACATTGGAAGAGGCTGCCCAGGGAAGCAGTGGAGTTGCCATCCCTGGAGGTATTTAAAAGATGGGTAGACATAGTGCTTAGAGATAGGTTTTGGTGATAGTTTTTGTCAGAGTCAGGTTGATGGTTGGAGCAGAGGATCTGAAAGCTCCCTTCCGACCAAGGCAATTCTAGGATTCTGTGATTCTAACACTCTGTCCTCCTCAAAGCCCATATTTGGGGCTTCAACTCCAAATCTTTTGCCATGTTCCTATATAACTCTGTGCACCAGCATCAAAGAGTCACTGCTAACATCACCAGTCAACTGCAGAGTTTAAAACGGGGTGTGAAAAATCTCTCCTTGCTTTCTTCAATTGACAGGTACATTGGGCAGACCACCTTGATGGATTTCATCCCATCTCTAACCCAGTCTGGTGTGGTCGCACAGGCTGTGGGAGGAGCTGAGTGAGGCTATTCAATCCCTTTTCACGCAGATTTCACTCCCTGGTGTATTTTCTACACAAGGAACAGTCTCGTTGCTGCCCTCCATCCCTGCCATTCCTCTTTCTCTTTTCACGCTCTAATTTTTCAAATGAAAAAATACCAGAGAAGATGCACTTCTGACCCGTGACTTCACTGATGGCTCCCTATCAAGGCACTCATTTCAAAGATGGGATCTAGAGCAGTAATCGATATTTAGCTGTACGGTTGTTCGAGAGACGCTAGCGCATAATGCTGAGTTTATATAAACCGTTGAAAGATTGCGCTTCTGGGCTGCAAATGCTTCACACAGAGACAAGAAACACAGCTTTAGTGACAGATAATGTGCTGCTTTAGAAAGTCCACGTGCTGGGGTAACGCATCTGTTACCATAAGGCGCAATACGGCCCTAAACATTCCTTCCCTTGTGATCTGGTTTAGGAAAACATAAATAATTTTAATCTATTTGAACTTCTTCATTATTTTTTTTTTTTTCATATGGAATTCTCTCTCCTACTTTCTTTCTAATCTTATGGTAGTAGCATTAGTCTGATTCAATGAAACTAATGATTACAAATTTCTCTTTGCATTTCCAGTATTTAAATTGCATTCTTGTGCAGTCCATTACCTGAAGGGCTGTAAATTTACTGCAGCAAAAACAAGTAACTTTTTTGTCTTTAAAAGTCGTATTTCAAATAACTAAATAATGACAATATAAATATTTTTTTATGTGACTGGTGAGGTTTGATGTCTATTGTAAGACAGATACATCTCAAAGCCTATTAAAGAATAGAACAGCCTATTTTTGTTCCCTCTTGATGGAATTATCCAGCCATAAAAGATGAATTTCTGTGGTTTACCATTTCGTTCTACTGATTATTACCAGCACAGTGAAGTGGTAAATACAAATGCTAATTTCAACATACTTTCAAAGCAAATTTTTAAAGTTTGATAGGCTCTCGTAGTATTTTAAATTAAAATGCAAGGTACTGTAAAATCCATTTTGTTTACAAACAAACAAAAAAATACAATACAAATGCAAAAGATGCTGAAATGTAGAGCTTATGAAACCACACTAGGAATAAAAACCTGATGGGAAAGAGACTTAATACAGAGATAATACCAACCTAAAGCAGTGGTTGGGAAGTGGGAAAGGAATGCAGGAATCAAAAATCTCACTGGCATTATAAGACACAGAGAACATCTTTTGAAACAACCAGTAATAATCACATTCACTTCAGAAGGCTATGTTTAAGACAGAGAAATACCACAATATACCAAAATACTAGCAATTAGAGCGTTATGTCTTCTTTTTTTTTTAGCTGCTAACTTCTTTTCTCACTCTGTATTCAATGTTTCTTTGGGTTATAATTTAATCTAAAAATCTTTTTCTCCTACTGAGAGTGAAAGATCATACGTTTGTAGAAAAATCATAAATTCAAAAAATCTAAACAACCTGTTATTTTTATTAAGCGAGGTGTTGAGCTTCTTTAACTTATGTAAAATTTCCTGCTTTTACAGTCAGTTTTGTTCTCTCCTTTGTCATTTGTCTGCCATGGGTTTTGTATTTGTTTGTATGAAAGTAAATGATTTTATATATCTATCTATATATAACCTCATAGCACTTATACAACTTGTAAAGCTATGAAAAGTATATATTCTCTACTCATTCTAGTTGAATGCAGTTATTCAGGGAAATACCCTTGGCCTTTTGGGAAATATCCACAGGTGATGAGGATATCAAGATCAGGAGTCTTTTGATTTCTTCCCAGCATCAAAAAAAAAAAAGAACAAACTGTGTGGTCAGCTTCTGCAAAAGCTAGGACCAAAATATTCAAGTTTATAATATTTTTTAGAGTGAATTGAGAATTGTTCATATTTTTGTATTTATCATAAAACCATAGAATCACAGAATGGTTTGGGTTCGAAGGGACTTTAAAGATCATCCAGTTCCAACCCCCTGCCCTGGGCAGGGACACCTCCCACTAGGCCAGGCTGCTGCACAGTATATCAGAAGGATATTTTAAGAACCTCCTGAAAAAACAGCCTTTTGCCATTATGATAGATCTGGTTATAAACAAAATCAGGGTTGCAAAGCATTTCCATCGGTTGTCTTGTGGGAAGTTTTCTTTCACCCTGGAAGTTTTGCTGTAGAGCTGGAAACACAAACATAGAAGCGCAGAATCATTTTCATTGGAAATGACCTTTCAGATCATTGAGTCCAACCATCAACACTGATAAAACCACCGCTAAACCATGTCCCTCAGCACCACGTCTACACGTCTTTTAGGTACCTACAGGGATGGCGACTCCACCACCGCCCTGGGCAGCCTCTTCCAATGTTTGACAACCCTTTCCGTGTAGAAGTTTTTCCTTATATCCAATCTAAACCTCCCCTGGTGCAACTTGAGGCCGTTTCCTCTTGTCCCATGGCCTGTTCCTTGGGAGCAGAGCCCGACCCCCCCTGGCTGCCCCCTCCTTTCAGGGAGTTGTAGAGAGCGAGAAGGTCTCACGTAGGAAACCCGGGCAGCTGAGGAAAGTTGCCCTTTTAGAAATGCCTGCCATCTTTTGCTCCCTTTCTGCTGTGTGAGAGTGTTTTTGTGCAGTTGTTTCTGGCAGCTGCCTAACTCTGGGTAAAGATTTTTTTTGGTCGCTTTTTGCTTTTGTCTGTTTTGAAGTATGTACTTACTGGTCAATGCAAAGGTTTCCTCTACCAGGAAACATTCTGGTACCACTGAGCACATGCAAGATATGAAGGAATCGTTCTTTTCGCAGTGTATCTTCCATCCCAATGGAGTTTTTTTTTCTTTCCTACATCTCATGTCTCCTTTTCCTCACACAACCCCCTTGATGTGACAGGTATCCTCAACTGCAGCAGTGAGCAGCGTGTGAAGAAAGGGTTGGGAAAGGAAGGGAGCTTAAAGGTACCTTTTGTATCAGGGTGATGCTGGCAGCATTTAGGCTCTGTTGAGCTCTGCCTGTTTTCCTGGTGCTCAGAGGAGAGAAGCCAGTATCCAGGAATCAGAGGCACATAGCAACAGCGGTGAGAATGGGGTGGGGGGGTTGTGTGTGGGGAGTTGGTCTGTGTTACACATTCTTTATTCCAGAGGAATAGCCAGCAAAGCTCAAAGGATTTCCAGCTGTGCTCTGTCTAGAATAACAGAGAGTTTGAGCTTAACAAAGCTCATTTGATTTTTGCTCATTGATTTTCACGTGTGTTTTAGCATAATAAAGTTCACAAACTCCGGTGTTTGCCAAAAGTGAAAATGTGAAAGGAGTGACATCGTTCTGGAATCCGAATGCATTCTCACCAGTTATTTCCCCAGCAGGGCACAAACGTCTGTGCACAGCAGCCCATGTGCTATTTAAATCCCATTTGGTGTAAGCCCTCGGTGAATTTGACTGGTACGTATACTTAAGACCAGTCATGCCGTTTTCCCTGGGCAGCAAAGTTGACTTAAACAGCTTTTGCTCCCCTTGCCGATGACTTCCACCCCTGTGACTTCCCATCAGCTGCACTGATAATAACACTGCAAAAAAAAAATAAATAAAATGGGTGCTTTAAATACTATAAATTCACCGAGACAGTTCTGAAAAGAGAATGAGTGGCAGGATACTGGAGCCACGGACATCAGCCTTGCTGCTGGGGGAAATAATAGAGAGAAATAGTCCTGTGCTGATGGGGTGTGAAAAGCACATTTCAACACTTGCTAGGATCTTGAAACAAGCATTGAAAAATACGGACCAAACCACATACCTACTTTAGGTTTGGCCTTTCACCTGTGTGGGAGATGTTCAGGCCTAAGTGCAACAGGCACCCCAAGTGGAAAAATAAACCACCACGGTAGCTAAGCTCAGGAGTTTGAGGGATTATGGTTTAAATGATTCATTTGTGAAAAACTGGCGTGCTGTGAACATAGCGGACTAGTACATCTGTAACACCCCGATCATTAGTAAAGATACGAGAGCGATGGTGGTACATGGGAACAGATATGCAAACCGAATCACCCCGGCCTCATTATAAATAAGTCTTTCAATCAGATACAGTCAACATTAGCAGAAGCCAGCAGTCTTTATACACTGAATAAACTTATAATTTTTAATTTCCGGTGGCATTAATCTGGCAACTGTCAGTAGGGGTAAAATGAAAGCAAAAATGATTTAAGCAAATGCTTTTGAAAAGCGCAAGATTTTTCTTCTCTCCCTGTATGTGTTCCCTGTGACATGAGCCTCAGCTTATTCCCTTCAACCTTGTCAGTTTTCATCACTGTTAAATCTCAGCAGAAACTACAGGTTTAATCGAAAACAAACAATCTTCTCAGTTGGAAAAAGTGCTTCTCTTTTTTTCGGGAGGTCTTTGTTTTTGAAGAGTTTGCAAACCTTTAAAAAATATGGTGCCTAATCTCCTTCTTGAATAACACTCCAACATGGTGTTAGAAATTAATGTGGAGTTCCAGAAGCACTTACATTAGTATAAAATCAGTTCATCATAATTATTATTATTATCATAAATATCAAAGGAATTAATAATGATTAGGGCGATATTTTAAAGCGTTCTTCATTATCATGTGTATTGTTTGTAAAATTCCAGGATGCCGATAATTACTGTAAAGCTTCTCTTTGGCCAAGGTTCTTTTCCCAATGGAGGGATAGCCCAAAGCTAAACGCTCCTGAAAACCCCCTGAAATCCTCAAAAATGGGGTTAGGACACTTTGCACATGCATTAGCTTGGAGATTGCTTTCTCCAGAGGGTACATTTCGATAGCAGGCCTGATAGAAGTAAGGAACCTTGAGAAACAGGCATTGGAGTCAAACTTCATTTTTCCTGAATCTCTGGATGGCAGCTAGAATAGTTCTTTAGTGCATATTGTTGCTAGGTTTGTGATAGGTGAAGAAAGCTCAAGCAGTGAATTCTGTGCAAGTATGTTTACTTGTTCAGTAATTAAAAAAAGTCAAACTGGAGAGCGGAGAATCCTTTCAGCTGAAAACCCCTTGGAATTTTTAATTTTTCATAAGAAAGAGGTCTATAACACTATCAAGCTTAACCTTCTTCAGGGGAACACTTATGAAATGCATAAAAAATTTAAATTATGGCTATTCAGTATGTTAATGTTGGCAGCATGGGCTGCCTTTTGACTGCTTATATCACCTTACACATCACCTCTGATTTCAGACATGCATTGCTTAGGAAAGATAAGGCTTTTGCAGGGCTGAAGTGGCTTACAGACATGATTTCCCGATTTTTTTCTCCCACAGTGAATTTCAGCCACATAAGGTAACAAAATCACACAACAGATATGGAGAAGAGAGATTTAGAAACATGATTTGCATCAAGATAAACCTAAAAACTGTCTAAGTATTTTAACTTTCAGGATAGGCAACTTTGCAGAGGTACAGACTAGAAAAAGAAGCCAGCTGTGAAATTTTAGTCTGAATTTCAGTAGCTTTCCATTTCTTTCCCCTACCCATCTTATTTCCAGTGGATAAAATGGGGCAGTCAGGGCAGTTTCACACTGTCGTGGTTCCATTCCGACAGCCTTAACGAGCTGACACAGCTTAAAACTAATCAAACAGAAAAGAAGCAATCAAAGATCAACTCCCAGGATATCAGCTCCCTGCTTGACTAAACGACACAACCATTGGAGCTCCAGGGCTGGCAGAAGGGAATGGGTGGGAATGTCTGGATGAGGAAAAGGGGGAACCAAGGGCTCGCCAGCATCCCTCTAGCAATTCACTCAGGACATAAAGCAATCACAAGCAAAGCAAAAGACATCCAAAGCATCAATCCACATCAGTCCGTTCCCATGGAAAAGTCAGAATCTTAAAATGGAACTTTTTTTTTGACATAATCATCTTTGTAGAAGGTTTAAAAGCCTCAACTCCCAGTTTAGAAATTTTATACTGGATTGTATGCTAACATATAGCATGTAGATGAAATTCACTTGATATAGAGTTCACGCACAAGTGTTACGAGCTTGGAGTTAGTTGATAATTTCGTGTTAGAATAATTTTCTGGTAGGGAATATCTGGGTTTTTTTTTTCTTTCCCTGGAGTTTTTCTGGTGGAAAGAGTGAGAATGATGGGTCCCTGGTTGCTCACCTAGAAGGCTGCTATCAGTTTCAGTTTTTACATGAACGGTCCAAGTTCCTGGGCCATTTGCTGCTTTCAGCAGGGAGAGGCAGACTAAGCATCCGTGGCTCTTTGGCAGCAAGGCTGGAAGGATGAAAACCTCCCATCAATTTTCCTTTGTCTTCAGGGAGAAAGCAAAGCTCGCGAGAGCCTTTGATCTGGTACTCAGAATTTTTTTTTTTTTTTTCCCTGGAGTTGCCATCATGTTTTTTAAACTTTTGTCTTCTTTTAAATATGCTTAAACATGAGACTCCAAGGCCTGTTAGTGACCCCCACTTGAGGGCAGGTAGAGCAGCGATACTGCCAGCTCTAAGGTGCTCTGGAGCTTGGATTGGTGCCAATACGGTTGGGCATCACCACGGTTTGCACAGGTAGGGAATTAGACTTGGAAAGATTTTACTGAGGGTTAAAAAGTTGTGGTGAGAATGGGCCTCCCTCGCTTTCCCCGAGGTTAGAGCTGCCTCTCTGCACAGCTAAGGGTATTTCTGTAAATGCAAAGCAGATTTCTGTACGATGCTTTAGGCCCCGAGTTGTGACAGCTTCGTGCTGGTTTTCTGCATGGAGTAGAAGAAAAAAAACTATCATAGATTTAAGCAGAAAACCTCATAAGGTCTTTGAAACTGGTAAATAAAAGTGTTCTTTAAAACCTTGTGTTTTTCTATGATAAAAGCAACATGGACTTTTTAAAAGGGCATGTAGTAATAGGAGGATAATGGTTTTAAAATGAAAAGGGGGAGATTGAGATGAGATCCGAGGCAGAAATTCTTTGCTGTGAGGGGGGTGAGCCCCTGTCCCAGGTTGCCCAGAGAAGCTGTGGCTGCCCCATCCCTGGAGGGGTTCAAGGCCAGGTTGGACGGGGCTTGGAGCAGCCTGGGCTGGTGGGAGGTGTCCCTGCCCAGGGCAGGGGGGGCACTGGGGGGGCTTTAAGGTCCCTTCCCACCCAAACCATACTGTGATTCTATGATTCAATTAGCATTTAGAATTCATTGTGTAGTAGTTCATTTTAAATACTTACTTCACAAATGTAAACAGGAGTTCCCCGAGCCCAGAAGTGTTGAAAGGCAACAGTGATAATTACAATCCCTTCCTCATTGTCATCTATTTCTGGTATTGGAAATTTTCGGCTTGTTTGGCTTTATTGGCCAGCTCCCACAAAGGGAGGGTGGGACCGTAGGTGAGGAAAGGACACTAGTGGCTGAATAATATTTGAATTATTTGGTAGGGCAGGAATAAAAATGAGAAGTTATGAAGAAAGATAAACCATTAGAAAAGTATCAGCCAGAGACGTTTAAAAATTCTTTTCAGCAGAAGTAAGGGGAAGAGGTGTAAAGGTCTCAATAGTCCCTCATGTTACTGTGACTGGTGTAAGGAAAGTTTATGGCACATGGAGAGGTCGCATATTATTACATTTTGGAAACTTCCATTAAACTAATACTTCTTGGTAAGTCATTAAGAATTAGGTGCATTGCAAAATGCCTCTGTTTTTCAAGCTGACATAAATATTGCATTAATTAAATCTGTTGAGAACATTGAAATGAGATTTCACTAACTAATATCCCCTATTAAGATAATTATGACTAATTATAGTTATTAGACTAATGGCCTTAATCCTCAAGCACAATGTGTTACAGAAGGTTAAGAGACCTATGACAAATTGAAAATCAAAAGTATGACAAACTCTTTTTTAATATTTTTCACAGCCACCATCATAGGATGGTAGCTATGACAGCAACAGTTTCATTTTTTGCATCTCACCTCATGCTGGGAAAGAATATAATTTTTTATGACTTGCTGGTGATTTTAGGTGCCCAACAGGCAGTGTTATAAAAGGTCCTGATTTTTTGACCATAGGTGCTCATCAGTATGAAAAATTAAGCTCTGATAAGTCATGCTAAAAGAAAACTGCATAATTTTATCAAAGTTTTCTGCAGGGAAGAGTGACATTTAAAAAAAGTGAAATTCCATTCTTATATTAAATGTTGTGTTTTGTATGTAGCTGCATTATCTCACAGAAATACTGGGAGAGTTTGAAAACTCATGTTAGTAGCTCAATATCTGGTAGGACAAGCATGACTAAATTAGGTGCAATGAAAGTGCACTAAATAAGGTGCAAACCCTTGAATCCTATTTTGGGAGAAAGCCAAAACCTTACCAGGTGGTAAAAAGCACTCCTGTGTTACCTACCAGAGTCTTTTTTCCTCTTTTTGCGGCTAAAGAAATGGTTTAACTTTCTTGGGGGTTAAGCTGCAAAAGTCAACAAGTTTTTACATGAAGTAGAACTGTCACATAGTCACATAACTGGGATGTGATGGGGATTACCAGCTGCATTTTAAGAAAATACACACAAAAATGACGGAGTCTTATTCAGCTCTCGAATGGACAGTCATAAGGGACTGTCTATTCTCAGAAGATTTATGAATTTTGGCTCTTAGGTGGATAGAGATGACCAAGTGTCAGAGAAAAGACAGACAGAATGCAAATCCTATCTGATCTGGGGAACTCAAGGGGCAAGAATCTCAGAGCTTGCATAAAATTGGAATTTTGCATCTAAAAGTGAGTACATTTTTTAAGCAACAGGCTCCAGAGAGGAATCCAAAACAGGTTTGGATTCCTAAACAGTAGAGGAAGAGTGTCCTCAGAGGGAGGTGCTGTAAAGGATGGCCCATCTCCCCGTCTGTGCCCATGTAGAACAGAGAAACTGTGGCCAATGGGGATATCTGTCTACTGCACCCTTAAAACTAGTCTACTGTATCTCATGCAAGATGATATGGTTGATTTTAAAAAAGCTCAAACATTTGCCATGCCAGAGACAGCATTGCCATTTTGATTGCTGTTTCTGAAGACTTACATGTAGCCAGTAAGTAATAACACCAGTTTGAACAATAACTTAAATACCGAGAGTCAAATATATTTTTTAAATTTATCAGTGACATTTTGGAGGGCAGGTGACAAAGGTTTTTATTTTTATAATGCTGTTTTCGTGTTGCAAGATAACGTCTTCATTATCTACTCATGCCAAAAGTACAGAGTAAAATATTTTAGATATAGGAGTCAAAGAGCTAGTTTCTTTTAATAACTGACCTTACTTCTCTGGAGGTTGGCTCTAGCAAATCTTTATTGATTTTTTTTCTGTACAGTTGATTCAATAAACTCAGTTCTTCATTTGTTTGTTTGCTTGGTTTTTTTTATATTGTGACATCTGGATTTCTTCATTTACCTTGTTATCTCCTAAATAGAACTTCTATGATTGTAAAGGCTATTTCTTTCAATAGATTCTCTGATAATACTCCAATCCTCCCTAAGCTTTCACATCTCCTTCCTGTGTAGTCTCCTAATACACAGTGTGTGTTTCTCATATCATAACTACTTAGCTGCCAAATCCTCTACTTGGAGGACCGGAAGGGAAATTGCATGTGTTATTAACCAAGTGCTGGCATGTTCTTTCATGGCCGGTTTCCTTTAAGAATCATCTGTTAGAGTTCAGAGTTTCCTTATCACTAGGTAATAAAGCCGAGTTTCTGCCTCAGATACATGGCACAAAGACAGGGAACACAGAGGCTGACGCGCCGAATCAGACTAACGGTCTATCTAACATGATATTCGCGTGGTGATGCTGAACAGTACCGTATGAAAGAGTTCAGAGCTGGAGACGAGATCCCTGTGATGAAAGGGACGTCTCTTCCTAACCCCAGGCAATCGCTGTGAGGACTCATATCGTGAAGCATGAAGAATAACAATCCAAGCACGTTTTTTAATCCTTGGCAAGGTAGTGGTGATCCCTATTGTTTGTAAGCCATTTCTTATTCTTTTCTGAACCCTATGGTTCTTTGTCTCAACTGTATTTCATGATAGCTCCTTTGGCAGTAATGATGGGATTATAAAAATTGCATAAGCACAATATTAAGGATGCCCAGTGCTAGAAATTAAGAAATATCAGAAGGAAGTTGCTGATACAACTTGCACTTTCTGCACTTTCCCATTGTACAGTTTAACTGTTTACGTTCAGTGGTTTATACAATATTTTAACTGCACATTTTTCATTGATCTTCCATCTTACTCGGTACTTAGGATGAAACCTACCCTGGAGAGCCCCTGCCTTGGCTGTTGTCTGGAGGATCACTCTTTGCTGCAGAAATAGGGAGAAACTTAATGAGTGGGCAGAGAGTGTCTAGTTTTCAAGTCCTTGCTATCAAAAAGAGAAATTCAGAAGCATCTCAAATAAAGTACCAAAATTTTAACCCGTGGAGGAAAAGTAGTGTATTTCTCCTTCACCTTATTTTAAAAAATGGACAAATCATTTAGACTGTAATTCACAGTCTGAGTATGATGCCTGTGAAAGTCAGGAGTTGTCTCAATTTAGGAACTGCCTCCTATAGCACTTTGTATTGGAGAGCATTACGGACACAGAACATTCTCCCATAGTTTCACCTTGGCCCCAAATGCCCCTGTCGAGTAGTAACTAAAAAGTGGGGACAGATGGGAAAGTGCAGACCTTATAAAACAAAATTCTCAGTTATACTTGAGAACAACCTTAAAGGTCTAGTTTGGGTGTGTTTTGTTTGGTTTTTTTCTTTGTTTGTTTTGACTTAAAGCAAGGACCTGGCACATTATACAAGCCAGACACTCATTTTTAACTTCCATCCATGTTGCAGTTCTTTATTTTTTGTTTCTCTCCCCTCCTCTCCCCCCATTGGTTTCTAATCCGCAGTAGAACTGCTCTCTACCACCTGCAAGGTTAATAACCTGAGTAACGGGCTAAATGGATTTGGTTTTTTTAAAAAGGCAAAACCAACATGACATACGAAAATTCTACCCCAATAATTGTATTTTGCCATTTTTTAATGTTTCAAAGGGCTTCAGTCGACTGAAGCAACATGATTCCCTTGCAAAGAATCCATGAGGATTTAAGATTATTTATCATGATCATCAGCGTAAGAACTTACATGATTTTTTTTTTTCAATTAATTTACCTTGTGATGGAATGACCATCAACGATTAGTAGTTCACAACATCACCTCTTGTAAAGATAGGCCAAACTGGGTGACTTTCCAGGCGTCCAATAAAGATTGACTCTTCTTTTTTGTTAGCAATTCAGCGTTTCCATTCAACCCAATTCTACTACCCAGATCTGGCAAGTTATTGTGATTTAAATTATCACTTTGTTCTAGCAACTCCTCTTTTTTCATCTTGATTTTCAACAGTGCCTCATCTTCATTACTTGCAAAGAATAGCTTTAGGGCAGATGTGTATCTGCCAAGAGTGGTAAAAATTTATGGAAAGAACTCATTTGCTTTTTCTGTGGTATTGGTCTTCTTACTCCCTGGCAATCTAGTTTAAAATTGGTTCTTTAATTAAAAGCTGGTCAAGGAAGAGTGCAGAGAGAACTCCACATACTCAAATACTGCCCTCCCTGTTTTCAGCATGCCAAAAATCCAGTTTCATTGCTGCCCACGAAAGTAAAGTGAATCTTACCAGATGCTTCTCTTCAAGTTAATCACCAGTAAGTGAGTCTGCATCAGCATTTTATTCCAGATCCAGGGGCTGTTTTTGAAATAAATGTCCCAATACCCTCCATTTTCTGCTCTTTGGCTTGCTTTACAAAGCGGTATCAAAGCACAAAAAACTAAGTTTTTTCCAGATGAAACTAAGCTAGGAAATATGGTCTGGGTATCTAGGTATCTCTATTGCTAGTATTTCAACTGGTAATAGGTGTTCAGTTCCTATGAGCAGAGCAGAGCTATCCTGGTGTATAGACCCCTCTGAAACACATGTAATGCAGTTGCCACTCCTCAGTTCCAAACAGTCTGCCAGTTGTAGAATCATAGAATAATTTGGATTGGAAGGGACCTTTAAAGGCCATCTAGTCCAACCCCCTGCAATGACATCTTCAACTAGATCACATAGCTCAGAGCCCCGTCCAACCTGACCTTTAATGTTTCCAGGGATGGGGCATTTACCACCCCTACGGGCAAACTGTTCCAGTGTCTCACCAGTGTAAAAAAAAAAAAATTCTTCCTAATATCTAATCTAAATCTTCCCTCTTATTGTTTAAAGCCATTGCTCCTTGTCCTGTTGCAACAAGCCCTGCTAAAAAGCTCGTCCCCATGTCCCTTGTGCTGTGCTCCTTATTAACCTAAGCAGAACTAATTCCAGTGTGTCGCCCATCTCTGAGATATTAAGAGCTAAAGTTGTGAGCTCTTTCACAGAATCCCAGAATGGTGGGGGTTGGCAGGGCCCTCTGGAGACCACCCCGTCCCACCCCCGGCCAGAGCAGGGTCACCCAGAGCAGGGGGCACAGGAACGCCTCCAGGCGGGTTTGGGATGTCTCCAGAGACGGAGACTCCCCCACCTCCCTGGGCAGCCTGGGCCAGGGCTCTGCCACCCTCAAGGGAAAGAAGTTCCTCCTCATGTTTAGGTGGAACTTCCTGTGCTCAAGTTTGTGCCCGTTACCTCTTGTCCTGTCCCTGGGCACCACAGAAAAGAGCCTGGCCCCATCCTCCTGACACCCACCCTCCCCATCCTGGAGGGATCCTGACACTCACCCTGGACCCATCCTCCTCTTTTCTTTAACAGCATCTGGCATCTGAGAACTCATGTGTTTCTCCAAATAACCTAACTGTCTGGGAGGTTGAATGTTTGTGGCAGAGTGGGCTTTATTCAGCAGAACATGGTAATCCGCGCCAAGAAGCCTTCCACCAGCTAAGCCATAGGAAGTAACCACATGATATGGAAGGAAACCAGAAACCTGGGATCCATTGCAAATTTCTAGCCATAAGCTTGCTTCTATGACATATTAAATTGAATCAACTGGAAAAATGATGAATATAAAGTAGTTGTATTTTTTTTTCCTAACTAGATCTTTCCCTTTATATGAGTGAGACTATTTTCCTGCTCTCTCTGTAAGCTTTCAGCATTTGCACTTCAGATTACCTTTGAAGTCTCTTAATTTATGTTTTATCTAACATAATTTTATTTTCCTCTCTGCTTCACCAAGACTGGTTTTCAGTTTCTTCCTGGCTTGAATGACCACTTCGATTTGTCAGTTAATCATGTTATTTTTATTTTCCTTTCTGCTTCATTTTTAAGCATGCAACTGTTTAAGGTGCTAAGTCTGATAATAGGTTATCATCCACGTACATCATATATACATCTTCCACTGCTTTTACTCTCTGAACTACAGACAGGCTCAACTCCCTTGCCTAATTCTAATGTTCTGTTGATTGCAGTGTTGAGATTAGTAAGAAGCGGGGATAAAGACACTGGAGAAGCTGAAAGAATTTTCCTACAGCATGTTCCTATCTGAAAGACCCATATGACATCCAGCAGTACTAATGAGGAGGTTATTGCACTCTCAAACCTTATTCCCAGCTGATCTGCTGCTGGGAAATTAAATATTTGGGCATTTACTAGGTGAGAATAGATATACCCAGTGAAATGTATAATATTTTTAGCTGCAACAGTTATTTATCCCTCAGACTTTCATGAAGGGAGATATTACAGCATCCTAGTTTATCAAATACTGTTCTCAAAGAAATTATTTTTAAAATCAATAACTTTTAGCCAATCTCAGTGAGAATCTAGGGCCAAGTTAATTAATTAAAGTATCTCCTCTGTTGTTCGCTACCTTAGATAGCTTGCTGTTCTCTTTAAGTAAACTTTAAATATTATTTGATTTTGCATTCCTTATTTATCACATAACACAACAATTGTACTACTTTATAATCAGACAAATATTTGAACCAGTATTTGAACATCACTGTTATTCATTCAAAATCTTTTGAGCAAACTTTCAGGAGTGTTCTGGGTTTCTGGACCCTCATTTGCTATTGATCTTCTAAAACTTAAAGTGGTTTTTTGCATCCAGTAACAGCCCATTTTAGGTTTCAAGTAAATCATCCCTTGCTCTGGTGGCCTTCAGAAAGTCTGAAGAATGATACTTTCATATTTCCATTTATGTAAATCTGTAGATGGCAATTTATTTTGTGGCTCACTTTTCTAACACAGCTCTTGAAAGCTGTGGGTGTTATTTTTATCTTCCGTGGGTTCATCCATAATATTGTCCATTAAGAAGTCTAGCTGCCTGAGAGCACCCACAAATCAATGAATTTAGCTTCTCAAACTTCAGTCCTTCTAACACATACATGCTTAGTTTTTTGCACATGGAATTGTCCCACATTAATAGGACTAATGAAGATGTTGTCAAGGCAGGGGCTTAAGCAAACAGTAGCGGCTTCTAAAAGTACTAGCTAGAGGGAAGTTTTCCTGCAAACTACGAGTTCCAGAAGTCAGAGATTTTACATCTCATCATTTATAATCAAATCTGCATATTTAGTATCTTACTCCATGCTATATCTTGAGATGAAGACAAGAAGTCCTCAGGGATACCCAAGGTATGAGTTTCACGCACTCTTCTGAAAGAAGTATCTCCCCAGGACTGTTAGTCTTTAAATAAATATACTTGTTTATTCTTATTTATATATATGCTTATATATTTTTGAATATACATATATTCTACTTCATCTTTGCAACCTCCACTGTGAATTGCTAGTTATAATAGGAAGTATTCCAGTTGTCATGGAAAAAAATACATTTTCTCATTATTTGCACAACTGTTCTCTTCCATTCCTCTCATCTGAGGTGTTTGAAAAGAGAGAGAATTTTGGTACTTACATAATCCAACGAAAAGCGTTTTTTTTTTTTCTTCTAATGCCATCATTTCTTCACATAGCTTTCATTTTTGAAAGCACCAACATCAGCAAAGGGAATATGTTTCTCAAGTGAAAACTGTCTTTGCTTATGGCAACAACAAAAGTAGGTGATAAAGAGCAATTAAGGCACTTTAGACTCTTCTTTTCTACTGCCTTAGATATTCTGTTATTTATATCAACGTAAAGCAAGTGCTAAATAGCTGTCAAATACTTTTCTTGAGTAGAAGTGTTCATCAGTCACCTCACACTCACATTGCTTGATGTGAGTGACTCTGTACTGTGCAAAGTAGTAGAAAAATCAGACTCAGATTAGTACATTGATAAGGCTTATAATAAAGGCTGATAATAAAGGCTTATGGACTTTTGGCACCATCTGAAGAGGTAAAAATGCTTGCTTTTTGAGAAAGTCGGATGGTTACAGGCCAGTGTGATCATGTGAACCAAGAGTAAGAGCTGAAGTAGGATGTGTTAAAACCGGGAATAAAAGTGGTGAGACGGGACAGGCTCTTCTGGCATACCTCGCAGCAATGTGTAACACTGCAAGTAATACTGATACAAATTTGAATAATTTGAATAAATATGAGGTTCATGAGTAGATTACCTGGCATATTATCTGACTCTACTATGAAACTGATGATGTTAAGCATTATCTGGTTTCAAATAGGCTCAAATAGGCAAGGGATGTCAAGCTCAACANTAGTTCCTCTTAAAATTCACTCTTCAGAGAGATTAGCATGAATGCAAATAAAAGCACTTATTTTCAGCATACAAGCTAGACAAATGTTTATAAAAGATGCAAGTATAGAAATAAAATAAAATAAAAAAAAACTTACTTGTGCTGAGCTTGGAAAAGAAATCTCTATCCAGCTGTAGAAGGTCACCATTTGTCACGGATTCTGACTCACCGCCTGCATTTGCATTATGTTGCATTCCTTGGATGAAAGGTCTTCCTAGAGGAACAGATTTTCCAGTTATCCTTTTCTAGAGTTTTTCAAGGGGTCTAGACCAGAGTTTGTATCTGGCAAAGGAGGGAACAGACACATGACATGGGAAGTACACAGACATACCTAGCACCGTGAAAACAGGTAAAGGAAACCTCCTACCTTCCAGCCAGGAATCCATGTGTCCCTGGTCCATCGGGTTTTTGTGTGACCTTCTCCTGTGTGAAGGTAACAGGTAACCTCCACAATCCATACGCAGCTTTTTATCTGTGGTCTGAGCTGTAGCCATAGCTCAGGCTCTAGGAGTCTGCTTTCATATCTTTTATCTCTGAGGGATAAGCTTTAAATATCTAGCTCCAGTGGGGCCACCAAACAGGAATTGGTTTAGTTTTTAGTTATATGTGCATTTTCCGCCTGCTGGTGCTACGAAGAAAGCATCAAATGGAGCAGTACACGGACAATTCTGTTGCTCCCTTAAAAATTTCATCTTGGTTTCTTGGGTATATGAATTACCAATGATTCCCTGTAGCATGAGCTGCTCCTTGTCACCTGTCCTTGTCAACTGTCCTTGTCACTTGTGGATTAGTATCTGCCTACCTGCTGTGGTTCTAAAGGGAAAATAAATGAGCCCAAGTTTACAAAGACATTTCCCCTTCCCTTGTTGCTGAAACCTTGAAGAAGGTTGCAGAAGATGCAGAGGAACAGCTGATGATTCACTGAGAACAGCTTTACCTACCCTGTAAATCTTCCTGCTAACTTCTCCCCCAGAATATCTTTCTACTTCAGGAGCAAGTTTTGCTGCTCGCCAAATAAGACAAGCATTGCTGCTCCTTCTTAGAAAAACAGCTGTTGCTTTGTTAGACCAGTTGTCATCTCCTGAATTTGACAGATCAGTCTTGGTCTCACATGAGTCCTCTCCTTAGCCATGGCGTTGTCCCACAATCAGTGCAAACCAGCATATGCCGGCGTCACTGCTGGAACATAAGACTCACGCCTGCCCATCCTCACCTTGGCACTGCTCTTCCTCTGTGCTTGCGGGTCTGAACCAGAGAAGGAACCCAGAGAAAGAGATGGAAATTATAGCAAATTGTGCCAAAAAGGACGAGGCAGTGGCATAGCCACAGGGTGGTGCACCAGGGCTGGAGGGAGACAGTGGAACGGTGGGTTCAGCATCAGTGACAATTTACTGATGATTGTGAAACCATGGCATCAGTGTGCAGGTAGCAGCGTGAAGCCACTGTATTAGCTGAAAAACATTTCATATCTATCCTTGTATTAACTGATGTGCAAATGTCTAGAGAGGATATATGCTCAAATTACTGAGACAAGACACAGTGCTTAACAACTGGGGATATGGAAAGTTTTTATGTGACTTACTGTATCTTTGTTGTAGGAATAACACCAAGTCTCCTTTGCTGCAGTCTAATTCTAAGCCACTTCTCATTCTGTATGCTTATGCAAGGCTTTTAAGTTTCAGAGAAACAAATTTGATCTCTCCCACCTAATCAAAAACCTTTAGTAACGGTGCGTTTATGATACAGCACGACTTTGTGAAATAATCTCCCACTGTATTTTCCAAACAAGATTTCTGCTGAAGCATTCAATTCTCATACGGCACTTACCTTTTTAACTGTGCATTTAATTCCTAGCTAATTGCCATCAATATTTATGCTGTTGAACTTTTATCCTGCTACATATTGTATAATTGCTACCATTAGATCATCTCCCAAAGGTTTTCTTTTCAGATTTGTATAATGTATCCATGTCATTCCTTTGCAAAGCACAGATTTTTATAATATTATTAAACTGTCTAATACTGAGTTTATACTTTGGAGCATAACTGAAGTCAATTGCATCCAAGAAATTTAGTAACTTCACATTCACTTTTTAATGTAAAAAATAATAATGAAGCAGTGATGCTGTTGCCCACTATTTTCTTTTGATTTCTAAAGTCAGGGCTTCTTGACAATAGGTAACTAGGTATCCTGAAAGCAAAATGCATGAGGAGGTGTAAGTTGAATTTTAATCCCCTCTGTCTCAGTAATTTTCTAAGTGCTTTGCATGTACAGTCACAAAAGCCACAAATTAAGCCACCCTACAGAAATAAAGTATTTTCATTTCCACATAGCTGTGGCAAAGAAAGAAATGCCAGTTGCCTTCTCGTCTGGAGGATGAATAGGACATCCTGTAAAACCCTCGTACTGGTTCTCCAAGGGACGTCTCCAGAATTAGCTATGTCTGTACAGGGCCAGGTCCCAAGGCAGCGGCACGTGGTCACCCACACTGTTTAACAGTAGGTCCCATCCCTTGTGTGTTGTTTTGCCTGTGTAAATGAATGGTGCCCAGACAAATTTTGGGAGAGTAGTGAATTCCAGCAACTATTCCCAGCAAAGATGAAGCCACCTAATTCTGTGGGCTTAGGCGTGCAAACCATGCCATGCAACTTGGCCTTAGAGCCGGAGAATGATAGCTGGTTTGTTTTGTTCAAAAACCAGCACCCAGCCTTTGAGAACATCTGAGTTCCAAGTCCTGAGAGTAAGAGACAAATTCAGCTTTAAGCCAGCTAACCAAATCTGAAAATGCCCTGTTCCCAAAAGAGTAAGAAATGTTGTGAAGAGACAACTGATTATAAGTTTTACTCATTTGTGTTGTATGAGATTTGTCAACAACTTTGAGCAAAAGTGGCCTGTCTCATGGCATTTTTCACATTTGATTCGTGTCTTTTCTTAGCATGGTACAAATGCCAAATACAAATAAAAGAGAGCCAACAGCTAGGATTATCAATACTCTCTTGATATTCTGCCCAAACATGTAAGAAAGATTCACGTTGGTTAACTAATCCAGAAGAGGGATATCTGTGTTGGCCGTGTTTCAGGTAAGGACTGCAGGAACAGCACTCAGGGACAGAAAAAAATTTGATGAGTTTATGGGGATAATCGGAGGAACATACAATTTCAACATATCACTACATTTAGGGCAGTTAAGCAGAGCTTTGGAATCATGCACTGAAAATCTCAAAGAAAATAAAGGACCATGGTTTTTTGTGTTAGGCATGT
Source organism: Rhinoptilus africanus (assembly GCA_013400135.1). Lineage (NCBI taxonomy): Eukaryota > Metazoa > Chordata > Aves > Charadriiformes > Glareolidae > Rhinoptilus > Rhinoptilus africanus. Next base: position 88,976 of record VXBO01002683.1, read on the forward strand.
CTGTAACCACTATGGAATATGGACGGTGATTCTAGTATCCACACATTAACACACACCAGATCTTCACTGTGCTACGTGAACAGTTACAACCATGATTAAAAACTGGGGGTGAAAAAAGCCAAAGATACAAGAAGCTAAAAATATTTATTTTATTGTGTTCTAGAAGAATTCTCAGTATCTAGACAAGAGTTTATTCACAGAATTCTTCAACAGAGAGTGGAAATATGGAATTAAATGACTGGCAGTTATGATTTTACAGCTGGCTTTACCAGTTGGCTGAAATTGCTCGCATAATGTTATCTCTGGGCTGCAAAGTTCATTGATGTTGTAGTGGAAGATTTAAGACAATCCATAAAGCCGTATGCACCGTCTGATGTGTGAGCAAAGAACGGGACATTTAGTTCATTGATTCAGTTGCAGGCTTTCTCTTGATTCAATCAAGACCAAATAAGTTTTAATTAAGATAATCGAAAGATCATTTAAAATAAGGAACTTCTAATTACACACATCTTGGGGGGAGGGAAGAAGGAGGGTTCAAAGTGCATGCATTTTTTTAAAAAGTCTAGTTCTTTTGCATTAGGCAGACATATTATGGTGATGTCCCCAGTACTAAAGAGAAGTATCAAAGAATGTAAATATGTCTGGATGCTCCAGAGAAGATGACAAACCCCTATACTATGCACATAGCCAAAGCCTATTTCATGGTAACCCCTTGCTTTGGCTTTCAACACTCACAAATCTTTGAAACGGGACACGGAGGAGCAGACAGCATTCCAGAAAGGCTTTTTCTACTCAGTGGGGAAATGGAGATGTCAGTGACATCAAATTTATTATCCAGGCATCTTAGCAACACACTAATTTCCTTTATTTGCAAGCAAGAAGTTCTCTTACACTGATTTACAGAAGGGCAGATTAGTGCTGATAACAGCTGTGGGAACCAAAATATCCTCAATTGTGGTTATCCTTGATTGTAAGACTCTCACTGTAAACCAGGCTTGTACCTCTTTTGACCAATAATTCCTTCGTGTCACATTAAGCTTATGCTAACTATCTCTCATAGGTAAATTTAAATTCTTTTGTCACTTGGTCCTTTTAGGCAACCTATGAATCAACTGGATTTCTTTCCCACATGGTCAAAGGAGGGGTGAGTATCTTTGCTACCTTTACTGTATTGCTAATTATTTAATAGTGTCTCCCCAATCCTGATTTTGTGCTCATCTGTATTTGTTTCTCCTCTTTGCTCAGTGACCCATAATAGAACTCATTAATAGCCAGATGCCTTTAGGGAACACCCTCTTTGAACATGTTACACTATATAACAGTAATTAAGAATACATTTGGAAGCCGTTGCAAGCTTAATTCTGATATTTATGACAGTTTCTAAAATCAGCTAGACCTTAAACTCATTTTGCAACAGGTTTTCTCCTGGCTGGCTCTGAACACCTCATGAGCAGATTGTGCACCAACACATTTCTTACGTAGACAGCAATTGAAAGCCTAAAGTACTGCAGCAGGAATTTCCATTCCTGTACATCACCGAGTGGTCTGCCCGATGACATGTGATTGTCACAAAAACATCTAAACTCAGAGCCCAATTTTAGACCTGGGTCACAAAACAGTGCTGTAAAATCATTTTCCATGTGCTTTTCTGCAGCTGTAACTATGGCAAGAAGGCCTCTGCTAGATATCAAACAACCGGGATGGATATATTATCACTTTACACAAGCTGAAAAGAGCTGTCTTAAAAATTCCAGCTACTGGAATTCTGCCACTACTCAAACCCAGAGATTTAATAGTCCCAACAATTCTCTCCAGGCTTTTATGGTGACACTAAGGTCACAAACATATTTTTCAAAGTAAGCATAAAAATACATGGTAGCTAGTAAGTAGTTTATTTATATCCCACTGTTCCGGAGAAGGCTTTGCATTTTGAGTTACGCATGTACATGTTTAAGGAGAATCAGGTGGGTATTAAACTAAGAAACCTCAGAATAAAAGAGCTTTTCAGCCAACATGCACACATGTGCAGAGCAGTTTCAAAAGCCGGAGGAACCATCCCACATGGCATTGAATCATTGCTGAAAATCCTCACATGTAAGAGGGTTATGAGCTACCATTGTATTATTCAAGTACAGAAACATGAATACCATGTCCCACTTGATGTCCAGGAGAGCCAAGCATATCTTCTTGGTAACGGATAAGATAATATGTTTCAGTAAGTAGCTGATGCAATCTAGTAGGAAAAAAAATATCCCAACAACAAACTATATATAAATAAATATATGTTTTTAAAAACAGCTCTTTAAAAAGGCAAAATAGTGAACTGTTGCAAAAAAAGTCCTTTCCAGTAAACAGAAAAACCTTACACAGTAAGGTAAAGTGTGCTATTTTCTCCCTCACACCTTAATACAAATATGACGGTTTTGCTCTAAAACCTACTCACACGATTAGCGTTATTGAAGTTGAAAAGAATTCCGTAGGTAATTATTGAAAAGATGATGTACATCAACAGCAGGAGGGCAGTGTTCTCAGTTTCACTCAATGAATCATGCTGGAACATTTGTTTGATTTCTTTAAACAGTTTTTGATAACCATCTGTTGGCAATGAAACAGCAACAGTTATCACGCTCATCTATCTGTTGGGAAAAAAAAGAAAGTGAAAGCAAATACAGAATTGAGACAGACTAAAATTATATTAAAAATGAGTGTAAGAAAAGTGATGGGAACGTGGAGATTAATCCATGATTTCTGGAAAGAGTCCATGCCACAACCTTCAGCAGTTTAGTCAGTACGGTGAGTTGGCGCTTGCCTGTCATTTTAGAGACCTAAGAAACTTTGACACCAAAATGGTGACAAAAAGGGTGTATGGCAAGAGCAAGAGCATGTTCAAGGTCCATGCCTGTCCTCACTTTGCTCCCTGATGTGGCTGGTCAGGGGGTATGTGGAGCCAGATGTTTCAAAAGCCTGATGTTCCCTGTGCCCTAAGATGGTCATAAAGCTGTGATTTAATGTCTCCTTGGGTGGTTACAGTCCCAAAGTGACGGCGCACGATACCTATTTAATGCATGGAAGAAGACAGGGAGGAAAACGTCAGTCGAAGATTCCAGTCTTTGCTTTGTCCACTCCTGGAGAGCTCCAGTTGTGTTGTACAGCTCTTTATAGCGATGGCTCCTTCCCACATAAGCAGATGCTTAGGACAGGTAAAATTTTGGAAGAGGAGAAGGGAAGCTCAGAGAAACCCAAGCAGATTATTCACACATTCATATTTTTCTACAAATGCCAAGATGATGATTTATAAACTTTTGAAGGAAGACTTGGCAATCTAAAATCCTTCCTCTCCCTTCTGTTTCTTCTCACTGAGATGATCAAGGTAGAGGTGGAAATACTTTGAAGGTCAGCCTCAATGGATAAGGATCATTTATAAATGCTTTGCTGGAAAGTATTGAGTATTTACTCCCTCAAGCCTAATGAGTCTTTGTTTGATAGAAGTACACTTGCTTCCTGTGGCCTGACCTTATGGATCATAAAGAGTTTTGCTCCCTGATGATGAAGAGAGACGAAAAAACGAAACCCAAACACAAAGCCACTGTATTTCCATATGTTCTTTATTTAGAACTCCAGATGAATTGCCGCGCCAGAGAAAGCAGTCCTTTGCTCCTGTCCATTGATGAACAAAGAATACGTCAGACAGGGAGGAATTATCTCCCTAATGGTCTTTGGGGAAAATTTTGAGAATCGTTATAATTTTCTAGAAACTTAGAATTGTTCACCTAACAAACTGGTAGAACAACAAGAAAATGTTTCCACTGGAAAGGACTTACAAACCCTCTTATGAGTCTGATTTGCATCCATATTGACCCCAAATTATTCAGAACAACATACTGTTTGGTAGAAAGTGATACAAAAGTGTTTCACCTTGGGTTTTCTGTAGTTATTGTTGTTGGTGTGGTTTATTTCTTATGGGTTGTCACAGAGAAAGAAGCCTCTGCTGACTCACAGAATGAAGCAGCTGAGCCTCACAGTCCCTGAGGCTCTTCTTACCTGGCTAGTAAATAAATCTGAAATTGCCAATTCTCATTACGTAATAGATTCTGAGCACAGGAATAGGAAATACATCCTAAGGGATGAAAGGCAGCCTTGCCTGAGGACAGCTTAGCATTTGCTAGAAATAGGGTGAATGTAGTTTTGCAGGTGGGGAGGGGAGAGCTTTCATGGAACAAAGACATTCACCCATTGATCGCTTCCAAAATTATATTTAAGGTGTGTTTACCATTCATTTATAGTTAAATCAAAGTAGTAGTTTCCATAGTTGCAGCTGTGGTCCTTGTGCCCTTAATAAAGATTTTCATGTTTCAAACTTGACCTCAGTGCGTAATAACAACACAGGAAAGCGTTTGTGGTTACAATCTAAAATGATTAGTTATCTAAGAAATTCTGTATGGGGTTTCAGAAAAAAACATTCCTTAGTTTAACAAGGAGCCTGGATGTTTACTGCTGGAATACTTGGCAGAAGGGGTAACATTTGGAGGCCACGTCTCTGGAATATCTAACTGAAATCGTAAGCAGCCTTGTAAGAAATCTTGCTGCTGTGACTGAAAAACTGTAGCAACAGAAATGTGTAAGTGCATATTAAGTATATTTTTCTTTGCTTTACTCTACTTCAAAGCCAGATTTCTTGCAGCATGAATGCAGAGAGAGAAAACCCAAAGTTTTGGAAGTACGGCATGAAAAAAGACGAAGAATTGCACTGATGATATTGCTCGGCTTCACCATCTGCCCGCACTCCATTGCTTTCAGTTGTTCCAGTAAAATCCCAGTGAAACAGAGAAGAGACGTGTATCTCTAGCAGAGCTGGCAAATCAGCTGCTCTAGCTGAACAGAAAGAACAGTTCAAGTTCACGTTTGGTGCAAGAGCCTTCTGCCATGCAACACACAGGTTTCGGCTTCCCTCTGCATCTCTTACTTCATTGCCTTGGCAAATGTTAAGCATTTGTCTGGAGAATGTCTGGAGAATCCTCCGGACAAAATAAATAAGTGTAGGTCTGTGTTTTAAATAAGCACTTTTCTCCTACTGCTGCTTCTACACACAAATCCAGGAGAAAAAAACGCTCCACTGCGACAGCTCTGACCACCCTCCATGACAGGTCAGCAGATGGTGTCTTTAAGTGATGAATCTGACAACTTTGGGGGGTCAGTTGACTGCAAATGAAATATTGTAAAGGGAAAATGTGCGCTGTTTTTCAACTACAGTTTCCTGGTGCAACCCGGCAATAGCATACCCAGTGCTGGTCAAAGAAAAATAATTTGCTAACATGTGATTTGTGGGCCATTAATCTTGGTTGCCCATCCTCCAGTTTCAGTCTGGAAAACATGTTAGCTCAGCAGGTGATGTTGTCAGTGACAAATGAACAAGATTAAAATAAAATGATGTGGACAAAGCAAACTGTCTCAAAATGAATCTTCCCGCATTCGGAAACTACTATGATTCTTGTGTTACTGGAAACGGTGCTAGCGGCTTTGTGAACTTAATCGAAGAGAATTGAGAAGTAGTTTTCTGTGATAGTGAACTTTAAAAAAAAAAGAGAGCCTTCATGAGAAGCAGTTGGCATTATGTTCCTTGTAGGATTCTGCTGAGTCTTTCAGGCTTTGCCTTATCTCAGAGGAAGTTGTTTATCCGGGTGGTAAAATGCATTGCACCTAAAGCCGAGAGTGTTACTAATGGCTATGAAATTTCCACACTGAAAGGAGGTCGCACTTAAGTCAGATGGCACATCGTGGGGTGCCCAGCGGTCCAGAAACAGTCCAACTATGGGAGCACGAGCCAGCATTCGCACCGGGTTAAATATTGAAGATAGTGGAACAGCAGCCTGCAGAGGGAGATGGTGTATCCCACAGGAAACGCACAGAAGATGGCGGAAGGGGAAGTGGTAGAATTAGGAGAGGACCACGACAATGCCCCTGTTGGTACCCATATTGGCTTACTGAACACATGGTGGATTCAGTTGTGCAGACATGTGCTTACAGTACAGTTACTGGGTGAGTGCCCACGGATGCTTGAGGAGCAATTGTGATTCTCCCAGCAAGACACTCTTACTTAAGAGTTTGTGGTCATCTCTCCCTCTTGTGTTATTTAACGACCAACTAGTGTTTTGGATCCTTCTCTACCCATACAAGACGTGCCACAATAAAAATTTCAAATGCAGATATCTGGATATGTGTTAGTGGTTTAATAAGTCTCTAAGGTTTGACAGAGCTATAGAAGTTTCCAGACCAAAGGTTTTAAAAAATAGAAATTGATGTAAAATGGCTTTGTACTTGCATATGAAAAAAATAGCAGAAAATACATATATATAGCAATTTTTTGGTTCTATTCCCATGAAGTATTTGCTGCATTACATAGATTTTAGGTTTAATTACACTAAACATTTTAACTTGGGAGAAAAAGATTTGTTGTTTAACCCCAGAGGAGGAACACTGAAGGAGATTATAATGAATAAGTAAGTAAATATCCAGGAACAATTACCTATGCAAATGATGCAAGATAAATTAGGACAACTTAAGAGCTGGAATTCCTGGAGTAATAAGGACAGTTGATGGTCCTGACATGAATATTAGTTTTCAGACAACACAATGTCTCTGTCAGATGACATTAAATCTGTGGTGTGGTATCTAGTTACCTGATATCATCTTCCACTTTGGTTACATCTGCTTCAGGTTCCTGGAATCAATGCAGGACGTATGAAGCCCAGTCTCAATTTCAGTTTCAGCTGAAGAAAATTCTATGATGTCAGTTGATAACTTGCACCTACGTGGCAACAGGTCTCAATGCCCAGTTTTCCAGAGATGCCGTAACTTTTCTGTCTGTTGCAGTCTCTGAACATGAGACCATGTCTACCACCTCAGTTCCCAATTCCTCTTCTGGTCCCAAAGGAAGAGGAGGAGTTCCTCTCCAGTGGAGGCGTTCAGTCAGTCCCTGTCAAGGATTGCTCTGTTCAGTGTCATTATATCACAAAAGTGTGAAGGTGTATTAAAAAAGTCCTTTGGGAGTCAATAACATTGTAATGTCAGATTTAATATTGAAATTTCACCATGAGCCTAGAAGAAACAGGTCAGGAGGGACTGGGAGGAACAGTTGTATGTCATAGAATCATAAAATCATAGAATCATAGAACGTCCAAGAAAGAGAAAGAAATATGAGAAAGAAATATAAGTAAGAAAGAAGACAAAGAGCACAAAAACGTCTTCCAAGACACTGAGCATAGTAGCATAATTTAAGTAGCAAGGACTCATTTTCTAAAGCTGGCTCTGGGAATCCACCGGGAAAGGGAAGGTATCTCAAGCAGATAAGGAAGAATATTCTACAGGGAATGGTCCATCTGGTCCAGAGGAGAATGATACAGCAAACTGTTTGTAGGAGACCAGAGATTCCTTAACAGGTGTCTTAAGAAAAAGAGAGGTAGCAACCCCCCAAAAAATTACATTAAAAAGAAGGAATATATAGGACTGAAAACTAAACCAAATAAATTCCTTCATTTATAGTCAGTTATAATGTCCCTGAGAAATGAGAAAAAGCAGGAATAAGTTACACAGAAGAAGGAAGGCACTCTTTGGTGTCCCACTCACTTGCCTAATATCCTGCAGTTGACTGGCAGACAGTGCACATCGTAATCCAGGGGCACATACATCTCTTCACTCTTCACATGCGTGAACCACCTTGCTTCATGGGAAGCGGGTGAGAATGTATTAGGACTCCCAGGACATCCCCCTTTAGGTACAGAATGGTGTCCGGCTGCTTTGCTCCAGTCAGAGGTGCCAACCCTTGCTCAGGATCATGCTTTGGAAAGACAGGGGTTGGTGACTTATGTGCCTGATGCTGATAGCAATGGTCACTTAGCCTGGAGGTTCTTGGATATTCTGGGAGAGAGTATATGTGAAGGACTGGAGCACTTATTCCCCTTTCCTGAGGGGAAATAAAGCGATAGGGAACATTTAAAATGGAACCTAATCTTATTACAGATGCAGAAAAAAAGATTGGTGGAGAGCAGAAGAGCAGGGGAAAAAAAAAAAAAAGAAGAAAATAATTAGATGCCTTCAAAGCTTCTGAGGAGAAATTAGAGAGGTTAAATAAGAGACTGAAGGAAGCAGATATAAATCCTGATGTCTACATAAACTTTTCATTTTAACACAGGCATTATCCTTTAGGACCATTTTTCATCATTTTTCATGGATGACTGCTATGGAGATCTGTTCTCCTGGTGGAAGGGAGGAGAAACTGTCACTGTTTCCAGGCCTGATATTTTTCTATTATGTAAAATTGGCAGAATCAGGTGAATCTGTGCCCATGCTGAGCTCCCACACTCATGCAGTCAGTGAAAATGTTGCCGTAGCTATTGAAGAGAAAAACTCAGATATAAAGGACAAGAAGAGCAAAAGAATTAGATTTATTCCGTTTATTCAATGCTCTGTATGTGCAGCACACAGGGATTATGTACACCAGGACTCGTCTAGGCTTCAAATAGTGGTCAGAAAGCCATAAGATTTGGGGAAGTTTACCTGTCCCTTCAGGCTTTCGTCTGTGCTTTTCCTTTCATGTATCTGGAATTTCTGACAGTTACTATGCCATGTTTTATTAATTTTAAAACTTGATTTTTCCACATTTCACTGAGGAAGGGATGTCTTTCTCTAGCCACCATGGAAGACATTTTTGGAAGGCTTGGTCTTAGGACATATTGCCATTCAGCTTAACTTTGTTCTTTGCACCACCCAAACCCTGTACCTTCTGTACCTGCTGCTGTGTCTGGTCCAGGAACCTCAGGATTCATCAGTTAGTTTCTGATTAGATGAAAAGCAACTACCTGTAGATTTGGGTCCCCTCATTACAAGACCCTGAGGGGCTGGAGCGTGTCCAGGGAAGGGGAACGGAGCTGGTGAGGGGTCTGGAGGAGGAGTCTGTGAGGAGCGGCTGAGGGAGCTGGGGGTGTCCAGCCTGGAGAAAAGGGGGCTGAGGGGAGACCTTCTCGCTCTCTGCAGCTCCCTGAAAGGAGGGGGCAGCCAGGGGGGGGCGGGCTCTGCTCCCAAGGAACAGGTGATGGGATAAGAGGAAAAGACCTGAAGTTGTGCCAGGGAAGGGTTAGGATGGATATTAGGAAAAACTTCTTCATGGAAAGGGTGGTCAAGCCTTGGCAGAGGCTGCCCAGGGCAGTGGTGGAGTCGCCATCCCTGGAGGTATCCCTTTTTTAAAGAAGATGTGTAGATGTGTGGGACGTGGTTTAGTGCTAACTTGGCAGTGCTGGGTTAATGGTTGGACTTCATGATTGTATATGTGATTCTATATGTGAGGTGCATAACCTCCAGCTCTAGCCAGTTATTCATAAATAGCAGAAGTGGCGTTTTATGACTGGCAGTTAGTTTCTGATAGGAGCTAGGACCAAGATGCTATCAAAAATAAGCCCTAGATTGGGAGGTTGAGAGGGCAAGGAAAGGCTTATAGGTAAGGTTAGAAAAGAGAACATTGCACCCCCTGAAAAATTCTGTGCAAATGTAGATGTCTGTCAGCATTGCTTTGAGCCCTCCTCCAGAAAGTGGCTGTTCCATAATCAAATCTTCCACGCATTTGGAAGACTGATGTTTCTTCTTGTGATAAAATATTTTTCTTAGCAAAAGGTACTTAAGTAGTAGTTAAGTTCTTACGTGTTTTCAGATCAAAAGCCTGTGGTGTCCTGTGGCTGGGAATTCTTGTGGGTAAATCTTAGGGTGATGTGAAATCTTGCTGAGATTTTCTGTCGTGCTACTGAAGCCTGTTTTCTCCTCTGGGGTGTGAATAGAGGAAGAAGTGTGGCAGCTGCACGAGACCCAGAAGCTCCCCCAAGAGTTACAGCATTGTGAAGGATGAAGGATCTCAGCTTGCTGCTTGGAAAACCATGAAGAAAACTGGCTATGCTGGCAAAATTCCCAAATCGTCTAAATGCACTCTGGCCAGGGGAGACCAGTCCCATTCGTTCGCTGTGTGCGTGCGGCCTTAGACATCCAAGATGCTCCCTTCAGTCTATTCATCAAAGATGCTAGTATGGGATATCCAGTTCCTAACCAAGCTGGCAGAGGTATTTCTTCAGACACATCTTAGACGTGGCATCTACATGAAGCCTAAGGGGGACTACTGCAGCAACAGTGGGCCGGGCAGTTCAGATTTTGTGCTGAATTTTACCTTCGCAAACCATCAGAGCTGCATTACACTGCTGCAAACCAACACAGAACCACCAGGCTTCAAGATGTTCTCTAAACCCATAGAAAACATTCATCTCGCAAACACTTCATTTTTATTATTTTTTTTAAATTTTTGCTACCCATCCAAAGAGGTTATTTTTACACTCACAGTTTGCGTAAGCAGCCATATGAATATTAACAACTTTAACAGTGTCAAGCAAATATTTCTTGGCCCTGAGGAAACAGGATGCTAATCTGAAAACCAGCGCATAGTTCCTTGTAAACTACCAATTAGGCAATAAGGCTCAACAGGGCATGCAGTTATCATAGAGTAATTATAGCTGTGGAGATTTATATGGCATAGTAGAATTTAATGGCATAAGTACACGAGGACATGAAATCAACTGAATAACAATTATGGACGATATGCTCTGTTCCTAAAACATTATTTTTTTTTTTTTTCTGTGGAGTCACAATAAAATTAGATGGACAGGCAACAACACCAAGTTTTGAAATTTATCGTTTTCTTCTCTGGATGTATGTGTTTAAATTTTTTTGGCCAGATTCGTGCAGTACCAGATTACAGTACCTTTTACGGTAAGTCTGGTATTAGTCCTCAGCAGCAGAAAGTCTTTTTGGAAAGCAGACTCAATCCCCTCCCTGTCAGAGGATTGGAGCCAACACTGCCACTAAAAGAGCTGCTCTGTCTGGAATGAAAATCCTGAGCAGAGTATGAGACCTGCATCCGTAACAAGTGATTCCTTCTTGGCAGAAACCCAAAGGGAAGGCAGGTGGCAGGAGCACTGCCTCTACTCCCATGATGTGAATCTCACTGCAGAGGTCCAGGGTTTCGGTTCTGCAGTGTGAAAACACAACGTACAGCATCTTTTTATTGGATTTGGTGAATTTAGCTCTTTTGATTTTCTTCTCACTTGAAACGAATGCTCTGGTGTTCTCTAACAGGCAGAGTTGGGGAGAGAAAATCCACAACAGCCCAATTGCATTGAGAGACTTTAATGTCAAAACACCGGGGCTGTGAAATGTGAGGGTGTGGTGAAATGTGATAAGGGAAAGAGCTTTCTTTTTCCTGATGCCAAAAAAAGCCAGCATCCAGGGGAGGCATAAACCACTTTAGTGACTGAAAAGTTCTTCCAATATATCCTGTGAAAATAGCCTCTTTAAAACAATGGAAATCCCTGAAATGCCTAAGCAGCCTTGTTCCAAGAATAGAAGGACTTAGCTAAATGAAAGGGAAAAAATAAAATTAAATTAATCTACTATTGAGAGCCGGAATAAAGTTTAAATGGTTTAGGTGCAATTATTATGAAGAAATATTTTTACGAGCTAGCAGGCTACTACCCGCTGACAGCTGCCTGGATCTGAGAGCCCATCCATCCATCCATCGTGTCCATGGGCAGTGGAGCCATGAGGTGGCTCTCCCTCATTAAGGACAGAGAGGGAAGGGATTTCTTCCCCTGCGGAACACTTCAGTGGCCCTGAGAAGGAAGAAAGAGATGGCAGCACAGCTAGGGCGGATGGAATGCCACTACGAGTCTGACATCGGCTGACAAAGCCGATGAACTCCTGTTTTTTCAGCTGCCTGGGATCACACTCTGAGGTCACCCTCCAGTTGGCCATGGAGTCAGTGTCACCTCACACACTGCCACCAACATGCGTAAATGGCCATTAATCATGTTATGAGCTACTTTGTAACCCCAAGCTTTAGGGCACCTTAAAGGATGTCTGAAAGTTGCCTAATGTGTCAGTGTTTGTAAAATCTACTTTTTAAACTGAATATTTTTCACTCTTCCAGGTTTGGTAAACTATTGGAAGCCCTGAATCATCCTGCCTGTTGCCCTGACAGTGGTAGTGCAGAGGAGGGCGTGCTGGGAGAGACTGGGAGAGCTGTGTGAGGACTGGGATGGCCACCTAATGACCCAGCAGTTAGTGATGGTGGCATTAGAAAAGAAAAGCAGGAGTTTCGCTGAGCTGTTTCAGAGTTCATAACACACAGTCAGCTTAGAGATAGCTTGGTTTCCTTGATGCTGAGTCAGATGTTAATCTTCAGGATACAAAAATAAAGGAAGTAATACAGAAAAGAAAGGATTTCTCAGTTTCAGACCTCACTTTGAAGTGGGTGACTGTAGACTCTCTTTTGAAATGATTCCATTTTGATTAAAATGCGAAACACTCATTAAAACCAACACAAAGCAGTGCAAAACCTCTCTTCAGTCTCTCAGTTAAAAGATTTATGTGGGAAGAAGGACATCATGGTTTCCTTTCCTGCTCTGCTGAATGCTTGTTTATGTAAAGCGTAAGAGTGTCATGGAAGATTGACGGTGTGCTTCTGCAACCCGTCCTGGAGTCTTATGTGGCAGGTAATGAACTACTGGTGAAGATCCAAGGCTTGAAAAAGCAATCTGCAGCTGGTCTGGTGAACTGCAGTAAACAAAAAGATTATGAATTCCTCAGATCAAGTGTTAATCTATGTCCAGCTGCACATGATTTCACAGCACAGAGGTGAAATGAGACAGGCAGTGCCACTCTGGTGAGACCCCCCCTGCAGTGCTGCCTCCAGTGCTGGAGCCCCCAAAAAGAGAAGGACAAGGAGCTGTTGTAATGGGTCCAGAGAAGGCCCTGGAGATGCTCCAAGCCCCTCTGCTGGAGCCCCTCTGCTGTGGGGACAGGCTGAGAGAGTTGGGGGGGGTCAGCCTGGAGAAGAGAAGGCTCCGGGGAGACCTTCCAGCCCCTTCCAGTCCCTAAAAGGGATTCCAGTCCCTAAAAGGGATTGGTTTTACACTGAAAAAGGGGAGATTTAGATGAGACGTGAGGCAGAAATTCTTTGCTGTGAGGGGGGTGATCCCCTGGCCCAGGTTGCCCAGAGAAGCTGTGTCTGCCCCATCCCTGGAGGGGTTCAAGGCCAGGTTGGAAGGGGCTTGGAGCAGCCTGGGCTGGTGGGAGGTGGCCCTGCCCAGGAGAGGAGAGGTGCAACCAGATGGTCTTTAAGGTCCCTTCCAACTCTAAGCATTATATGATTTTATGATTCTATTTATCCTGGGACTTCTTTCTATGAGAATGTTCAGCCACATCTACTGGCTCTTGTTACCATCCTGGTAAGAATAAGAAATACCTGGGGTAAAGAGAGAGAGAGACTGACGAAGGCACCTCCTAGGAGATGACATCAACCCTCTGTAGGCAATGGAAGGAGCTCAGCACTGGTATTCTGCATAAGCAAGAGGGAACTTTAACTTGCTTAAGAACAGGGACTGTTGACCACTCTTGCTCTTGCAGATTATAATTTGAGATTATAATTATTCTCCTTGTGCAGAGGGACGATAGTTGTGATTACCACCCAGAATATTTTACATGGACTTTACATGTCCATAGAGTGATCGTCACCTTTATTTTCCAAAGTAAATCCTTATCACTTTTTGTGATACCATGTTCCTTAGTTATTTTAAATATGTAAAACTACAGAGCCCTATGAAAAGTAGTTTGTCTACCAAGTGCTTAGAAAATAATTAATTTTTGATGTAAGTTTCTGTTGTTGTCTTAAAATTTCCATCTCAGTTCACATTGGAAGGTGTAAAGTGCGGAATTTAAAATGGATTTCCAGCACAAGCTCTGTTTTTTTAAAAGGATTATATGTTGTGGTTGCCTAATTCCAAAAATAATCATGTGGTCAAACATGTTGCCCAATAGCTATTAATTTTTTTTTTCTAGTGTGCATTTTCTTTGTGCATGAGAGACATATTTTAGATTAATCCCCTGCAGTTATTTGGTAATTTTTGCAATAGAGTTTTTCTACCTGCTTGTAAATCTCCTGTATGGTAAAAACTGAATTAAGCAGTATGAACATATTCATAACTGATTTTCACTTGAAATATGTGTTCCTTATGAACGTTAGATTGCAAATTGCAGTAGTTTGGGGTTTTTTTTAATAATTAGCACTTATGAACTATGAAACACATGGCAGAAGTCATAGACCAAAATTGTAAAATTAGTTTTTGCCCAACAAGTGGAAGTAGATTTTATGGCAAAGTGGTAAATAAAATACGTTTTTAAGGTGTTTCGATGTTATGTTGTATAATGCAGTCCTTTTTAATTAACTATGGAGTTATTGACTTATTTTAGAAAAGTACTAGATTTACCTGTATATTGGAAAATAGCAAATAAGAAATATTTCTTCAGGGCAATATCTTTAATGACAATCTTTCTGTTAACTGGACAGAGATCCATAATGAATGAAGATGTGGTAAATATGGTTCATAGAATCTAAGGAGCTATTCAGCTGGCCAGCTCCCAGATTTGAAACTTGTTTGCCTAAAATGGTACAAGGAGCCTGTTTTTATGCAAACAAATCCCGTCTCATGTGTCTCCATCAGAGGAAGATGAGTCTCTTGGGTGTATTGACTACCAGAAGAATTCAACCATCTAATCGTGCTTTCTACTTCAGACAAGATGGCCTGGAATATTCCAGGTAGCTACACAAACCTGGGAATATGACACAGGTCCTACCAGAAAATTGTACCTTTCTGGAATGGCAGGTAGAGGTGATGGACAATGCCCTAAGGAATCTCATAAAGAATCATGTTAATCAAGCCTAGCTCCAAGCCTAGCTTAGGCACACAGCTTGTATGGAGACGTCTAAATGTTGGTGCCTTAATCTTGAACTGATTCCCAAACTAAATGCCTCCAGTTATGACCCAGTGCTGCTCTTAGGAGAAGACATTCTGGTCTTCATCCTACTCTCTGAGTCTCATTTTGCATTAGGCTGAGTGAAGGAAATCGCTGAAAAACTTACATCATTATTATACCAGGTCACCTGCAGCCAACCGGACTGTGGAACCGAAATGGAAAAGTGAGCCAGTTTTAAAAAGCCAAGTAATGCCTGACAGCGCGTTGGCTATGAAAATTCTAATATCAATGTAAGATGCTTCAGTGTTCACCACAATTTCACTGCAAGAACGATCAACTCTGGGAACTAACCCAAAGACTGGATTATACTTGTGCATATGCTGGCTCCCTTTCTACAAAGGATAAAGTCAAGCATTCAGCAACAAAGCATATTTGCTTGAACTATAGAGCGTTAGGCATTTATTATACATTCATTACATTCTGCTACATGTTTCCGTGTTTTTTTGAACATCTTGTTTACATTTGAAGGAGCTGATACTGTGAGGAATGGTGCAAACTGAGATACAGATGCTGAAACCAAAATGGATCTGATAAACTGTCAGCTGCATGGCTGCAAAATGCAAAGTGACAGCCGCTGGTGTCTTTTGTGTCTGTGTGTTTATGCACATACATAAAACCTACTTGAAGGAGTAGGACCATCCCAGGACTGAAAAGAGTGGAGTCTGATTTTTTTTTCCCCACCAAATACATTAAACTAACCATCTTTTGGCCCTAATTTTGGGTTCAGTTCAGAAGCAGATATATGGCCTTGCAAAAGCAGGGGGCTTATGATAAATACAAAAATATTTCTATAACCACTGATAGAGGACCCAGCCGGTGCTCATGATGTTGACTCCGTAAAGACAGTGTTCTGTTTGTTTTTCTTCTTTTTTTTTTTTATTTTTGCAGAGAATGGTTTTGATGAGATGAGCACAGCTCGCAATTCCACGTAGCCGATACAAAGCAGAAGCTGGAGTCTGACTCAGACTTTTATCACAGATTTACTACGGAGCGCTGCTCACATTCAGCAGCTACAGATTCAGTTCATTAATGTTAGAAGGAGTAGAACACTGATTGCAGGTATGGATTTAAATTTGGATTACCTACGTGGAATGAAAGAATAATGCATGTTCTGGCAAGAGAAACTACTGGTATTAGTGTGGGTGCAACTGCGCAAAGATAGCACATACAAGGGAAAAAGTGGAACTAATTTGAGCAGCGATAAAGTTCTTTGTGCAGAAATAGCAGTTACCAATATGCACATTTTTCAGAAAAATACACTGCATGCTGCTCTTTGCAACTGCTAAAGGTGCATTTAATTCCATATTTGCTACTGTGACGGTTTCGTCTGAGAGCAGTATTGTTCATTTAAATGGTGGTACTTCTTGCCTTTATGTTTTTTTCTTATTGTAACAAGTACGCGAATATTAGCATTCTAGATAAAGCCTTTCTACCAAGGGCATCAGCAAAAAGGGAGAAGGCAGGTAAATGAAAGACACCTTTGGGCAATTAAATATGCTGGCACAGGATCTCATGCATACATATTCTTCAAAAACCTAAGAAAATTGTATTTCCTTAGTAGGTAGGACTTCGACACATCTCTGTCTCCCTCTGCATATTGACACTTATCCTTTTCATAGCACGTACGTATACTGTAAGGCTGTACATGAAGAAGGACACTCTTTTTGTGCAAAAGGAACTTGAAAATGGAATTTATATGTATAATAGAATTGCTTAGGTTGGAAGGGACCTTTCAGATCATCTAGTCCAACCATCAACTTAATTCTGACAAAACCCATCACTATATAAACATTAAGTGGGAATTCTTGCTGTTAGAGGTAGCGTAATCCAGTGGGTTTCAGGCTGCATGTGAATTTCTCCTGTCCCAGCCTCATGGTCGTGATGCTGCTACAGCTTTGTGTTCCCAGGTCCAGGCTCAGTGAGGCTGAGTGTATTTTCCCAGTAGGCAGATGTTTGTGTGCACGTACTTGTATGCACTGTACTGTACACACGCACTATCGGTCACCCAGGTCCACAAAGACAGAGACCATGTCCCTTCACATGAACGCATACAATGCTACATTTTCCCATGCTTGCTCCTCCTGGATCTGGCCTGACCCTTTTCTTGCCTTTGGTCCTTCCCATAAACATCTCATAATTAGTTTTACACGGTGAACAACTTTCTTCCTATGCTTCTGTAGGCAACCACCCCTTTAGCTTGCACGGCTTTCAGGAGAGACCATTTCTTTCAGTGACTCTTCTTGGTGGGTTTCCCATCAGATGATGGTCAAATTGTCAATAGCGTTAGGAGAGCCAATTCAGTGGGTGCCATTTTCACTAGTGATGTTACTGTAGGTCCTACACCAACCTTTGTATTTATTTTGATTAGCCTTTAATCACACAATCTCACACTTTTATGACTAAATACAACATGTCAAAGTAATTGGCTTTCTCCCTTATGTTCTACCGTTTTTCCATCTAAATCAGAGTCGGCATGCAAGTAACTGCAGGGAATATATTTGTGCCTGTCAGCCTCAAGGTCAAAAGCTGCAAAGCTGCTCCCTAACTCTCTTACATGGGCATTTCATCACTTAAATGGGGTTAAGGTTTCAGCTTTACTAAGACACAAAGATCGTAAGACCTCTGTGGACACAGTTCAGCTCCACTGTCCTCAGCTCTGTTTTTCAGTCAGTGATATTCTCACAGAGATGAATAGACGAGAGAATTTAAGGTAAATTAAAGCTTTCACTGCCGAGAAATAAACTGTTTGCCTGAAGAGCTGTTTGTTCAAGAGGCTACTACATTCCAAAGTCACATTTCAGGTACAACTATGGTGACATACCAGGTGCCAGTTGAGGAACTGTGCAGAAATAAGTGATTTATGAAAATCAAATTTTCTGTGGAAGCATTTTTCTTTGTTAAAAAAAAGAGTCAAAAGAGTTATTTTCCTCCTGGAGCATCTGGCCGTGGGGCTTACGCTGTAACAGCCTTTCCAAAAATATGCAGAACGTGATGAATTCCAGATTATATGGCCTCATGTGTAGCAAACCATTTTTTCTTGTTGGCTCAAGTATGTTTTATTTTCCTCTTTCATAAAAATGATTGTTAGCTTTTAAGCTCTCTTCTGCAAACAATGTTTGGGAAATATCACTCACTTTTATTTAATTCTCAGAATTTTAATAAGGCATACTGAGCATTAATATTTAAACTCACTTATAAAATTATTTTTTTCCATGGTAGTATTTGTTCAGTTTTAGGACTTACTGAAGTGCAATACACTCACATTTCAGAGCTTGAAGAAGAATTAAGAACTCTTCTCTGACACTGTAAATAGAGGCCTTTCAAACTCATATTCATCAGAAAAAGAGCATCATAAGATGACAAAGAAAGAAAGGAGAGACCAGAGCTTAGCTGAGAAGAAGGCATGAAGAAAGGTCTTGGAACTGACTCCAAAACTATTATTATTTGGTAGCACTGGCTTTGGACATTCGAATTACTGTTCCATTGACTTAAGTTATTGCCATTAAAAGGCAGACTAAATCATTTCTATATTCAGGTATAGGTTTTTTTATTGCTTTGAGTAATCAATATTGCATTGCTTAAAGGCATATTTATTTCATAACAGGTACGTGATGATGTTACATTCCCAAGAGTCATATTGTGATACCTATTCTCAAAAAGACTTCAGTGAGATTACTGAAATGAAATCCTATCAATATATTTAGTGGTTTCAGAAAAAGATGGGAGAAAAATTTATTTTCTGATATTCCTGACTGCGTGGAGTTGTAGTTCAGAAGTTTACGTGACCCTGTGGCTGTTCTGTTCCCAGACATTGAGGAAAATACCTTAGATAATACTGCCAAAGCTATCTAAGCCCAGAAACAGTTGTTACCCACCTATCATCCCTACAGAAATTTCCAAATGAGTAAATAACGTACTCCAAGAAGTACTGCTGTCTCAGTCAGATTGTGTGTTGCAATGCATTTGTTCCTTTTAGGAACAAATATTAGGAACAATATCTGACTCATTAGGTTAGAAAGGGACTCAGTATGGGTCCCTTTCGAACAATCCCTGTCATTACTGCATGGAGGAATAATCCACACTATCATTACTGCATTCTACGGCAGAATAATCAGAACAAGAGTTGCTTCAGTGTCTGCCAAAATTAGTAATCTATATCATCATAAACACATTATGTTGTCATGTTGCCATGTTAACATATTACATGTGAATGAGGAAAATGGTCTTAACAACTAATTTACAGTAGTAGAAGAGCTATGAAGAAGTTCCCGGAGTTTCCAGCTTCTGCAGTGCAGACGGTCTTGACGCTTGCAGCAAAACTGAATGGCACGCTGACAGCAGGAATATACGTAGTGTTTACTATGACATTCCTGCCACTGCAACCACAAGCTTTTACTGATTAATTTTTTTTTTTTTAAATATGATGGTCAAGTTTTGCCAGAAAATTGGAAAAGTATTCTACAGTGTTTTTGCAGATTGATTTGAAATGCTTTCCATTTAGTCATTTCTATCATCGGCATGAAACTTGCCAAGTGTCTTTTCTCCTGATGGCTCCTATGGGTTACAACAGGACTTGGCATCATGCATGATATCGAAGGAAATCTGTTACAGGGTTCTTCCCAGCTTGGGATTTCACAAAGGTGGATGTTTCTTCATTTCCCCCTCATTTTCTCCCCATTTGTTTCTTATATTACAGTTTACATTTCCTTCTTGCTATATTCCCCTTCAACTCTTTTTTTAATCTTTGAATCCAGTTTAGACGATGAGAGACTTAAACCAGCCATTTTGCTACAAGATACCAAAAAAAAACCAAAACCGTAATACCTGAATAACTACAAGAAAAAAAGGAATGTTAGACAATCTTAATTCATCTGTAAGCTAAAACACATGTTCGAATCTCTTCTAAGGTACTGCAGAGGACAGTAAGACCAAATATTCAAGTTCATGCCTCTTAGCAACTTCTTTCATGCAAATACGTGAAAGCACGGAGATGGATAATCTTGAAAATAAAGTCTAGCTGAAGCAAAGTTGCTCCCTGGCTTCAAATTTCACATACACATAAGAAAAATAAATTAAAATCACTAGAGAATTTCAGAGTGACAAAAGACTGAATGCCAGAAGGAAATGAATCTATCTGCTTGAAACAAAATGAAAAATTTAAATCAATGCAAGAGGAATCAGTGGATTATGTCAGTTATTTATGAGATGGATGGAATTCATCAGTGAGAGAGATAGCATCAGGGAATGTAATGAGGTAACCAGAAAACTGGAAAATTAGCCAATCATCCCACAAACATTGAAAATTAGTCATCACCATAAAGCCAGCAAAATCATGTATGGGATTAACAGCAGGCATGAGCGGAAAGGTTAACAAGTCTGTGTGAGATAAAAGTCAATGCTTTCCTGATTTTTCCTTTCTCTGCTCCTTCTCTGCCATTGAACTGCAAATGCCCAGAAATATGACTCATCCACAATACATCAGATTTAAAAGATATATCTGGATTGGTTTTGTGACACGTGTAGTGGATTTAACTGCATCCATACCATAGGTTTGATATGTCTGTTCCCAGCTGTTATTTGTCCAGAATTTCCAGATATCTTCCGTTGTATCAGACACCAATCAGGCTTCAGGCCGCCAAAAATCATAAGTGAACAGGCAAAGTACTCAAGTAATTTCCATCCAGGAAAAGAGAACAAGCTTTGTAAAAAACAGATGAATGTCCACTGCTTTCTCTATACTATAAAATAGGTTTTGAGTGAGCTAATACTTGTGCCCATTTTTAACATGTCTCTCTCTTACTTGATACATGTTTTTTGATTTTGAACCTCTACTCCTTAACACTTAAAAAACCATTACTGAAAGCTTTTTAAAAGATTATTTACATTTAATTTCTTCAGCTATTGATGACATTTATCTGAAATATTATAACGATGTTTATGAACCTTCTAAACATACTAAAATTTAATCACACACAAATTTTTAAGGCTTTTCACGAAATCACAGAATTTCAGAGTTGGAAGGGCCCTCTAGAGATCATCCAGTCCCACTCCCCTTCCAAAGCAGGATTGCCCAGAGCACATCCCTCAGGTATGCATCCAGACGGGGCTTGAAAGTCCCCAGAGAAGGGGACTCCACACCCTCCCTGGGCAGCCTCTCCCAGGGCTCTGCCACCCTCACCCGAAAGGAGTTCTTTCTCATATTCCATCGGAACTTCCCATGTTCCAGCTTGTGCCTGTCACCCCTTGTCCTGTCACTGGGAACCACTGAAAAGAGCCTGGATCCATCCTCCTTAAACCCACCCTTGAGATCCTTGTGACCATTAATCAGGTCTCCCCTCAGCCTTCTCTTCTCCAGGCTGAAGAGTCCCAGCTCTCTCAGCCTTTCCTCAGAAGGGAGATGCTCTGATCCCTCCATCATCTTTGTTGCCCTTTGCTGGACTCGCTCCAGCAGTTCCCTCTCTCTCTGGGACTGGGGAGCCCAGAACTGGACACAGTACTCCAGCTGTGGCCTCACCAGTGCAGAGCAGAGGGGGAGAATGACCTCCCTTGACCTGCTGGACACACTCTTCCTTATGCAGCCCAGAATTCTGTTGGCCTTCTTGGCCACAAGGGTACATTTCTTGCTCATGGATAATTTACTGTCTACTTTTATTGCAAAATCTTGTCGAAATCAGAGTTTGGACTGATTTTAATGGAACCTTAACAAATTTGCAAGTTTACTTAAAACTGGCTTCACGAAGGAAATTAATAGATTACATGTAATCATTCATTTTGAGTCATTGGATTAGAATTGCTTCTTGAAAGGAGATAGAAATATGAGGAAAAAATTATATTAAATGTTTAATTTCTTTAGTTAAAGAAAAATTAAAAATAAGTTGTATAATTTAGCTTAAATTATTCCATTTGGCAAGAAATATTATACCTTTTATATTTAAACTAAAGGAGGTAATCAATGTATTCACATTTTTTTTAAGGACGTCTATGGTCAGTTTGAGTGAATTTGGAACCGACAGGTACCTATTTGCTGTCATGAATGGTATGTGTAAAAAGAAACAGAGACAGCATACAGCAGTGCTGGTCTACAGGTGGAACGATGAAGAACATTCTTTACTATCTTCAATTCTTATATAAAATAGATCCTCACAGTCCAGCGAGCCTGCCCATGAACTGCACGTGTCATACTTGCAGTACCACCGTATGCAGTGGTTAGCATTATAACCGAAGTGCTATACAGTTTTGAAATGAATGTGGTTTTGAGAGTGTCATAATGCAGATGGACTTTGTGACATTTTATCAACAGAATTTAAAAGCAAAATCATAGAATAGTAGAATGGTTTGGGTTGGATGGGACCTTAAAGATCATCTGGTTCCAACCATGGACAGGGATATCTTCTCATTACTATTGTCAAGATATGCAAATTACTCCTCTCTCCTTATTAAAAAGCAAAATAAAGCAACTTCGTTCTTCTTTTTTTTTTTTTTTATTTTTTTTTTTCACCCATCAAAAAGGTAAAGGAGAAGTGATTACTAGGGCACAGCATGTCAAGTCTTGTATTTATCATGGAAAATCTTACTGTAAGCCTTATTAATATCCAAGGAACACGGAGCTGGACTTACAAGTTTCCAAAGATAAAGTAGAACTTTTCAGCTTCCAACTATTGCTTGAAATTTATCTCAAGTTAACAATAAACAAAAGGCATTGTCATTTGATGGTCTCTTGTGAATGAAGCCAGTGATGTTAGTAAATTGCACACCTCTGTAATTCTATTGCAATAATCTCACACAAGTGATAACAAAATGAGACTCCTGACAAATTGCTAGGTACACGAAGAATTGATAGATCTGTATCTAAACAACACATCTTTTTTGACACGGATGACAAGGTTTGTTAGTTTGGGATCTTCTGAGAGTTATAAATTGACAAACAAAAATAAAAATTCAAAGAAATACACAGAGAACTGTCCCTCTCTGTTCCTTACTTCATAATCTTTATTAAGTATCTTGCTGTTTTGTGATGTAGATAAATTGGAAATAAAAAGCTCAGCTTATTGTGAAAGCATTGCCAGGGACAGAAACAGATGTATTTCAGCAACACAATTATTGATCTGTGTCATTCATAAAGACAGGTGGTTTTCCATTTTTTTCACACATAATATACAGCGAGAACATTCTTAGATCTGGTTCGAAACTTATTTCATGCTCTCCAGCCCTTCTTTATGCTTATTTCAAGCCCTACCTTCATTTCTTTCTGTCAATAATATGATATTTAAGTACAACTTAGCTCCATTATGAACTCTTCTCTCTGAATGTCTCACTCCTCTGAATCTCTAACTCTTCTTGAGATGACACAGTGGTGACTCTCAAACAGTGTAACAAAGGACGTCATCTTTCTGAATCTGCAGTGAGCACTACAAAGCCGAATAAACACCATAGAATCACAGAATCACAGATGCTTTGGGTTGGAAGGGACCTTAAAGATCATCCCACCCCCTGCCCTGGACAGGGACCCCTCCCACCAGCCCAGGTTGCTCCAAGCCCCGTCCAACCTGGCCTTGAACCCCTCCAGGGATGGGGCAGCCACAGCTTCTCTGGGCAACCTGGGCCAGGGGCTCACCACCCTCACAGCAAAGAATTTATTCCTAAAATCTAACTTAAATCTCCCTCTTTCAGTCTGAAGCCATCACATCTCATCCTACCACTCCATGCCCTTGTAAAAAGTCCCTCCCCAGATTTCTTGTAGGTGCCCTTCAGATACTGCAAAGCTGCTCCAAGGTCTCCCCGGAGCCTTCTCTTCTCCAGGCTGAACCCCCCCAGCTCTCTCAGCCTGTCCCCCCAGCAGAGGGGCTCCAGCCCTCAAATTGTCTTCATGGTCTCCTCTGGACTCGCTCCAGAAGACCATTTCACCTGCTCCTCTAAAAGAAGCTGTAATCAATGCTGGTGATTTAGGCAGGGGAGTACTATGAACACTTACCGTTTTCTCATCCGGCACCAACAAGCCACTCATTCCTTTTCTCCACCAACATTTTCCTCTGGTTCTTGAACACACGCACCTAGCTGTGGGCTCCCAACAGATGCTGATAAATATTTACATGACGCTGTTGGTGAGGTTGACCTCGCTGCTTTGTGCTCAAGTTTGTTCACACTGCTTTGATTTTCATGAGCTGTGCAGGTGGGAACAGGACAGCTCTGTAAAGCCTGTAGTTGTGCCAGGGCTTAAGGTTTGTCCAAGTCCCCCACACAGCAAGGAATGAGCTAGCACTGGAACTACTCAGCAGGCAGTATGGTGAGAGAGGAAAAGACTGTGATACCGACCTCCGAAGAATATCATTAATTATTCACACACTAACCAAAGGAACGATCCTAATTAGCCTTTCTCTTGTCCATACTTTTTCTCGGTCAGACAAAGCTGATTTCATGTGGGAGCTGGAGTTAGCAGGAAAGAAAAAGTCCAACAAAATTTATGGCGAAATGCCTTAAACCAGAAGAAGGATATCCAAAATGGATTTTCCTTGTCACCGAAGACGTGTTGTACATTGTTAGCCTACCACTTCTTTCCTTCCACAAGCACGGGAAAATGATTTTTTTTAATATGTGAAGAAATAGAGATTTCTTTGAGATTCAGATTAATAATTTATGTCTAATCTTATCAAATAATTAAGTTAAGGATGAATGTCTCACTTTTTAAGTTAAAATCTTGAAATTTATGGAAAGTAAAGCATAATTCAAAGTTTAAGAAATGTATCATTAAAAGGCAATTTGGTTGGTCTTATAATCTCTTCTATCTTAAAAGAGAGGATTTCAGCTGTTGAATAACTCTAACCAGTGAAAAAAAACTTGAAGAGATTCTGAGATTTTGATAGATCATTTAGAAAGTTCATTGTTTCAGGCTTTTATAACTTTAAAACTTCTGAGGGGCTTGTGGCATTTTGTTAGTGTTATTTTGGCTTAGCAGAAACAAACAAAGGGCATTTTCTTAATTACTTCAAAACTGAGAAGTTTCTTCTTTCCTCCCAATTCTTTCCTTTACTGAGCAGTCCTTATTTCACCTCTCCTTGCATTTGTTGTTTTGGAAAGGACATATTCATTACGGAGTGATATTATTAGATTTCAGAAACTCCACATCTCCAGCAGAATTCTACGTCTTGCTCATTGTGAGCTTGCATGCAGATAGGTCACTTGACCAGCAGTTCATGAACTAGTCCCTTAACTTACAAATACGTCCCAAAGTTTTGGACTTCAATCCCTAAAACTGTGAAAAGTTTAGAAGCATCTCTACCGTTAATCTTCAATGAGGACTCATGTTCCTTAATTTCTTTAGTGTCCAACAATTTTCCTATAAAATGTTTTCATTTAACTACTATGCTGTAATATATTACACTTTTGACATTATACGTCAAGTTCCTTCATTCAACATCATAAAGGACACAAAAATTAAATTAATTGCTATAAACACAGAGAAAAGCATACAGACAAAAACACACGTCACTGTTTTCCCTTCTGCACTTCTGAGGAGCTGTTGGGATAAGGATCCAAATTTTGCAGTTCAGGTTTCATTTTTGTTTACAGAGCCACTGCTTCATGCTGAGTGCTTAAACTACAAGATCATTACAGCACTACAGGGCTACTGCAAAGGTTTATTTTTCCTCTCTTGAGTCTCCTTAATCCCATTCTTGAGTATAAATACTTCCATAATCCCTTCTTTTTGAGCAAAGATGTCATTATTTCAGTAATCCTCATTCCGAATGGACACTGCTGCATAAACAAAATTCCTTTAACCTGGCTACCAAGAGGTGTTCGTGCCCAGCCGCTGCCTCTGCTCTTCCATGGTCTTTATTTCCCAAAGTGTCAGGAACTAAAAGACTACTGAGAATAATCTGTTGGTTTTTTTTTTTTCCCCCAGTTTTTATTTATGAGAAGACACTGGAAATACACAAGGAATTATAGCTTTGAAGAGAGATTTTTTATTCATGCAGAAAGGGCCTTTAAAAAAGTACAATTGCAGAAGATGACAAAGAATAAAGCTTAGTTCTTAAAAGTGTCACATCTTTCGAAGACTCCCGTTTTGAACTGCTGTTGTGGGGTTTTGAATCAATATACAATTTTTGAACTTGCTTTTAGCTGAAAGCTATTTAAAAGGTCCTCTTTTCAATCAGCATCCTACAAAGGTAGAAGTATTTATTCTTAACTTACATTGTTATATTTTAAGAACAGACGCCCAATTTTAAAACTTCAGTGAAAGACAAACCCTTGCCTTTTGGCACTTGTACAATAGGTGCTTACAGAAAACCCAGAGGATGGACTTTTTAATGTTAAAACATTAAATTGCCCATCCTGAGACACACAGAGAAAGCCATTCTGTATGGTTCTCGCTACATCACTTGGATAGTAGCAAAGATCTATTTTTTTTTGTTCTTGGAGAATCAAGACCCCTTTTTTTCCAGCTAGGTCTTCAGTTTGGTGTAGTATGCCAAACAACATTGAAATTAAACTAATATTCTGTTTCTGGGAGCTCTGACATCTGAAAAAGCTACATTTCAATGCTACTTGTCAACTAGTAACTAATTAAAAATGGATTATTTCTCTTTGGGTTTTTTTTTGTTTTATACCACTAGGTGAGGGAACACAGGTAAAAGAAACAATGATGACTCAAGACTGGAAAGCTACTTCTTTCATTTCAAGTACATGTCATCACCATGACATCTTCCTAACTGCTCTCGAATATTCTCATGTGATTATTATTTTTTTTTTAAAAGAGAAGCCCTGCAGTGTCATTCATTCTTCATTTTTGTTGCTTGCTTTCTTTGGTCAAATGAACTAATCAACTTTCCGTTCTTATAGGATAAACATTTGTGCATAAACATTTTGAACGATCCTTTAAGGTGATGCAACTTAAAGATCGTGTTCTTCAGAACATACGTATATCATGTTCTGTACTTAAATGTGTGATTTCTTAATAGCTTTATAATATACAGTGATGTTACCAGATTTTTCTGTGACTAGATTGCTGTTACTCTGAATATTCTTACCAATAAGCAGTCAGTCAGTAAGCCATCCTGAGAGCATCACACCCTGTCCTTTAATTATACTATTGCATATCACGCACAATGGCTGCCTGGGCCACCCCATCAAAACACACATTTAATACAAGTTGCCTTTCATTTTTCAAAGACTTGAAAGCACTTCGTTAGGACAAATTAATCTGTGTACAGCACCCTGATGTTTTACTAGTGGGGAATGGGAGGGACAGATTTCAGGACTGAAAGATCCATAGGAAGGAGTCTGAAACTTTGGGCAAACACAAACCAGACTCTTTTACAGGGTTTTCAGAAGTGAACAGATGGTCTGCTCTTGGATGCGCCGAGCTTAGGGAGTGCTGTGAAAATAACATGTACTCTAAATGGGATGCTAGTTAACAGGGATGTAAACAGAAAAATCAGTAGGAAGGTAAGGTGTTGGTAAAATACTGTATTTCACTGATGCTGCTCCTTATAGCAAACCTGTGCCACTAGATTTATTTACTGTGTTGCCTTTTTATGTTTAGCAAGACTTCATTCCACCGCGTCAGTAAGCTTGTACTGCCATTACGCTATCAAACAGCATATTAGCGCTTGACTGAAGCTCTTAAAGTGTAGCACTGCTGCAAGATACACGGCTTTCTGGTGATGAGTTTTATAAAGCAGCCTCACAAGCCTCTGTGATAGCATTTGTCTTTGCACCTTGAGTATTAGACTAAAGAGATTTGATGCTTTGTGTCTTGTTATGTCTGATCCTGTCAACGTGTGGCTCTGTGTGGCTCAAAGTGATATGATGTGATGTGAGCTGTAATGCATCAAAGAGCATTCTGCATTGCGAGTAATGACGGAAACTTTTGCTGCAAGACTAATGTTATGTAAAGTTACACATGTAATAGAAAAACGTTTGTAGAAGAATTGCAGTGCCTAGATATGGGCAGGATGGAGCAGATGCGGGGGAGAGGGGAGAAATCCATGCTACCTCTCTGATGCATACAGAAATTTAAAAGGAAGATATAAGATAATGAGCATCTAGCATCTCTGTAAATCCTAGTGCAGGAGAGATGGTGCTTCTTCTAAAGGTACCTCATTGAGACTTTACACGTTAACAAGAAAAGAAAGATTACAAAAGAGTTTTGGAATTTTAGCTGTGAAAGCTACCAGCTTGTACACTGGTTCAGTGGAAAGTAGGCATTTGTGCCTAAGAGGAATAATTCTCTCTGTGTATTTGTGTGAGAGAGAGAAATGGGAGGGGGGTGAGATGGAGAGATCCGTAGTGAGACAGACAGCTGGATGGGTAGTTGGTCAGACACCCAAGAGTTCAAGATGTCCTGCAGGAGAGGTATACATCCCAGGTATTTAAGGTACCTGCTAAACGTGTATGCCAGATGTTACAAGAAATTTGTTGAGATGACTCATCGGTAGACATCTTGCTTCCTAAAACCATTTTAGATGCCTGAATTAGAAGATGTCTCCTAGACTTTAAGTTTCCCTCTTTCGTTTCAATTTTTCATTTCCCTATCTCTGAAATAAGCATAATAATACCTTACTACCTCACAGAGATGTGAGGGAATGAACATTTGAAACAAACCCAAGCACCTCAGAAATTAAAGGCATATGGGCAACAAGATATGTCCATCGTGCAAAATGTATTTTAAACATCAAAAAGAAGCAGCTTTGTAAATCTTACACACAGATTAGGAGGCTTATTTGAAAATCTCTGCTATGAAAAGGTGGTTTATTGTGGAATACATTGAGAGATGACGATGATTACTACCAAGAAAATCTTTGATCCAAAATCAATCCCAGGCTTCATTAATGCCATGGGGTGTTCCAGATACTGTGTTTCAGGCATGGTATAAGAATCGATTAGGACAGAGAAGGAACCAGCTCAGAGTCTGGGCATAGAGCAGATCGGTAATAAATAGAAAGATGTGCCTATTGAAAAGGACATGAGGTAGGAGATGAAAGCAGAAGGCCTTGGGAAGGAGTCATGGTTAAGTCATGAGAGGAGGCATTAAAAGGGGACTTTTAAGAAGCAGAGATGAAGTAATATTTTGGAGATATTGTAAAATAGACCTACACATCTTTTTGCTTCTACTAAACAGAATAAATAACCTAACTGTGTATTTTTGTCATAAATAAAGGCAGTAGTAAACTTGATACAAAATACTGATTTCTCCTAGTAGTAGCAATCCTTCTCAGAGGAAGACACACACCTTTGTCAACTCTCTAGGTGCACAAATATAATGATATTTTATTAGACTATTATTTCCATTTTAGATTACAGAACACAGCAGATCACAACTACTTTAAAAAAATTTAGTGCCAGTTATCTTCCTATGAGCCTGAGGAGGGGAAGAAATTATGGTATTTGATTGTGAAGCACATACAGAAAATTATATCCTATTTTCATACACTCTGGAAAATCTTCAATCATCTCTAGTTGCTTGTCCTTGTGAAGTGAGCTGTAGGAATAATCTGTGAATTTTTCCACACTAGGTAAAATCATTTTTTCCCAAATTGCAAATAGGTTAGAATATTTTTCTAGGTAATAGGTAATACTAGGCAATACTTTAAAATAGGTAACACTTTTCAGCACACAAGCCAGAAATATTGAAAAGTTTTTCTTACAAAATACATCATGCATCTGTACTACAGCAATTAGAATTTTAAATAGAAGACAAAGACTTCTATGAGTGAAATATCAGGAGAGGAAGAAATTTACCATTCCTTTTTCTAGATAAAGAAGTTAACATGGCCTTCTCTGTAGTAGTGGTGGAGAGTTCACCAGACCTCTTCCAGCTCTCATGTTTCTTTCTGCAGGAATACTGCACATGGAGATTCCAGCCCTTTGACATGGCAGTCTTCTGCAATTATTTTTTAACTGGTCCTATTGGTAGGCAAAGTGGAGGGAGGGAACTGCTGAAAAGGGTACAGCAAAGGGCTACCAAGATGCTGAGGGGACTGGAACACCTCTCTTANTCTGCTATTCTGGGATTCAGTGAAAGGAAAATGAGTGTAACTTGAAAGTGGTATTGAAACGTGTGGTTTATTGCTGTTGAACCCGGCTTTTAACTATGGCTTGGTTTTCTCACTACTTTTCTTAAAATCAGCTGTGCTCTCTCAGTTTACTGCAGAATCAGACCTACTACTGCCTGTAACGCACAGCACAATAAAAAAGTGGGTGTAGCTTCAGTTCCAGTCAGACAGTAGAGAATATTGTTCCCTTTCCATTTTATACTGTCACTGTGATGGGCACGGTTTAAGTACCTCGAGATGGAATAGAATCAGTGTCTCTGTGAGTATTGAAATGAAAACTGGATATCTTTTCTGATACATAAAAAATATCCTGATACACCTCAGGCAGAACTGAACCTTTGGATTCACAGAAAATCCACATTCCGCTTGTATTTCTCTTTACTGTTCAGAGGGCTAGACATTCCTATCAAAAGGACTTACTATTCTGGTTAATGTATATGTAAACAAAGACAAGACATGACATTTCTTTGCAGGTACAGTATTGAGCTCAAGTCAATTTAAGGAGCAACAGCAGGTATATATTTCCCACAGTACCTAGGCAAAAAGAAAAAGCAGTCTTTCATCAGGCTTTTTCTCTAATGTTTCACGTTCCTTTTCACCATCATCAGTATATCATTTATGGCCACCGTTCAGCAGCATGCTCCCAGAGTTATTTTATATGCACTTTATTTATGTTTGCCATGGCTTTTATTTAAGGACATTCCTAAGAACATTTTTATAAACTCCGTACAGGTCATTATTCATCTTTGTTATACGAACAGTTTACTAGTTACTTGGCACCCTATATGTGATTTATCAGATGAGGGCTTTGATGCCTGGAGCACCAGGTTTTCAAACTTGTCTGAAGTGCAAATGATGTTGAGGCTGTGATATATATTGATTTGATTATTGTTTTGTAAATATTTTCTGGCTTAATATAGAGAGAACAGTACGCCCCTCCTGCCGTGTAACTACTTGTGGGAAAGGGTTTTGTGATAGGACACATAAATCAGTATTATTGAATACAAAATCTGTGGTGTGATTTAAAAAAAAATAGGCTTGAGGCTTTTTTTCAAGCTGAGTGTTTGGAGGCTGAATGGATTTTTACTGGTTTTAATTTTTCGTACTATTTTTTATCTCTGAAAACTGTGATTTTTTTGCATATTTGCATTCCTTTCTACGTCTTATGTAACAGCAGCACCGAGAGCTTTTGCTGATAAAAGGATAGTTATTAGCAGGTTGTATGCTGTGTGCTAGACACTATTGTTGTTGTAGTGCATACTTCAAGTCAATTAAAATATGTGTATAATTTTGTTTTCTCAAAGTACATCACCTTTGCCTATTTTTTCTTTACTTCCCTGTCTTTAAATAATCTTAATGCTGGAAAACAATGATAATTAAGATGATTAACACATGTTAATACAAGATAATGCCCTGTCTTATACGCTTAAATAGTGGGTGTTTTTTCATTCTTTTTCTATTCCCCTCTTTCTCCCTTCTCACTTTATTCTTCTGTCCTAGGATACCTCACTTCCCACAGTTTTGAAAACATGGATCCAGTTCTGCATGAACTTTAAGGTAGTGTTTCACGGAGACAAGTTCTCACGGCTCAACCCTTTACATCAGATTATTCTTCTAAGATCTTCTTTTAACTTACTTTTTTTATGGAAAGCTTTTATTTATTTTGGTTTTTTTTTTAATTTGGCAGAAATGTGGTGTTTATTTTTGGGGAGTTTTTTGTTTGGTTTGGCTTTCTTGGGTTTTTTTTCCTCCAGAGTGTTGGAATATTCTTTAGTGGACGGACTCCATAAAATGTCAATAATATATTTTACTTTTCATGTGGTCTTGTAAAACACAGTAAGATCAAAAATATTTCACTGATTCATTCATTGTACATTTGTTCCATAAAAACTGTCAAGCTATTTGAGTGTGCTTTGCTTTTTTGCTTGTTTCATGTCTAAAAGAAGACTTTTTATGCTCTAAGTAGGCTAAATCACATTATACTGCTTATTGTCTGAGTAGACCCTTGGATCACAATTCTGCCTCAAAAATCTTGCCGAGCTGAATTTTCCAAACCAGGTCTTAATCTCATGGAAATAACCAGGTTTGTGTTTCTCTTGCAATCTCAAGTTGTTGTATAACCTTCTGCAGTGTCTCATAGAATTCTGGTTCATCTTTTTCTTCCATTTTCAGTTTGTCCTTTGCTGGGTAGTAAATATTTTCTCTAGGGCATCTCAACCTTTATCTATCTAAACAAAAACATTTTATCCATCTCACTGTGTCGGCTTAGTCCTCTGAATTTTTTTTTTTCTATTCTTTATAAAACCACCTGTGAAAACTCATCTGTGAAATGAATAGTGATGAGATATTGGTACTGCTTGAAATGTGAGCAAGCCTAGCTGAAAGAGGGATCAATTTACTATCTTTCATGTCCCGTCCCATTTGTGCTTCTCTTGTTGGATCAGGAGGTGATCTCAGATTGTGGTGTGATCTTTTTACCTCCTTTTCCTGGAGTTATCAGTACTGGGCTTTGGTTGGGATATTGTCGTAAATTCTGATTTCCCAAACTAGTCCTTTGCACTCACTTCTCAGCGGGGGGTTTTCAAAAATATGTAATTGTGCAGATGAGCTCCTTCAGTAGTTTTGTAATGGTCTGTGATTAGCTGTTATTAATTAATTTTCTCCTTGAAGTTGCATGAGTGGTTTTTCTCAGTTCTACAGTGTAAGCTAATAGTTTTTTATTTTGGGGGTTTTTTTTGTTTTTTTTTTTCCTGGAAAGTAGATACTTTTAATATCAGAAAATAATATGTGTTTGTATGTAGGCTTTATTTTAGAGTATTTCTTTGAGTCTTACTTCTGAAGCATCACAGTGCAGCATTAGTACTCTGCCGAGTATTATTATAGCGCTTAGTGAAAGTACGTCATTTTACGCATTTGAGTTGTAACTTTATTTGTTGGATCTCTCCCGACACCGATGGCTCACACTGAGAGCTATCCCAAGGATTTACAGTATTCTGAGAAGCAGCTACAGGTTCTGAAAAGTGACGTGGCTGTCACTATGCATCACATGGTGATGATACACAAACTTCAGAAAAAGCAGGAAGGTGTGAAATAATTGGTGTGAATCCAAGTTGTCATGTCTCTTGCACCTGCAAGGCATTAGCAAGACTTAGGAGCACTTTGAAATGGACAAGTTCAGATCAACATCAGACAGTGCTCCAAGGAATTTAAGGTTTTAATTCACAGGTATTTGGACAAGTGATAGAAAAGGACAGATATGGTCCTTCAACTATAGTTGTCAGAATTCCCTGAGGGGAAAGCTGGCAAGAATTATATGTAACAGTACTTGTGGCTTGCACAAAAGTACTATGTTGAACTGCAGTTCACTCAGATGCAAAAAGAAGGGAAGTACAATAACCTTTGTGGATTTTCATTGTTTTACACAAGATTTTTTCCAATTCTCTCTTCTATTCTCAGGATTCCAGAAAAGATCAGTAGGTTCTTTAGAGGGTTGTTCTTCCTCTCTCAGAGTGCTGATAATGGATCAAATGCACACGATAAAAGCTTATCTCCTTAACCATCTTATTCTTGAAGTCCAGTATCAGATTTGTTAGCATGGAGGGGTTAAACATGAGGCAAAATCCTTGGGGATTTCTTTATTCAGAGCACTTTCTTCGATGCTTATATACAATACGGGAGGACCCTCTCAAAGAAAACCCTTTCACCCCTCTCCTCTTCCCCTCATGAAGGAGTGTCTATGTCCTGCTGCCCCTGAGCTAGCTATGCCAATATGTCAGTAGGTGGGATGACGTAGAACCTGGATTTTGGATTTACCTACCCAGATCTGACACTGAAAAAAAATTTTGATTCATGGAGACAGTCACAAGCTCACAAGCTCTTTTGCCATGTTGCTGAGATGCCTTTTATTTTCCGTATGTACTTTACCTACTTTACTTTGAACCCTTGACTAAGCCTAAACCCTTTTCCTTGGGAGATTGACTGGCTAGGGAGAACTCTAACATTAAGGTTTCCAGAGAAGCTTCTGGATGTAGAAGAGTACCCAAGTTCAACTGGATGCTGTTGCTTCGAAGAACTCCAAAATAAAACACTATTAGGCTAAAGTGGGAAGAGAATCATTTAAGAAATATGAGCGCAGAGACTCCATTTACAAGCCAGTAAGGGAAAAAGACACATAATTCCAAGTGTCTCCATGTGGGATTGTGGACACGGTGGCATAAGCAGTTCTAAAAAATTAGAGGGCATTTCACAGACTGCTTTGTTTTGTGGCATGACTTTGAGGGCAAATAAGGGTGCAGTATGGAAGTATGGAAGGGTGCCAAGCCCGCTGGGGTACTGTCAGAAGAAAGTAGGGGCAAGTCAATTTTCTCCCTCCCTGGCTTACTTATGTGTACACTCTACACATGTACTACAACATTGAGGTGTTGGAGCGTGTCCAGAGGAGGGCTACAGAGCTGGTGAGGGGTCTGGAGGACAAACCTTATGAGGAACGACTGAGGGAACTGGGGTTGTTCAGCCTGGAGAAGAGGAGGCTGAGGGGAGACCTCATCCCCCTCTACAACTCCCTGAAAGGAGGGTGTAGAGAGATGGGGGCTGAGCCCTTCTCCCTGGGGACAAGGGATAGGACAAGAGGAAATGGGTTCAAGTTATGTCAGGGCAGGTTTAGATTGGATATCAGGAAACATTTTTTCGCTGAAAGGGTTATTAACCATTGGCACAGGCTGCCCAGGGAGGTGGTGGATTCCCCATCCCTGGAGGTGTTTCAGAAAAGGGTCGATGTGGTACTGAGGGACAGGGTTTAAAAGGGGTTTTTGTCAGGGGGGGTTAATGGTTGGACTTGATGATCTTAAAGGCCCCTTCCAACCTCACCCATTCTATGATTCTATGATTCAAAAAGCATGGAAATAGAAAGCAAATTTTTCCCCTTTGTTTCCTCCTACCCAAAGCTCAAGTTTCCTCAAAAAGAGAGGCACTTCATGCATCCCAATGTGTATGAAGATATATAGCTATTTTGGACAGTCAGGGATTAGGGCTCCAGTACGACACGAGAAAAGGCCATTGCAATAGTACAGGTGCCATGAAGTGCCTTTCAAATAAAGGCTGACTTAAAAATATGCTTGTGCACATTGTGAAAGCAGGGCCTCGATGTGTAGGTCAAAGAACACCACTTAAATGTTGGGACACTTCTCTGAATTAAAACCACCTACCTTTACACAGTATCCATTACAGCTCTGTTTTCCTCACGGTAACTCTACTGTTTAAGGTATTTGGGTTGAACCATCTGGGAACACAGCATATACGTGAATGCACATAAAAGTAGTCTCTAAAATAAAGGTTACTGCTTTTGCAAGTATTTTTTATTTTTTGTCAAATGTGACATGATATTTCCAGGTAAAGAATACTTAGAATTTATGTGAAAAGTGAAGGTGAAAAAGGAGGGTGATTTAAATAGGTTGTATATCAGCTCCTTAAAAAGAGAAAAGCTTGCTTCAGATACCCCACTCCCTAAAGCTGCTTTGGCTTTTCAACAATAAAAATATCAGGGTGGATTGTAGGTTGATGGAAATAGACATACCTTTCTTGACTTTAATATCTTTTTTTTTTTCCTCTGTTATATTCTCCTTTTTATTTCTTTTCTTATTTTTATATTTTTAAAGTGTTATTTCCCCTGGATAAAAACTAAAATAATTCCTCAAGAAAAGAATAAGACATTGATGCACAGCCTTCCAGATATTAACTCCCCTTCTACTTTATTGTCTTCTATGCTAGTCCTGGGGACAAGCCATCTGTGCTTTATAATTATTCTGGCAACATTAATAAAATGTTCCCACAGTGTTTTTTTTACTGAACACACAAAACAATTATTGGCAGTTAGTTCTTTTGTTTAAAACATTCCACAATATACTCTCCAGTTGCAACTAAAAAGTCAGCCTTTGCTAACACTGGGTAACGTATAAGATTATCACTGTTTCTCCCTCTACTTTACTTGGAATTGAAGATTTCTATGGAAGTTGTGTATAATGATTAGCAAATTTTGACTTTCATGATATCTTTTCTATGTTTTCATTAATGACTAGGTCTCTCACCTTTTCCTTTCACTGACTTACCTTAAACTTAATAATGCTGATGAGAATGTTCATTGAATAAGGAAGTGTAAGGCGTGAAAAAAGGCGGGAGCTGATGCAAATATTTATAGAAGATTTAAGCTTTATTCTCTCTTTATTCTTTATTCCTGCTTTTTCTTTTTGTACTAGCAGAGATGCATTGTTTCTTTAATATTGCCCAATGACTAAACACAGATAAGTAATGGCATCTACGAAGATGTGAGTATTAGCTCCCATCCCATCCTACTATTCTACACTTATTCTATTATTTGAATTTTGCTAGGACTTCAGCCAAGGTGTGTGGCGGTTTCTTCTATTTCATCACTTTTTATGCTTTGAAAGCCCCAGTAGAAAAATGGTTGGGAATATAAATACCCATGGAAAAGTCTGGAAAATAAACTCTTCAAGCAACATCAATATTTAAAGTAAGCAAACGATGAGCATAGGATTGTCAAAGAGTCTTCCTTTAAATAAAAGTGTTGCAGGAAACAAATAAATTGCTGAAAATGTAGATTGTTTAAGAAGGTAGCATTTTCCACAGCATGAATTGGGGTAAAAGGAGTGGTTATCCAGTGCCCATTGCTTTAAGCATCTATAAAGCTTCTCTTTTACCAATTGAAACCAGGAAGAGGTGTAAGGGTACAATATATGATGCAACACCATGCTGCAGGCAGGGCTCGCGCTGTGGCTGGAATCAGACCTGTATCGCACCCAGGGCTCAGGGTGCCTTCCACATGATAAAGTTCTTCTGATTGTGGACTCTATGAAAAGTAAATACAAATCAGACTTGTTTTTATTGTTTCAGCAACTTATTTTAGAACAGTGTGAATTGTTCTTTGAAAATGACCTCCCTCTCCAGCATCTGTGCAAGGAGACTGTAGAGAAGTGAAGAGTTTAGACTGGACAAGAGGACATTGGGTTTGATAAAATTACCCTACCTTAATGTCTGCTTCAAAATTTTTCAAGTTAATTTGTAGATCAGGTATTTGTAGACCTCCATGTACAGTTTACACTCAGCCTCAGGATTTGGGATGAGATTTTTGCATGTATGTGAATGTTATAGGAAGAAGAGTGTCACTGAAAGTCAATAAGACGTGTAATCCTAAATTGCTTAGCTCACAGTTTTAAAGAAGTGCACAGTTTTTATTCATGCAATCCCTATGAACAATTTAGAATTACAGACCAAGGTGGGAGGGTTAAAGAGTAACAGCTTTATTCTGCTAATCAGGGAGGCAAGGAGCATTTAGCATTTTTAAGTTAATTCAAATCTAAGTTTCATTTTTGTCACACTTTAGTGAACACTTGTGATTCTTTTTTCAGGCCACTTTGATTTATGTGGATGCCTTACAATGAATGCAAATATGGTTTGTGATTAGTCAAATGTTCTGCTGGTTGGAAAATACAATTGCTGAAAGGAATCTCAAAGGCTTATTTTAATGTTTTTAGTCACATCCTTCCACTTCTGAATGAATATATTAATCAAGATAAAATCAGGAGGAAAATCCTATATTAAAACAATTTTCTCTGTTTATGTAACCAATAACACTTTTAGACATTCATATGAACACCTAAATATCTCAATTCATTTTCACCTGTTGTTTCTGTATGGATCAGACTTTGGATAATAATGGCCCGTTTTTTAGGATATTCAGCTATCTGCAGATGTAGAAAGGCACCTTTCTGCTCAGTGTGATTTTTGAAAAAGTGAAACCCATGAGTCAGACACAAATGCTTTTAGGATATGTCTCCTCCTTCCCTACCTGCTTGTAGAATGGCATTAAAAACTGGCTTTTGCGCCCTGACATAGTTTCTATTAAAGCTAGCGGAAATAATTCAATTTCACTTTTCTTTACTGAGAGTTGCACTTCCTAATTCTTTCACACTAGCTTAGTTCCATTGTGTTGCCTCTTCTAGCAAAATAGGAAAATGATCAAATGTAAATTCTCTCTTCCTACACATAAACTATGTGTCATAATTCATTTTATCAGGAAGAAAATCTATTACTTGTTATTTGCTTATTTCCCTTTTAAGAAAATCCTGGTTTGGGGCCAGGATTTTTCTTTTTTTAAAGATACAAAATAGTTTTACAGGTTAGCGAAAAATAATTAACCTCTTAGAAAAGGAAATAAAGGATTTACCTCAGTTGTAAAAAGACTACTACAAATTGCAATGAAAGACAGATCATCATTGAAAAATATTGTAAAGAAAGTAATCTCAACTCTCTTTTACAAATTAATTTACATATATTTCCAGGCCAGTGTTAGAGAACAGGCATTTTTTAAAACTATATGCCTCAGACTCACAGTTTAATCATAAACTATCTCATAAAAACATTTATTTATGTTGAAAAATGGAATCTCAAAAAATTATGGTACTTAACAGGATTGCGTCTCCCTGTGTGGATTCAGTGACTTTTATAAAAAGGTAAGACATGACTATTAAAGGATTTTTTTAAGCTGAAATATCAAAATCAACTTCTTTAAAAATATTTGGCTCAGTTTAAATACCAGTTTTTATTCTCATGCAACTCAAATATGGATGCAGCAGTTTCAACCTACAACTTCCCTTTCTCTGAATACTAAATAGACCCCAAAATTTAACTCTTCCAATTATTTCTTATACTTTTAATGTAAAACAGAATTCAAGATTAGGGGAAGTTCATATATGAAATGATTCACATATGTATGATTGGAGCCTGACCCGAACTCATAATAAGCATAAACTTTGATGGGCACAATATTTAATATCATGCTTGCACTGAAACAAGCAGTAGTTCAGTTAGTGTCAAAAAGAACAAAAGCAAGAATTTCCTTTGTGGGCTCAGAGTTCAGGACTAGAGTGGTCTCGTAAAATACAGCTGTCTCTGGAAATGAAGCATAAAATTTATGAGTCTTACTTTGCCAGTCCTTTTGCCTTTGTTTCCTCTGTTGAGTCTGCTTAGGTGCTCTAAAGAACAACGTCAAATGTTACAAATCAGGGAGGGGGAAGTTTTGCTTTAGAAAATTCTAGCAAAAAGGAAGGCTTTGTGTTTCATGTGATTTGGATGGACAGATGATGCTCTCAGGACATATGTTTCTGTACAAGTTTGGAGGTACTATCTGATTTTTTAATTTTATTTTAATATTTAAAGCCACATTTGCTATATGTATAGCTTTTTTGTACCTTCATAGCTATTTTTGCTTTACACATACAAAACCCGAAAGAATTCTAATTTGAATGTGTTAACATTTTTCCAACAAAACCTGTTTATTTCTCCTGAAATTATGGAAAAGTATATTCACAAAATACTATAAACTGCAAGTGTGCATTAACATTGATAAAGGCATCTTAACTTTCTCCATTTATTCAAAAAAATATACGTAATCTTTGTCTATTTTCTGTTCTATGGAATTTTTCATTATGCTATCTGCAAAATTTCTGTTCTCAAAGTGAGAAACTGAGTAGTTAGGTCCCATTTTCATGCACACCTTTGGGCAGTGGGCTTTGTTTAAATTTGCTGTATCATCTGTATAATGTTGCTTTCATGGCATTATAAACTTCTCATGTGTGCTGCTAGAAGACATAAAATGGCCCAGTGGCATATGTTATGTTCTTGCATCTGCCTAATTTCCAACTTGAAATACCACACAGCAATGTTTGTGATAAACTACACACAACAAGGTGAAAGCAGGTGCCTGCTGGGATGAGTAATCATCTTTATTTCATCATCTCCTATCAACAGGTATCATGGAGACAAAGTAATAGCTTTTATGAGAGGAGCTTCACATGTACCTCTGAAAAGTTATGAGACACAAGACAGAATCAACGAAGAGATAATGACTGTAGATTTGCTATAGAGTGCCCCGCAGTTCAATTTACATTGCATCCTGAAGGGTACTGTGTTGGAAGGCCAGATTTTTCAAAACAAATAGGCTTGAAAGTACTATCTAATCACTGATGCTCAAACTGTGTGTGCTGCTTTCAGAGTTCCCCCTCTGCAGAGGGCGGCTGTGTTAGGTTGTTTGGTTTTTTAACACGCAGTTTTACCTCCCCCCCCTTTACTCTCCCTGGTTTTATATAGCAAACATATGCATCCCCCAACATATATTTCAATACTTGTGCAGCCCTAATTGTCACACGAAAAGTGAAGGTTTTTTACGTTATCTATACTGAAAATATTTTACCTCTGTATTACCTCTAATATATAAAGAATGATCATATTAGGAGACGTGGTGGAAGCTGAAGGTCAAATAAGTGGGTATAGGTAATCTTTTAGAAGAATAAGCTATCAATCAGAGCTGAAAAAAGTACATAAACATTTTTTTCCCTGCAACAGTATGGAGGAAAATCTAAAAAATATATAAATAAATATGAAAGCTGTCACAGGCAAAATCTGGATATGCAACTCACAGCTGAAAGGTTCAGCTGTCTGCGGCTTTGTGCTTTGTGAAGCACAACTGTGTGACTTTGGCTCGGCTCTAATGAACAAATTTGATACTGAGCTGTGCAAGTGCACGTGTCAAAGCCATGCAAGACAAGTGAAAACAAACCTAGAAATTATTTTTTAAAAAATTGGTGACGGTAGTTCAAATGGCTTTGAAAAACATGAAAAGGTACACCACTTGATAAGGTTTGGAAGACATCTACTCACTGAAATAAAAGATCAGTTGAGGGGTGATGGTTTCAGACTGAAAGAGGGGAGACTGAGATGAGATGTGAGGAGGAAATCCTTTGCTGTGAGGGGGGTGAGCCCCTGGCCCAGGTTGCCCAGAGAAGCTGTGGCTGCCCCATCCCTGGAGGGGTTCAAGGCCAGGTTGGACGGGGCTTGGAGCAGCCTGGGCTGGTGGGAGGTGTCCCTGCCCAGGGCAGGGGGGTTGGGACTAGATGAACTTTAAGGTCCTTTCCAATCCAAACCATTCTGTGATTCAGTGAACCCATTCCACTGTGTTAGAGGAAAATATATTTTGCTAGATAGGGCAGCTTGAGGAAGGCGATGTTGCTGCAATGCCCCCATGTCCAACTAGTAGTGAGGCTGAACATGTATTCCCCATTGGCAGATGCACACAGAACACACATATACACCCCATATATACATGTACACATACAGACAGAGCTGTGCATGTATACATATATATACATACAGAGCACAGACATACAGAACACTCACATAATAACAAAGAGCATCATTGCCATCAACCCGCTCCTCTCTCTGGCTGAGCAAGATGAAGGTTCATTAGCAAAAGAGAGAAAGAGAGAGAGATCTCATGGTCTTATCCGTGAGGGAGCTAGAGAAATTTAATAGATAAGACAGGCTGTACTGATCAGACCTGGGGCATGGGCAGATAAGCAACCAACTAGCAAAGTGTTTCCACATGACAAGCTCTTTTTATCCCCTTATGCCTCTATTTTCACACTTTTCTTCCTTCCCAAGTCACCTAGATCCCTCCTCTGCAGATCCCATAAGAAGTCCTGGGCAATCCTGAAATGTTCTTCCCCTGCATCCTGTAGTGTGTCCCACAGCCCTAGGCAGTGACCCCCCCACTCAGTCCATAAGGTGCTTCTCCATCATTGACTCACTTTGATGTGTTTCACAAGTGGACTCTGGGACTGAGGCTTATTTTGGACTGCCCTGGGAGCACCTGGACAGGACATCCCTTCCCCTGAACCCTTAATTTGGATTCCTGTCTGCCCTTGTGCCCCCGTGCTCTCCTGAGTTTGTGGAGATGACCTTGTGAGGGGCTGTTAGCTCCTGTGGTGGGCTTGGGAGGAGCAGGGTCAGGGTTTGTTTGGGCCTCCCTACCCCAACTATTGTCTCCTTGTCCTCCTTCGTGGGTGTGCAGAAGAACTTTGATCACAAAACCTAGCAAAATGTAGGCGACGTTTCTGCAGTTGCCCAGCGACTGCTTACCCAGCGTTGGCTTGGCAAGTACCTGTTGAGCTGCTGGAGAGCATATTCATAATTATATTGTTAGAACATTAGTCCGACATACTGACACGGGGTATGAGCAGACTCGCTGTGTAGATGTCAACTTACGTACATGTTAAAGATGCTTAAACAAAAGTGATCAGTGAGGGTGACCTGCAGACCAGGTTTTATCTCCACCCTATTTGGTCTCCAAAGGAGAATAGACAAAAAGGAGGCTTTTCTACCATGGGTGCATCAAGAAGGTAATTTTCATTCTCTTTTCCAGTCTCCAGGTCTAGGTGAAAGGATGTTTTTTTAGATATCTGCCTTTTTCAATCAGACGTGATCAAAAAAAAGAGGAATTTTAGCTTTCAGAGTTTGTTTTGGCTGGGTGATAGGGGTCTCAGGAGTGGGAGAAGACTCCGTGTGACATAAGACAATCTTCTTGGATAAACAGCAACACTCCAAACTCTATCTTTCAGTCACCATTGTCTCCTAACATGCACACGACAAACACTGAAAGATGCCTGAGGCAAAAAAAGAGTTTTTATTCTTTCCCAAGGAGAGTGGAATATGATTGCACACTTAAGTTTGAGAAGCATCTGGGAAATGATTTTAATGAAGAGAAAAAGTGCTAATTGTGAGCTGCAAACAAACTTGTTTTGAAAGGGAAGTAGCAAATTTGGGGAGAAACTGCAAAGCGGTTGCAAATTTCACCTACCCCTGCAACATTTCTTGACATTTACAAAGACACAGAATACAACCTTTGTAATGATAATATTCTGGTTTGGTTTCCATGCATCAACTGTTTTTAAGTGCGCTGTGGGTTTTCAAACTTTTTTTTTTTTTACCTGTAGCAAAATATTCTGGTCTTGTAGAAATAGATGGCACAGATTTTATGAGATTGTTTTCAAAATAGGAGCACCACACAGGAATATATAAAAAAAAAAACCACCATAAGAATTAGCAGAGTTCATGCAAGCAGTAGTGGAATTGATGCCTATTCTTCCTCTTCTAAAATGTTT
The DNA here is from genome assembly GCA_013400135.1 of Rhinoptilus africanus. Lineage (NCBI taxonomy): Eukaryota > Metazoa > Chordata > Aves > Charadriiformes > Glareolidae > Rhinoptilus > Rhinoptilus africanus. The sequence goes on from VXBO01002683.1 coordinate 131,940, forward strand.
TTAAAAAAATTGTTATGAAAGACTTAAAATATTATAATTATATAAGAAAAAGTTGTATGCAAACCACATCTAGTCTAAAATGCTTCAGGGACCTATTTACTATGCTAAATTTTATACTTTCAAAAATGTGATTAACCCTGGATTCCCTCTTATCCCAAGTGAATTGTATAATGGGGCTCTTTAGCACTATAGCAAAAATTAAGGTTTCTTACTCTTTTCTAACAGATTTGCCAGGCAAAAATTTAGCCAGCACAGAAAAGAATACTGAGCTATTTATGAGTGAATCACTGGAACATCCTGGGAGACAGAGAGGGGAAATGACAGGTCAGGTGAGGTCCCAACTCACCTAAGAGGAAACTTGCTTAGTTACAGAAACCACAGGTCTTGGTAGCAAGCCATTGCCTGGATTAGGGTCATAAAATACGACAGTGGGATAACCTGTGGCTCTGGCAACAGAAGCCAAATGGGAATTTTTCTGGCCAGACTGGTCAAGACTAAACATGTTTTTATCACTCTGCCTTAAATCTGAGAAAAACTGGAGCTGTTTAGACACACATTGCTCTAATTCCATTTGTACAACCAGCTTCTAGTCCACGCTTTGGACTCAAAGAGCGAATTGAAGGTTGATGGACCATAAGATATGGACTTTGATCTGTATGAAGGAGCAGATATATGCAAACCCAGCAGGCTGGATTTCTTAGTTTTATCAAATATAGTCTGTAAGTGACATAAGTGGTAGAAAAGATTTCATCATTCGGGAGTTTCTGAAGGCTTCCCTGCACCCAAGCACTGGATACGGCTTATATCTGGATACAACATACACCAAATTACAGTTGCATGTTTCTGTTTAAACATATATCTGTGCTATTTTTAGATGAGCATCTGTCACAGTGTTTGTGATTGAACCAAGTGTCTTCTTGCAGGCAAAGCACAAGGTAAAATAAAGAAATTATTATAAACAAGACAATTGTCTTGTGTTGCCTCCCAAACCACTGTAAATAATTGCACCATAGATACAGCATATCATGTTCTACACACCTAGAGAATCGATATTCAATAATGAATCCACACTGATAATCACAGAGGAAGGTTCTTAGTATAATTTGAAAAGGTGAAAATCCCTCCTTTCCCTCCAACTCTGTTCTTGAACCACTTTGGAGTCTCTGTCTTAAATTTTGCCACACCTCACAGTGAGGAGAAAGATTCTTTTTCCAAGGGTAAACAGTCACAAATATACGGTACCTTTGTATTTTAATGCCACAAACATTTTCCATGTTGCGAGCTCCTGAAAAGAAGGGGAGTTTCTCTATACTTCCCAGGTGAAATAAGCAAATCGAACCTCAGCTGGCTGCAAAAATTGCTGCTGCAGTTTTCCAGCTGTGGGAAGCTCGCTGCAGATTCAGCAACCACGTGTGACATTATGCTTATTCTTCTTTGGGCAAGTAATTAAAATGCGCAGGTTTCACAATATTTCCAGTCCACCATTTATCACGGTTAACAGGGGAAAGAGTGTCTCAACATTCCAAAATGCCTTCAACAACCAATATATGAATAACAAGCAATAATACAGTACAAGTGGTTGGTTTTACATGCAAAAAAAAAATCCATCCCTCTCTCCACCTGAATAACTTATTCAAGGTTATTTAAAACAACAGATGGGATTTATCTGTAAGAGAAAATACGGTGAATCATTATCCTAAGGTAATATTTGAACAGGAACACAAAACAGCAGCCACCTTTCTACTGTCTGCAATGGAGAGGCATTCCTTTATATTTAAAAAAAGGAGAGTACAGCTAGCAGAACGACACAATCTCTTGCAAGCTGAAAGTCTGCGCACTGAATTATCCTTCCGCCCCTCTCTGTAAAGTAACCCTATAAGCCAAAATTATTATTTTTTATTGGAATAATGGTCCATTAAATGCCACCCATATATGTGGAATGTGTGACTGTTCATACGGTAAGCAGAGCATTCGAGGTAAACACGAAACGTGGTGAAATAACAAGCAAGGTATGACGATTTATGATAAAGTTCTTGATAACCAGATAGACGAGCTGTTACAGACGACGCATAAACAGTGGCAGATACAGAGCTGTGTTGGCTTGTACCTCTCTAACATTAAAGCTTTGCCAGAATGTGTACTGACTTTAGGAGTGTAAAAGCTCCGTTTTCATTTCCTCTGTTGCTGTAAACATGAATCGGCTTTAATGAACGGCATTTTCTGGGAGACAGTCAGGAACTGTTTTAATAATTTCTGCTCATAAGAGTTGCCGGATCCCTCCGCTTTCTGCCCCACGAGAGGAACCACTTCAGCTTTATAAATGTGATTTTACCAGACAGTACCCCAGTAACCCTGGCTCTAGACAGAGAGTGGCGGAGATAAAAGGAATAGCAGCAGAGATAATATCAGCAATCATACGTCCCCCTGATACAGCTTTGATTGATATTCCAGAAGTTGCGAAGCCTAAGGGACAAGCTCGCAATGGAGGCGGGTCCTGTTTACCCTTATTACCTCTCGCTGCTCCATATGCATTTGACATACAGGATACACGAATGCATATAGACAGTGTATTTTATATTGCGCTTTACCCCTTTGAGAAGAAATGATCCTCACAAAACAAACAGCCTTAAACGTCCCCCCCTTGTAGTCCACAGCTTAAGAATATCCCCGCTAACTGGGGTGCGTTTAAAAGCATCAGTTATGGCTGGAAAAGATTCTACTGAAATCAAGAGGGACTTTCAAGATTCTTGCCGTTTACCTTTCATCGTTGTCTAGTGAATACACACTTCTGTATTTAGATTGGGTTTCATTTGGCAATTTCGTGTTCAAGTCTTAGGTTGGCATTGTATTTTGGAAGAAGTATTTATGTTAATTAGAAAGGACTCCAAACAGAGAAGAACAAAAAATCCACGAGAAGGGAATGAAAGGGGCTCTTCCACCCAGACCTTTCAGAACAGCACAACCCCTCGCAGTTGCATCTTTTCCTGAAAACCAGACAGCAAAGGGGAAAATACCCAGCCATAGGCACAGAACCAGCCGAGGGAGGGTCACCCGAGCATTCACTGAATCTGTAGTTTTGGCTTTTTCTATCTTGATCTGTCTCACTAATTGCTCTACTCTTTTCTTTTTCCTTCATACCCACGTAATTCCTTTTAACACCCTCTCCCTGCCTTGTTACTCTGTTTACTTCCTTTTTTTTTTCCCCCGTGTTCATTGCCTCTGAAGTAAATCACTAAAGAAAGAGGAACGAAAAAGATACTAAAATCATGTTTATTGCCACCCTGTGGTTCCTTCTGTGTGTCAACTCCCATCTCTCTGCAGTGAATAATTTCCTATGCAGTGAAGGCTGAAGGGAGGAACACCTACCCTTATGTGCTTTGTCTAGTGCCCAGCACCGTGGAGGCTCAGTTTAAACAGGCTTTTAAATACTGCTATAGTAAGAATGACTAAAACCAATTATGATTTACATTAATTAAGCTTCTGAAAAAGACAGAAATAAGATTTACGTCTTCCCGATCCCAGACCTTAAGTTCTGATCTGAAATATTACTATATTTTGTTTCCATATTTTTTTTTTCTAATTAGATGAGGGCTAAGGGTTTCTTAGGTTAGGTTCGCCAGTTCTTTCAGAAAAACAATAACCCGCTCACCAAAAATAACCAGGAAGAATCCAGAAAGACCTAGATAACTACTGCTGATCGCCTTACGGCAGGCTTTATTAGAAGATGCTCTTTTCAGCAACTGCACAACCAGATGCCTTCCCAGAGTACACGTTAAGTAAGGTTTGTCCTGCTGCCTGTGACCTTTCCAAAGCTGTATCAGCTTCGTTCTAGTCACAGAAACTAAGGCTGACTTTCTTGTAATTTTGTGACAAACTCTGTCTTTTTTCAAGTGCTTAATAACTGTACTTGAAAATTCGGATGTGGATGCAGAAATGCCTTCTTCATGCTGAGTAAAACCCCTCTTTTTGAACACAGTGAATGAAGGTTAAGTGCCAGCAACTGAAGCACATGCCTTCACCTCAGTGGGGCTTCAGAAGACCCTCAGGACCTCGTGAAGGTGCTGTGGACCAGGGACGGGAGCTGAAGTTAGGAGATCAGTTTGTTACAGATTGGTCTTCGTGTAAACTAGAGTTCATACACAGGGGTACAAGTGTTCACTCTCATTCCAGCTCTGCTGCCAAAAGCCATTCCTTTCATGAAGCAGCAGGAAGCTAACACTGAACATTTCTGAAAATCTCATCCACAAAGTCTTAATCACTATGACTGTATAGCTGAAAAAAATCAGTGAGAGAAAATCCAAAAGGAGACAGGTGTCTTTTACCATTAGCCCTCACCAATAAATAACCTCTGTAGTGTCATAGGAAAAAGAAATAGTTATTTGAGGTGTTTGAGATACTCTCCTGAGGCTAGTTGAAATTTTACACTTAAAAAAAAAAAGAGTATTAAAAGAAAATTGACATTTCAACTGAAGATACTTTGTGCAAAATATCTCCAAGGAAACTATGGATTTCCAGTTCCAAAACAGTTGTAAAGTCAAGCTAAGGTTTTGGCAAAACCTCCAGGAAGAATCCCCAGCAAGCCTATAAATGATGAAGGTGATATCCATTTGTTCTTACAGTCTTACCGCCTATCTGTTCTATGATGCAACACTGTGGTTTCCCATATGAAAAATGAAGTGAAGATTACAAAGATGGAGAACATGAATGACTGAAACCACACAATTCCACTCAAGAGGTAGAAACCAGGAAAACAAAAGCTGCTGTGAAACAAAGCTGAAACTTGAACCTTGGGTTGCGGCTCTGCGTCATGTTTCTTTACCACATCCTAAAAGATGCTCGTACATTTTCATTCTCAAGTCACAGTTTTCTACCTCTTTAGTAACTTTTTCCTAAAGAAGTGTTTGTGGGGAGACACTGTAGACAGATGTTCAGAAATTGAGATAATCAACAAATTGATACATTTTTTTAACCAAAAAACCCCACTACTATAAAGCATTGATTTGATCTACAGCTCAAGGTCATTTGTCAAAACTAAGGGAGTAGGTTTTTTAGTAGTAACTAAAGGAACAGATCTCTTAGCCTTTGCCTAAATCTACATTTAACTTTTTGCTATTTGCTGTCTTGCGGTAGAAGGTTTTGACATCCTCTTGAGTCTTTGAGCTAAAACTTTTGTTCCCATTAATAACATTTGCCTGAAAAAGTGGGAGACAAAACATTTTTCCAGTGCCTGTGGTCTATGTTACAGCCTATTACTGAAGTAGCAGTTGAAGCTTAACTTGAGTAATTTGTTTTCCTTAGGAATTGTTAAAGCTGCTTATAAAAACCACCGTTCTCACCAAACCAAAAATCTAAGGAATACAAAAGCAGTGAGAGCACTGTGTGTAATTACTGCTTCCTTCATTACAGTGTTTTCTCAGGCTTTGGAGGACTCCTTGTTTAGCTCCCGAGGCTTTAAGAGTCTCTCCATTGGTTCCTCTAGTAACAGCTGAGGAAAACTAGCCTCCTGCCTTGTATACAACAGTATGGTATGACCTTTCTTTTTCTGGAAGAAACACAAGAATTTAAACAATGAAGAAGGTATATGCACAGGCAAACAGGAAAACAAAAAAGATAGAATAATTTTCACCACTCCATTCATACCTGGTATCTTCTTATCTTCCTTCAAGCAAAAGGCCGGTCAGTGGCATAGCTCTGTTTGTGCTTAACAGTGCAATAAACATAATAAGAAGGATTGTGCTAATATGCCAGAGAGGAAGAAACAGTCACACAGGCACAAACATGCAGCAGAAAACTCAGCAGAAGTTATTCAGCTGGAGATTTAAAACAACCCATCTTAAAAGTATTGGAAACTGGCAGCAAAGAGGAACTTCCTTCCCAGGAGGAAGACTATTATCATAGGCTAAACAGCTGTTTAAAAGGAAAAGTTGCTTCAAACGAAGAAGAAAACAGATGCTTAACTAATTTTTAAACATTTGTCAGAAGTAGAAAAAAAACACAAATGCATGAAAATAAGTTTCCTTTAAATACCCAGAGAGTTTTATAGCCTAAGCTGAAAACCAAACAAACAAAAAAAAATTTCCAATACAGCATATTCTCTTTTTGAAAACCCTAGGTATCCTAACACTCTGTCCTTAGGCATCTATAGCAAAGCTTTCTACATCTCAAGAATCCTCATGCTGTTTCTGCTTTAGCTAACTGAGAGCTGCTGCGATTGGGGATTTCAATTATCCACAGCTGGTTATGTGCTGCTGGGGCATTACTGGCAATTTCCCTGGGTTCAGTCACAGAGGGCAAGTCCCTGTTCCAGGCAAGTGAAGAAAATGATGAAAAGAAAACATCTCCACAGACCGTTTTCAATTTCTGTGATACCTTCTTTCTACATGATGGGTGCTAATTATAGTCCCCAAATTCAAATGATCTGTGACTGTGCTATAGCAATTATTAACTCATACAAAGCAAAAGTGGACTTTAGGAGATACAGGCTTTGGGAGTTTAGGCATGAGTTTAGCGACCAGAATCCTGAAGTTCAGCACACAAATTCAGCCAAGTATATGAAGTTCTTACGCAACAAAGATCTTAGATGCAGAAACTGAAAAGTACCATAGAATGATAGAATGGTTAGAGTAGGAAGGTTATCTACTTCCACCCCCTGCCCTGGGCAGGGACACCTCCCACCAGCCCAGGCTNTGGGGGGTTCTGGGCTGTGAGTGCCCATTGCCGGCTCATGTTGAGCTTTTCACCCACCAACACTCCCAAGTCCTTCTGCTCGGGGTTGCTCCCCATCCATTCTCTGCCCAGCCTGGATTTGTGCGTGGGATTGCCATGACCCAGGGGCAGGACCCTGTACTTGTCCTGGTTAAACCTCATGAGGTTTCCCTGGGCCCACCTCTCAAGCCTGTACAGGTCCCTCTGGATGGCATTCCTTCCCTCCAGCACGTCGACTACACAACGTAGCTTGGTGTCCTTGTCCAACCTGCTGAGGATGCACTCATTCCCACTCATTGTCACCAGCGAAGATGTTAAACGGCACCCGTCCCAGTACTGACCCCTGAGGAATGCCACTCATGTCTGGTCTCCACTTGGACATTGAGCCGTTGATTGCAACTCTTCTAGTGCAGCCATACATCCAATTCGTTACACACCAAGTGGTCCAGCTGTCAAATCCATGTCTTTCCAATTTAGACACAAGGTTATCATGTGGGACAGTGTCAAATGCTTTACATTTTTCCTGTCACTATGTATTGAAGCCAGATTCTGGTTTTGATTAGACTTATGGTGTTACCATAATTAAAAAGCAAGTTAACTTTTAAACTGTAAAAGCAGAATCCATGTTGTCCTGGGAATTTATCTTAACAGTGTATACAACAGTATCTAGAAAGTGAAGCAAATAAATATTTAATAGATATATGAGATAATTTATCCAAGAATTAAGTTTTTGTCCTACAAAATCCTGAAGTGATGTCTGAAATGACTCTTGTTTAAAAATGGACAAAGCCTTCTGAAGCATCTTTTTCTGTCTTTTTCAAGCTTTCATGTGACTAATATGGGTTTTTTTTCCTACAACCTACCCACTGAAAAGCACTTTAAAAAGCTACCCCTTTCATCCAGGTGCTGAGCAAGATTCCTTTTGGGAACTGCAAACTTTCCAAAAAACTGTCCCATTAGTAATGTCCGTGCAAATATCCATTCTTGGTAGTAGAGCTAAAAATATTATCAAAAGGTGCAGCCCTCTGACAGCTTGGGGATTTTGATTAGTCATAAAAATAAAAGCACAGGTATGGAAGCAATCTCTTGATGACTAAATTTTGTCCAATCCTCTGTTCTTGTACAAAACCATATTACAGAAATAACGCCGGGAGGAAGCTTTAGACGTTGCCTAGTTGTCTAGTCTATCCCCATGTTGTGGGGATCACAGTGCTGAAAAACATTTGTCTGTCCTGTTCTGTAAAGCTTGCAGGAAGAAGTTTCCCTAAGCACCATACGCAATCTTTTTTAGGGCTCAGCGGTTCTTACTGCCAGACAGAAAGCATTCAACAGTCAGTTTATAACCAATTATTGTGCTAACATTGTCCTTTAGCTAAACAGTTTTTCCCTTACTTTCCTTCCAGTATAGTTATAGAAAGTAATTTTATTTCCTTCTAGCCTTCATTTTGCTATGATAAATAACTCGATTTACCTATTCCCAGAAAAATACCTCTCTATTCCCTAAGCTGGCTTAATAATGTCTATTCACTTGTCCAGTCCAATAGTTGCTTTAAATAGGGGATTGAAGTGATACTCGCTATTCTGTCTAGATAAAGTCATTCTAGAGCTGATTTTCTGATTAAGTTGTAAAATAACTTCTGAATTTTGAGCAGTCAAAATCCAGTTTGCAGAGGACAGCAGCAAAGAACAAATGGCTTAGCTCACAAATATATCAGTAACACTGGTGAAAATCTTTCTAGCTAAAAGTAGGAAATGGTTAGTTCACTAAAAGCAAACTCTCTCAAGGACATATGTCATTTAAAAAAATCATTTTAAAAGAAAACATGTGGGGAAAACAAGGTTTGCATTCCCATAAAGTAAACTACTATTTTGATACTGGATTTTTTTATATTTTTTAATTTTGTTTTTTCCTCCCAGATCTAAAGTGGGGACAATTCTGGTGAAAATTTACAATTAGATTCTTACAGATCTCCCTGTATCAGTCACTAAGTACAGCATCTTTTTTTAAAAGATGACTTTCATTTAAAAGCCCACTGTTCTGATTGTACTGAATAGACAAGCCATGACAATCAACTATTTTAAGTTTCCTTCTAGTTTACTCCTCTCCTCAATGCTCTTCTCATTTTCTGCCTTCTTTCTTTCCCCTCCTACTTCTCCTCCCTTGAACAGGATGTTAAAAGACTGTGACCAAGAGCTGTTGTTGAGCCAACCTAGCAGAACTAATCTGCTGAATATAGCTGAATAGAGTATTACAGAAATGGAATTTAACAGTGACTCACAGTAATAATAATTAGGTGGGAGAACAAGCTGGTTTTAAAGATCTGTTGTCATTCATGCAAAAAGATGTGGTCAACTTACTGTTTCTCTGTCAAAAGCCTTGGTATCTCAGTGTGATTGGCAATAAAAAAGTGAAATATTAATGTGCCATGGTCATACTTCTAAATATTCTGCAGTAGAGCCAGTTTTCTAATGAAATGTGGGTTGGGGTGAGAGATCCGCTAAGGAGAAGAAGATTGCAAGTGCATGAAACAACATTTTGCTGTGTTCAAAAGCCACAGAGTGCTTTCTACAGTAGCTCAACCATCTTCAAAGCTTCAAAGCTATGGCTGAAATTTCCCCTGAAGCCTACGATACTGCGGGGAAATGAAAAGTGAAAAACAGGCCTGTACAGGATTTACAACTCTGTGGCCACTGAGAATCTCAAGTGATTAAAACCTGGAAGTATGCACAGATCCTCTGAAAACCTCATGGGTTTCTAAATGGAACTGTCTGAAAGGATTCTCCAAAGCTTCGGTGACGGCAACTGATGGCAGTAGAGCTTTCTCAGAGTAACAGGAGCTGTGTAAAAAGTGTTAGTCACCTTTTAAGGTCACAGTAATTTCCTCTGGGATAATTCAACTTTGCAGGTTTTTTTCCTAGCTGCTCTCTGTATATTTTCTTCTTCAAAAGAAGTCATGACCACAAGTTGATTGTGGAACTCATCTTCTGGTTACTTCTCCTGCTACGCGTTTGAAATCAGAGGCAATCAGGTTGAGTGCTAATTTTAGCTAAAAGAATACTAGAGAAGTTTCTACCTGCTTTGAGTACTTCTAGAGCTGGGGAATTCGAACAGTAAGATGTGGTGCTCAGGAGGAGCAACTCCTAGCTGAAATGCTGGAGGAAATATCACTGAAGAGTGATGTGATTTAAAAAAAAGAAAAAAAAAATGTTGGATTTTTTTCGTCTCTTCTTACTTTGTTTTGTGCCCTAAAGACATGCTGATGATTTTGAATATTAGATCCTATTTAAGGCAAAGGTTTCTGTGAGTCATCAGAGTCCTTGTAAGTTGAGTTTTCGCCCTGCTCTGCCCAGAGAATGCAATTTCTTAATAAAAATTTCAGCTTTGTGCTTGGGATTTAAGTATACAAATCATGTAATAGCTATAACTCATGTATTCCTGCCTAAACTTTTTGAAAGCCCTGTTATTGCTATTATTACATGTGAAGACAAGTTACTGTTCCATGAAGTGGAAATACCCTCTGTGTTATCCTCTGCGGCGTTTCTGTGCCTCACAGTGTCCTTTCATCTGCTCTTTAAAAAAAATACCGGTCTGAACTGGAACTAATCATAGAAACATAGAATGCTTCGGATTGGAAGAGGCCTTAAAGACCATCTCTTTGCCCCCCCCCTGCCCTGGGCAGGGACACCTCCCACCAGCCCAGGCTGCTCCAAGCCCCGTCCAACTTGGCCTTGAACCCCTCCAGGGATGGGGCAGCCACAGCTTCTCTGGGCACCCTGGGCCAGGGGCTCACCCCCCTCACAGCAAACAATTTCTGCCTCACATCTCATCTCAATCTCCCCTCTTTCAGTATAAAAATATTCTTCCTTGTCCCATGGCTCCCCTCCCTGATCGAGAGTCCCTCCCCAGCTTTCCTGGAGACGCTTTAGGGACTGGAGGGGGCTCTGAGGTATCCCTCGAGCCTTCTCTTCTCCAGGCTGAACCCCCCCAGCTCTCTCAGCCTGTCCCCACAGCAGAGGGGCTCCAGTCCTCTGATCCCTTTTTTTGCACTCCTCCGGACCACCTCCAACATGTCCATGTCCTTCTTGTGCTGAGGACTCCAGAGCTGGTCACGGTACTGGAGGTGGGGTCCCACCAGAGAGGAGCAGAGGAGCAGAATCACCTCCCTGGACCTGCTGGCTGCTGGCTGAGCCAGTGCAAAAACCTGCTAAGTACCACTTCTGTGAAAATGAAGTGACGCAACTGATAGGTCAACCAACATGGTTTGAACCATGAGTCCTATGAAGTACTCGCTCTATGCGAACGGCAGACCTTCAGCCTTGGGTATGAGGGCATGTTTGAGTAATTCAGTGATGTATGCAGATACCCAGCTGAGCAGAGTTTCAGAATTACTGTCCTTATTTCTAGTGGTCTGTAGTTTACTTCTGCTTTCCTCTGCTTTTTTAGCACTGAGAATGCTCTGAGTGTTTAGAGAGGGTTTCTTTGTTCTGTACAGGGAGATAAACTGTGAAATTAAGCCTCATCAGCACAGCAACTTAGTTTATTTAACACATTTTCCTGAGTGAAGAGTACAGAAAATAAAGAGCTGAAGCAAATAATTTTCCAGTGAATTGCTATCTGCATTTCAGAAATGTGTCAGTCTACAAAATTTCCCATAAAACAGTTATTATTTTTTTATATTTACATAACACAGCTAATTGCAGATAGTTATGCATTCCTTCTTTGCATCGCTTAAAATATTGGCACAGAAATAACACTAGATCTATCTTGTGGCAAAACGCCATAGCATCGTCCAATTTCCGAGGAGCCATATGGCAATGGTACAGCCATCTGTTTATCTTGATATTCCTTTCCTGGCAAACCTTTTACCCATATGGGTTATTGGTGCCCTCATCTGTGTATATCATGAAGAGGTTCAAAATCAAAATCTATAATTTTCCCTGGTATAACTTTTAACAATTACGCCGAACATAAAGATCACACTATCCTCATGTTTAGCCTCATCCATTTCTGTTTTGTACACACCTGCCTTCTTCTGTTAGATGCAGGAACGATTTGATTCCCAGAATTGGTGAAAGCTGTCATCGCAAGCTGTCAGGTTCGAGGCATCATAATCATCTCAAAGGACTGATAGCTTGTGCTTGGTGGATTTGAAACTTCATCACTAAAGAGATGAAATGATCCGTCCTTTTGCATGCTGACAGAGTAGCAATTTAGTGTCAGTGTAGAGATTCGCGCATCCAGACAATAAGGCCATGCCGAATATATGCAGAGTCCTTTTACATTTTCGGTGACAGCCATTCCCAATAATGTCTAAAATATTTGACATGCGCTCTTTAGAATAATTTTAAGTACGGGAAAGTGTCGGCTTTCAGCATGACGTATTAGCAAGCCAGAGTGAAATCATGTTTATATCCCATTTAGCAATCTGCTCTTTAATTTCCTCTGTATATGAAAGAGTTGTTTCAAATTGAATACACCCGGAGTACAAACCAGACATTTTAAGTGTATATATGTTTCAAATCACATCCGAATAGATAAGCATACTCCTTTGTTTATTTGGAGATTTCCACCCTCCCTTTTTTTTTTTTTTTAAACAGTACAAACATTTCCATTGCAGATACCAAGCAAATGCAAAGATGCAGGGAACATAAACTACTACATTTATGGGGGCTATACTGAATTATGTGCATAATGAATTGTTTTGCAGCTCTTAGGTATTTGTTGACTAATGAAACATATTGATATTTTTTGGCACTCCACAAATTCATAATGCAAATTATTTATGAAATTCATTGGTTTATTTGGCAACTTTATTGCTTTTTGTTTGAAAGATCATGTTTTGTGTACATTATACTGGTTACAACTCACATAATGTACTTTTATGAAAATTTAATTGTATTATCTCTCTCATTTTCTGGTAGGATTTTTTACAAAGATATAAGTGTATTTGCTTGCATTTAAGTATTCCGTGTCTGCTGCTGATTTCGGTTTAGTGAAGTTTAAAATAAAACTCTCTTTGATTCCCAAAGATATCTACCATGACCCCTGTCTTTTTAGCTTCTTTGTTTTAATAGGGAGCCATTAGGAAAACCCACATCCTGTCCCTTTGTCTTCTAGATGAATTTGGTCAGAGTTCCCACCGTTCATTTTAGATCCAAAACTGTTCTTCAACCTTACAGAAACTCCTAGTCTCCAAACCACTAGCAAACCAACCATCGGCTTTGGCAGTAGTAGGATTTTGTCCTGCACACAACAGGAATGATACATGATTTAACTTTACATGTCATAAAATATGGCATGCTGGTGTGTTTGCACCTTTCTTAACTGCTCCATATGACATATATTTATTATCTATAGATATATTAAAAGTTATCTGTCTTTTCTTTCTCTTCACCTTCCGCATTTATTCACACCCCTCTCTCTGTTATATCTGTGGGATTTCGTTCTTCAGAGGTAGATGCTTGAGACAAATTTGGCAGTAAACTAGCTCTATTTCCATATAAAACCTTTCTGTGGAACAGAGAACAAAGTATTCACAAAGCTGTCAGTCCAAGGCTGTGCCCAAAAGGGAAGAGCTTTAATGATTAAGGAATTAAGAAACCTTTGATTTTTTTTCAAGAAGCCATCCTCAACTTAACCTGTGAGCTTCATTCTGGTGTTGATTTTCCTGTACCAGGTGCAAATACACTCTTCTGTCTTTTTGAGCCAGATGATTTGTCTCACTCTGTGTGCCTGAATGCAGCTCGTCCATTCCAGGTGTAATACCCCTGAACAAATGTTCAGACATTTCTACCTTCTCTTGCTTCCTTTAAACTTTCTGCTAACTGAGGATGTTTGCATTTGAAAAGTTGCTTGCCTTTCCAAGGGGTCAAAGTTTCTATTTCAGGACACTTTGAACACATCCTCTTTGTCCCAATTTAGTAAATACAGCTCTGTCTAGCTACTTAGATTCTGCCTTAGAAGTCTTGGCATAAGTAAGAGACGGCTGTGAATTTTTTCCCTCCTTTTACTAAAATACCAGAGTCCCAGCAACACATGAATAACGCTGCCATGAAAAGGGGCGCAGGACAGAAAGAATAAACAGATAAAGTATTGGGGTGTACTGACTGCCAGAGTAAAATAGAGGATAGCAGTGTGAAATATCCTATAATTATAGTTTTCAGAGTCTGCACAACTGCACCAGTCTCCACAACAGGCCAGAGCCCAGAGGCAATATGCTTCCAAGGGCACGTTGCTTCACCTAAGCTAATAATACCACTGATAGTCCCTGCTATTTACTCCAAGGCATTTCGATGCTAACATAGTTGTTGTAGAGAGGTAGATGTTGTAAAGAGGTTGTAGAGAGATGGGGGTTGGTCTCTTCTCCCAAAGAACAGGCAATAAGACAAAAGAAATGGCCTCATGTTGCACCAGGGGAGGTTTAGGATGGATATAGGAAAAAGTTATTTTTCAAAAGGGTTGCCAAGCATTGGAAGAGGCTGCCCAGGGAAGTGGTGGAATCACCATCCCTGAAGGTATTTAAAAGACAGGTAGACGTGGTGCTCAATGATATTAAATGTCCCTTGCAACCTAGACGATTCTATGATTCTATAACTATATTTCTTTCAGAACACAATCTAGAATATCTGCTTGCTTCTCTACATTGTGCACCTCTACTGGCATTTGAAGACTAATCATACAGAAAAAGTAAAACAGATTTAGGCGCTTCGAACTTAAGGCTACAGCTGAAATATGGAGGGAGACATTCTCCAGTGTTTCCCAAAAATCCTAATCCCAAACATTTCAGGCTGATGACCTGACCAGATCACATCACACCTCCCATCTAGGTCATGAGTCTGTTTTACCCTTTCTTGTAAAGAAGAGCCAGGGAGATGAATGGAGGGAGGAAAAGTTTGTCTAGAGACAGAATTGGGTGGCAGGTAGAACAGATAACCAGGCTAAGTCCGTCATGTAGGCATAACATATGTTTTAAAAATGGGCTTTGTAAGGATGTGTGGACAGTGTGAAGTTTTAGAAAGTCCTTTTAATTGCTTTGCATCTCCTCTACTGGCTTGTGTATCGCTTTCTCCAAACCACGTCTGGCGTTATTATGAACACACCATGTTAAGGAGTAATATGGTCTCAAAAAAATCTCAGCTAAGAGTCTCTAAGTAACTTTGGAGCTGAGCACTCACTTAGGAATTCCAAGTAATTCTTTGGAAGTCACAGAGGACCAGACAAAATGCTAATAGATAAGTTGCAGACTTTTAATGAAATCAGCGTAAAGTCAGCTTATAATAGCATTAATCAATGGCTCAGTAGATACAGGAATAATCAAATTAAATGGTCACAGCATACAACTTACTGCAGATAAAGAAATAGGCTTAGTGAAGGCTTTAGTGTTTTTTCCTCTCACTGACACTAAGCTACGTAAATCTTCCGCTAATGAACTCATCAAGCATATCCCTGACTCTACTGGAAAATGCAAACTTACCTCTTGAGCTACTGTATTTAACACATGAATACCATTAATTGGTACTGTTGTCAGGAATAACTCCTTTAAGAAGATCAGTGTACATGTCACCCTGACTTTGATCCTTCTGAAACAGCTCTTGTTCCTGGACCAGCCTCACAAAAGACTCGACTCTTTTCCAGTGAGAACGGCTAGCACCATGTGAAAGTGTGACTGGAAGGCTCCTGGCATAGTATCCAGTATCTGTCCATGGACATGTTGTTTAGCATTAACACTGTTAGAAAAACTGTTTATTCCCCTAGATCCATCTATGCCTTGGATACAACATTCAAGATCACCAGTTTCTTAGGGCAAAAGACTAAAAACTCCTCCATAGAAACACACCACAACCGGAGGTAACTAAAGATTTTTCAGTAAGTACAGATTTTTGGAAGGCTTGGAAAATAATAGTGTTGATATAGATTACTTTTCATTAGCATCAGATTGGGTGAGAATTGAGAATCTCGATGTTTCATGAGAGGAAGGGAAAAGGCAGTACTGCTCTACATAACAAACACAACATCTTGTGGCTCAAGAGATGCACTGGTCTCTCGGGAACGTCATGAGCCCACTTTTGCTGAGCTCTAGCTCTACACTCAAAAACTCTTGGGGTTTATTTATTCGAACAAAGTGGAAAAAACAACCCCTCATAAATAATAAGAGTTCTCTAACCTCTTTCCGTTTTAAAACTCTACCTTCTCATATGCCCCTTTGCGGGATCATTTCAAGAGAGTGACTGTAAGAGGAGAACAAAACCCCATTTTTTCCTGTTTTGTAAAACCGATTGCACCAGTAAACGAGACACAGTTTGGCTGTGATTCACAATGAATAGTAAACAGGGGCTGTTTACTGTTTTTCGGGTGATTTTGGCAGCAAGCAAAAGGAAACTTGAGCATCGTAACCTATTTGCAGAAAAAGAAGCCATGTTGATTAGGGTGGGGACTTCTTTGCAGGTTTTTAACCACATTTTCCGGATCAAGAAGCTGTAGCACTGGATGAAGAATGAGAGCATGGGAGGGCTGAAAGAGAGGGACAAACCTTGTCCTGAAGGAAGGTCCTTCCATTGTTGTTTAATCCTTTCAAGTCTTTACAATTGCATTTTCTGACACTGACTAGCTAATAAATTGTTGTGATCATTAACTGAAGATAAAACCAACACAGTTTCAGTCATAACTGGTGTGGAATTGGAAGCAAAAGGAAAAATCTGCTGGCTTCTCCTACTGAATACAATAGGAAAAAGGGAAATAGAGAAGTACTGTTACTAGTCCCTTTTTCTAACACAAAACAGGAGACTACACCTTGTCAGGATATTTCTGATGCAATCCTGTTTCCACTTCAAGCTCGTTCCTATTGTTTTGTAAGAGATCGCAGAGAATTTCCAGTGCAGGTGTACATAAAAAAATTTGTTGTTTGTGATATGCTTATGCCTACCTAAAATACCTGAATACAATGGTGAGAGCTTGAATTGATGAGGAAAAGGGAATTTGGATTCACAAAGATGGCAAAAAGATAGAAGCAAGAACAAAATATATTATTATGAATGTATAACTCTGCCTTTTATCAGTATTGTTGGACTCCTTTCCAGTTTTCTTTCAGAAGAAAATTCAAATTAATTGAGCTGATTCTTTAAATGTGGTGATATTGGTAAGATTTCATATTTCAGTTAAAACTAGTCCTGTCAAAACTATTGAAAGCAGCTGTGTTTGCAGGTTTAATGACTGACTTATGCCCTAAAGCACAAGAATTTCAACACTGTATGTTGGAACAGCAGCAGTAGACCAAGAGGTTTTGATGGTGCAGAGGGACCTGGAGAGGTCACTCATTGCTTAATTTGCTGGGAGACTGAAAAAAAAGTTTTTTTGGTAATGTTATGGACATAACATTTTCCTTTTATGCCTACACTACACCAGTGTCCTTATACAGTTTGACGATTATCTGTTCATTGACTTGGAAGGCCAGTTCCTTACTGCCTATAGCTCATTAAAATATTGGTCTTTAAGCTGCCTACCTAAACTGAACCTAATTAAAAATGCAATATTTTATTACAAATTTGGTATGCATCCTTCAATTTCATTATGTCCTTCTGCCCAGCAATTCAGTATTGGACTCAATACACCTCACTCAGTTTTTTTCTATGTTGTTAAAGCGTTTGGATTTATGCAATTTCAGGTTGATTTCTCTGTGAACTACGCATGCAATTATCTAAGACCGTGTCTACAAAATCTGCTGCTGTTTTGTTTTTAGAATTGCTGCAGTGTGGTAGAAGCGAAAAGCTCACACAGCAATCTCTCATGAGGACTCCATTTTCTTTGTCATTTTTTCCTTATTGTAATTTAAAATGGGTCTGTTAGAATAGGAATTTGCTATTCTTGTTTGCAGACAGAATTCACAGGATGGATTTGGTTAAAAAGCTACAATAAGAGCACTGCTCATTCTGATTATGCATTGAGTTAGAAAGAAAGATACCTTAAAAATGCACAGTACTGCATAGTCCAAAAGACTCTAGTACTGTGCAGGGTCAAAATTCATAGAATCGCAATTGGATAATGTACTTGAAAAATGTTCAACATGAGCAACGACAATAGGTGGAAGATTTTTTTTTCCTCTTGTGGTTAAAAGTAAGAGAGGGTGGAACAGAATGAAATGAAAAATAAATAGCAATTATTCATGAAAACAGGACTACAATTTTCCAAACAGGCTTCCATTTAATTAAAATTGAAAGTTAAAAGAGAGGTGATGGTTGAATAGTTATTCTTATTATTTCTCCTTGGTAAGTAATAATCAGAAAAAGATATGAGCGTAAAATTCCAGGTAGACAAATATCACCAATTTCTCCATCACTATTTGGACTCCTGGCAACCATTTCAGAACGATTAACGGGTACCTGAGTATGGAAACACAACTCTTCTTTTGACACATCTAACTCTCCCAGGCCAGCAGGGTGATATCAGCTTATTGTCTAAGCTTTACAAGTCAGACAGTCTTCAACTGGTAGGTGTGTGACACCCCTCACAAAAGGAAACGTCACATTAAAAATTGAAAATAATAAGAAAAACTTAGACAAATGCAGCTGCAAACTATGAGTGGCTAAAATCAGAACACAGCAGGGAAAAAAAAAAGTGAATTATCATACGAAAATGCTTGAGAATGCCATGACAACACAGAGACAGGCAGGCTCGGGCTATTTCATATCATTCCATTTGACTTATTCTTGCCCCTGCCTCTCAACTTTCAGTCCAGGAGAACAAACCCTTTGTGTGCTATTTTCATGAATTCTTTGCACATTTACTGGCGGTTAAACCCATTTTCTCATTGTTAATTATAACACCTCCCCTGTTAGTAAATAAATAAATGCCATCCTAATGGTGTCCAATTCTTGATTTCGCCCTCCGGAAGAAAAGGGTATTATTGTTACAACAGCATGTTTAGGATGCTCTGGTTAAGATTCTGTCAATACTTTCATTAACTCGTAGTTTCAGGGGTTTCAAAGCTTACAAAAGAAAGGATTCTGTGCACAGCTGGACAGGACCTGACAGTGCCCAGGACCTGAGCCTGGGGCCAAAGTCGATACCCCGCTTGAAGAAGCGTGAGTGAGCCAGCTAATTCTTATACATACGAAGAGGTTCTGTTAAGCAATATAGAAAGATCTGTAATACAAAGGCATATCTAGCACAGAATCACAGTCATGCAGTCTGTGAAGGTACAACTGTATTATTGCTTTATGTTGCGTGTTTTTCGTAAATCAATGGCTGACAGGTAAACACTGTTCCAAGATAATCCCATTGTTTTTCCTGCACCGGTGCTAGATGCCAGGAATATCACTTTTATTTATTCTGAAAAAAAGCACAAGTCTCTGTCATTTTACTTGCAGTAATTTATATTTTTTTTTTTTCTGAGGAAGATGAGTCTTCGTAAAGCAGAAGCAATTTTCTGTAACATTATAAATCATGTGATATAGGAACTGTTGTGACATTACATCAGTAAACTACACAGCTCCAGCTCTTCTCTCCTTTTAACGCTCAGCAATTTAAACAAAAACAAAAACAAAAACAAAAAAACCCACAACAAACACAACACTTTGACTGAATTATATTTATGAGGTTAGATTAGTAAATCTGTTGCTAATAAAAAACCCAGCTGAAAACTCATTGGTGAGTGAAGAATCTTTAAAATGGAGATAAGTTAAAAATTCTCCACCCTTTTTTTAGTATAAATGATGCAAGCTGAAAAAAAACCTAACAAAGTGCCCTGGGGATCAGCAGAGTTGGAGTATTTCTTATTTTAAAAAAGTAAATGAATTTTCAACTGGGGAGCACCTTCCTGCCCTGTTACCTATAGAGAGACCAAACTGATTGTGTAGGAGCAAGAAGGTTCCAAAGCTGGGAAATGTCACCTTCATCTGTCAGTCAGAGGGACACTGACAGTAGTTGATATGCTTTGCCTTGGCTGTTTCCAGACTCCTGATGTCAGGTCTGGAAAGTCTGAAGTCATACCTCCTTACATTGCTCTAATCCACGCTCGGTGTCACATTTTCTTAACAAGACACAGACAAAAGGACCAGCTACACAGAAAGAAACGTAGGCAGAAGTTTGACTGGCATTTTGAAGGTACAAGCAGGGTGTTCTTCCAAGAAGCTTCTCCTCACTCTCAGAGGCAAACCCAAATGATCTTTTTTGGATATCAGCACTTTGCAGTCTAATGACAGACTTCTGCACACAAATTTTGTGTTAAGTGTGTGAAGATTTTCAAATTAAATCCCTGCAAGGCAATATTACGTTTTTTCTTTAAGCAGCAGGTTAACAAAAACTTTGGCTTAACAATGGCTTTAAAAATGTGTTTCCAAGTTAGGTGTCCCTGCCCATGGCAGGAGTGGTGGAACTAGATGATCTTTAAGGTCCCTTCCAACATAAACCATTCTATGATTCTGCAGTTTGTGTATTTAATTTGGAATCTCGGTCCATGAATATTTTAACTGCAGTGAAGATAACAAACTTAACGACAGATACTAAGGGTATTTTCATCAGGTCATAGGTACATATTGCTGACATTTTTGTGGAGAAGAGTGGATCCTAACCCATGTAGACTGTGTTTCCAGCAGTGTTAGCATACAATGAGGACACTGGTAATGCTATTCTGGACTAGGCAGTCCTCCATAACAGCGGGAAAGGTGGGATTACTATTGCCTTCACTTGGGGATTAGGAAAATCAGTTCATCAACTCTTACTTGGAAGCATATTAGAATTCTTGAGAGAATTTGGCATTTAGAAATTTAACTATTGCAGTTCACCCTGCCAGTAGAGAATGACAGTGAAATGGATTTTCTTATTTAGAAAACACATAACTAAAAGAGCTAACTACTAATAAACCCTTGTTTTATCAGAAACAGAAAAATCTCCCCCACTGAAACTTTGTTGTAATTCAATATAATAAGAAAGATTTCACTAGAAGAAAGGAAATGGATGTCCACATATATGACAGAGTTCCAGACAGTATGGAAATAAGACTATGGTTTACCGCATAGTCAATGATCTAAAGTATCTTATATGAAAGTTTATTTCCAGTAAGATGGGTACCTAGGTATCTGTGTAAAGGAAAGTATTTAAAGTTGAATAATAATAGATAATTCAGAATAAAGTTATGAAAGCACATTTTAAAATTTTTACTATTGCAATAAAAGTTTATGGTTTATTTTTGCTTCCATTGAAGTGAATAGTATAATTTCCGTTCTCTTGTTAGTTTTCTGGTGTCTGTTTACTTAACCTTTCAATTGCTCAGAGCTACTTGTGACTGAAGATGAATTTCACCACAGTATATTGGTTTGAAATCAAGGTAGAGACTCTGGTTCATGCAGAAACAACAACAGTTGCTCTCCATTACTATGGCTAGTCCTTTTGCCCAAGTCAAAGTACTATCCTCTGTTTGAGGATATTTGAGTCTGTATTTCTCACTGTAGGAAAGGATAATAACTTGCTCTCAGGGAAAAGGATCTCAATCTCTCGTTAGTATTGCTCCACTTAGTATAAATTATTTTGTTATTAGAATATGGATGTTCTACTTTGTAATTACAGACTTTGTATGTGGAGCTTTTCAACTGCT
Organism: Rhinoptilus africanus; assembly: GCA_013400135.1. NCBI lineage: Eukaryota > Metazoa > Chordata > Aves > Charadriiformes > Glareolidae > Rhinoptilus > Rhinoptilus africanus. The sequence goes on from VXBO01002683.1 coordinate 153,233, forward strand.
TATAAAATATTTAAATATGCACTGAGCCAAAAGAAAAATGTATGTGACCCTGTAGTCTTTGACAAAGCCATTTGCCTGTTTTCTGGTTCCAGTTTCAGAATATATTTAAATAATTCATATGAAGACAGAGAACATCACTACAAGGTATCCAGAGCAACTTATTCCAGCGTATTTGATAGAGCAGGTTGGACTGTTCTTCTAGGAAAACCCGAATTTTCTACAGAGCAATGGAGGAAGCTCTAACTGGTATTTTGATTTGGATTGAAATATTTCACATAAAGTTAAAAAAAAATATTTCTACAGACAGGGGGGAAAAAAGCCTGTTTGTTATTTGTTAATTGAACAAGATAAAGCCAATCAGAATCTTCCTTTCCCAACTTATATGGTTAGGGTAATACCTATGGCATCATTATTTAAGAGGTTCTGTTCCTATATTTTTGAATGGGAGATAAAAAGGATAACTATACAACACTTTGAAAGACCCTCAAAGAAACATACATGCATGAAACCACTCCTCCCAACTCTCATTACCCATAGAAAATATCTTTGGCTGATGTTCATATGGAGATTTTTAAGGATTAGTTCACATTCTTCTGGATATTTATTAAGTCAGGAGAAAAATCACTGAGGTCTACCTTATTTTGCAGAGAAATAATTAATGATCTCAGGTCATCGCACAGATAATTAAAAATAAACAAACCAAGAGCTAGTCAATAAAAAAAAATGGTGTGAGAAATTCTCATATTCTGTGGACTTAAAGAGTGTTTATTTTCAGTCTGAAGTTAAGTAAGATAATTGAATATTTCTTACGCTGTTTTATACTACATTAGGGGAGCATAACATGAAGTCAAGTTTCCCAGTATGAAACAGAGACTAGGAGTAGTTTCGTTCTTTACTTTTCCCATATAAAAATGACTGCCCACACAAAATTTTTAGCAGAATGCTTTGGGGTCAGATCAATATTTAGTGAAATCTGGCTTGTCTAGAGATTGCCTGCGTATGTGTGAGGAGCTTTTCTTCAGAGAGAAGGATTTTCATATTTTTGAGCAAACAAGAAAAGAACTCTTTATTTCCTCAGAGCTATGTGCCCTGAATATTTGTAGTAGCACGTTTCAAACACATACTTCTCGTTTACAGTACTCTCATGTTCAGAGAGCAGACGTGCCACAAAAAACCCAAACCCATAAGGATTGGGAGATTGTTGTATGGTGGACTCCAAAAATCCAGTAAGGATTGTGGCCAGGCATTGTAAAGTAGAGAGGCTAAATCTGCATTAACCCAGAGAGGGACGGATCTACCGAATGAAATAGTTGGTATGGAGAGGCTTCCATCCATTCCCTTCACATTTATTTCACACCCGCTGCAGCTGGGCCCTGTTGGCCAAATGACCGTCACTAGTTGAAGAATATTCAGCACACCCCTGGGGAACATCTTCTACTTGAGTTTAATCCAAAAAGAAGCGATTAAGAGAGCCAAGCAAAGCAAGGCATCTGGAGATGATCCGGTGACTGACTTCTAACACACGCTGAAGTTTTTCTGTAACCATCCCACCAGTTTATCCATCCCATTACTCTCTAACAGTCCTTTGGCATCTTCCTGTGAGTCACATTCTCACTAGGTACCACTACAATGAATGTTTTTGGGTCATGGAATGGGTAGACAAAGTTCCAGCTACTACAACTTAAAGCATTTGAACCCCATCAGGGAACAAAACTTACACATGCAATCAGGTAGGCATTTAAAAGGCATTTTTTTAAGGTGGTAGTAGATTCCAGGCACAAAATAGTAATAATAATAACAATAATCTTCAGTATTTAATTTTTATCAAGTGGAGGCCAAGAAAAGAAGAAAGGTAAGAAAGGAAATAAGGAAGTGTAATTTTATTTACTTTTGTAAAACAAAAATATGTTCCAACAGATAGTGATGTATTTCTGCAGACACAACCCATAAAATTCTTCTCATTATGAACATTCTTAGTAAGCTGAAAACTTAAGGTGCATACCTGAACTCGCTCTGTGATAAGAACACTTTCCATCTCTCTCCTTTTGCCCAGCTTCCCACAGAAACTTAAATGCATATTTCATGGACTGACAATGATGTCAAAAGCCCATAAGTTGCCAAAATAAGGAAATTATTTTCATTATAAAGAACAGACTGGGTTGAATCTACAGGATTCGTTCTAAGGAATTTTGCTTTTGTCCACTATGACTCTCTGTAATAAACTCATACTGCGAATGGAAAGCATAATAATGGATTTCAGTAGGGATAGAAAGCTGCTTCATACCTATAATTTAGCTCTTAAAAATTGTATGATTCATGTACTTCTATTTGAAAGCATTTCAGACCTTTGATGGTTCTATATTGTCAGGAACAAAAATGTTGTTAAGATTAGCTAAGATTGTAAACTGATAGGAGTTTATAGGTGGGTAGCAAGTAGATCTTTTCAGTTTGGTACAGTGCCTGAAGCTCTCTATGTAAGCTAGTGATGGGGAAAAGTGTCATCTGTTGAAAAAAAAAACCCCAGAAAACAGTACTTCAGTAGGGCAAACTCCCAAACCAGCCAAACTTGCCCATTAAAACATTTTACGAGAATACTATTAACAGAAAAGCATGCACTTAAAGGTGATAGTGTGATCTGTTTATCACATTTCTTTGAAATACTTGCTTTGCTTCTATACCATTCACATACAATCCCTTCTCTGGCATTATTGGTCTTAAAGATTTTCTCCTTTACTGAAACCCTGTGTCTGTAATACTGCATTTTAAGTTATCACTTCCTACAGGGTTGCTAGAAGTATTCCTTTTTCCACTCTGGCATTCGTATGGCAGTAGGTCACAATCACTCCAATTCAGGTGTGCTACCAGTGCACAAGGGCAGGCTAGCACTGGCAAAGCTGTCAAGTAATAGGTAATAGGACAAGACAAAATGGCCTCAAGTTGTGCCAGGGGAGGTTTAGGATGGATATTAGGAAAAAAATCTTCATGCAAAGGGTTGTCAAGCATAGGAAGAGGCTGCCCAGGGAAGTGGTAGAGTTATCATCCCTGGAGGGATTTAAGAGACGTGTAGATATGGTGCTGAGGGATGTGGTTTAGTGGTGGTTTTTGTCAGTTATGTTAACAGTTGAACTTGATTATCTTAAAGCTCTCTTCCAACTAGACGAATCTATGATTCTATGATTCTGTGATTCTAAGTACTATAGCTGGGGTTGGACATTAACTACATCTCTTCTCATGCCGGTGGAGCATATATTCTATGGATTTCTGATATCTATTTCCCTCTCTCTATCTATTTCTCTCTCCGCATTTCCCTCTCTATTTCTATCTCTATATCCACCTCCCACATGGAAAACAGGACAATAACAACATAGTTCATCTGTCTGCTGCCATGAGGAAACACCCAGAGCAGAGACAGCAGCAGAAAATATCTCCTTCCAGAGTATTTTGGTTTTATTTTCTTCCTTTTTTAAAAAGCACTAACACAGTTCCTCTTCCATATGGCAAAACATGTCCTAAGTCAGCAACTAGCTCCACTTCTCCCCACTTTCACTCAAGCAGCTTTAGCCCAAGCTGCACAGGTAGGCACCTAGAGGATGCTGGGAAGGGGAGGGGGGCAGTACTTCTGTTTTCCACATTTTATTTTATTTTTTTCCAGACACAAGGAAAAGAGTGATTTCAGGATAGGAATGAAATATACACCAACGTCAGACCATTTTAGCCAGCGAGAGATAGGGAGAGTCCTGTCCAGACATCACCCACCCTTTCCGTTGTCTCAATCCGGAATCTCATTTAAATATCAACCCATTTCTTTTACCTTCACTTTCCAAAATATCACTAACTCTTCCCTTTCATCTTCCCAACTTCCTTTGCTACCATTTCTATGTCTGATTTTTGTCTTTCTCAAAGGGGTGGCAAAATTTAGTATCGTCTGTTCTACCACAAAGTAGGGTGTTACCCTGCTTAGACACAGAACTTTTCATGGTTAGTTAGTCAAAAAAAAAAAAAAAAAGAACAAATATCAGTGCTGTATGTGCGACAGATAATTTATCATTGTTAAAGCAGCAGCTCCAGTGACCACTTGAAGGTTATCTTAGAACTGTCAGTTTTCCACAGAGCCTAATTTGAAGACAGAGAAACTCTCAGTGATATAAAAAAAAAAAAATAAAATTATCGGTATTAAAATGAGGAATAGTTATGTTCATGCTTTCAAAAGAACTTGAAGAGAAGAGATGGAAACAGATTTTTCAAAGAATTCTTGTTCCAGATACTGTTACAAACACACATCTTCAAAAAACAGGAGTATGGAGGCTTGAGAATATAAATTATTTAAAACAGTATGAGAGATGCTCTTCTCAGAGATATGCATTATCATATTAATATAGGACTTATCACAATGAAATAGGTCTTATCCATCCCTGAGGATGTCTGATGATGCCATATCAGCAAGGACCAACTCAATTTCACTTTGTCTAGGGTCCTTCAGCTGTGTCCCACTTGGCTTCCCCCTCTGTTACCAAACTTCAGTTCGAAGTTAGGGTATTATTAGTATTCTTTCTTTGATTATATCAAAATGCATTTATCTTGGAGACTGAGTTTAAAGAAATCCATCTGAAAGGTCTGTGACTAGCAGCTGCCTATTTTCTGCAGCTACAGTGAATGATCTCACTCTTATTTGAATTCTTATCTCTTTCCAGCAAAAGTTAAAAAAGTTTGGAATGAGTTTAGAAAAACCTAATAGTAACGTGGTGGGAGGGAGCATGTTGTGATAAAAAAATTAATGCATCAGATAAATATTATATTTACGCTAGAGAAAAAGGAGAACTTTTTTATGACTATCGTCAAATGAAATGAAGTAATTTTGAATTTATTACGTATAGCTGTTTTAAGGAGGGATGGCCCAGCACAGCACAGGGGCCAATTAGCAGTAGTAGAAGTGAAGAAGTGAACAGAACAGACAATCGCTGAGAAAAGAAAGAGAAAAGAAAAAATAAAAACACATTATTTTGAAAAACAGTGTCTGCGTGCGGGTCACTGAATTAAAAGGAGTAGAGGGACAAAGCAGGAGCTTTCAAAGCTGCATATGAAGAAGTGTGGACTGCTGCAGGGCAGTGCTCAACAAATGATTCCAAGAGTTGTAGTTCTACTTTTCCTCTCCACCAGGTCATATAGCAACACAAAACACGCCTAAGCAGTAAGAAGCAAATTACTGCATCACACCTGATGATGTTGGCAGAGAAGTCCCATCTGACAGAGATGCCTGAGCGAGGAGCTGGGCACCTTCTGCAGTCAGAGCCCATTGGAGCACTACGGAGTGCCGTAGGCTGGAAACACGAGCCTCGGTATTTCCCATTTCTCTCTGGAGACATCATTAGACAGTCTAGGCTCCCAATTCAGGGAGTTAGATGACTGAAGGTAGGTGGTCTGAATAGAGATTGCCTATTTCAGCCTCTGTGATCTTCCATTTTCTTTATTCCGAGCATCTGGAAGGCCAACATTTAGCCCCCGTTATTTGTAGAGTGCTCTGTGGTCACCAGAAGAAATGAGAGAAGTGCAGATTAATTTGTACTGTGCTGTTGCTTATTGGTTCTAAACAGGATAAACCTTTATGCGCAGGAAATTGTATACCGCTGCAGGTTTTCTAAAAGCTGGCTGGTGATATGTTACCTATCGGCAAGTATATTGCGTGATTTGTTAGACGTACATCTTCCAATATTCTTATGTTGGTTCCATCAATTGTATGATTATTGCAAAATCAATACGGTATTGAAAAAAATATTGTTAAAAAGTCCTTAGGCAGCTGGCTTTTAGTGGTCTATAATAAATGAGCATGATTGGTAGTTTTAAACCTTGCATTTCAGATGCGTAAATATATATCAATTAACAGGCTAAAGACGCTGAATAAACTAATGTGTTTGTCACCATTGCAGACCCATGCTCATCTCTGCTGATGTTTTCCTCAAGAAATACTTGCTCAAGGAGTCCAAAAGAACAGACCACCAAAAACAATCCACCAAATTGGTGTAGAATAAGATAAATCAATAAAATGCTGGTGCACGAGGGTCCTTTGGGCCCTCATCCAGCGATTGTTTACACGGAAAGGTAACTCAAGCATTTGAGCAATCCACTTGCAAATGAACACTTAAATAAAATCTCACATACATCAAAGAGCTTGACAGTTCCAGGCCTCATTTACAAGCAATGTCTCTTGATCTGAATCACATAGTGAGGGATGCAAACTGGGAAAGCATGAGCTTGAGGTTGACACAAACATCTACAGAAACATCAAGATGAATTGTACGTTGGCAGGGGAAAAAAATTATAAAGCTGACAAATCTGTAATTTGCCAAATTTCTAGTAGAATAAGCTACTTTCTTTTCCCTCTCTCAGTCCTCTAAAATTATGTCTGGTGTTTAAAAGAAAAATCTCTAAAGGAGAGCAGTTCATCAAGCAGACACTTCTAAATTTCATTGTGATAAAATTTTTGCCATGCAGATACCTGTTTCCCCTCCCTCCCAGTATAGGAAGGTAAAAATTGATGGAAAATGCATAATATAGTCCTCTAATTCTTTGTAAATGTATCATTCGTTGCACACCTAGCAAATTTCAGCAAGGTGATGATGTTCAGTATCCAGAAATGCCAATGGCATTGCACGAAATGGGCGTCTCATGATATTTAGGACACTGATACCGATGGCAATGCCAGGGATGTACTCTTTGTCAGGACACAATAAGATCTCACGCATCCAGATTTTTCTGCTGTTTCCCAGAATATTCCTGGTTTTCAAACAATTTTTTAAATAAAATATTACTAATCACAACTATATTTAGGGTTTTTTTTGTGTTTCCAACACAGTCATTTACCCTGCTTAAACTTTCAAGCTGTGTCCATTATGTATACATTCTGTTTACTAAAATTGTGAAATTTTCATCTTTAGAAAAGAAGACAATACTCACGGAGGATCTGTGTTCTCCACATAAATATTTGTGCAATGTACTTAGTGTGGCAACATATGATGGCCAAAGACAAAGCATATTTTTCAGGCACAAGAGTACTACTAATAATGGAAATGAATGACAATCCAGTCTCCGCACAGGCTGGGGTGGGAGGGAGGAGAGGTGGATAGATGCATTAAATGCTAAATTCCCAAAAGCTTATGAATATGCAAAGGTATCAGTGAGAATGCGTGACTATGGGAACATTTTCAGATGATAATTCTAGAGTTTTCTCAACACTCTGTATGTAGTTTGCCATCTGCAAAGCCTCTTAAAGGAGTATGAATATGGAGTAAGTGCAAAATGTAACCAAGGCCTATTTACAAAATGAATTGGCAGATTTCATTTTGTTTGCTCTGGAGAACGACTGCAAATATGTTCATTCAAAATTTTATTTAATTTATGCTAATAAAATAAGACTGATCAGTAATAGGGAAGGAAAAAAGGGCACAGTAAAACACTAATATGTGAGATCTGGAAGCTCCACATTTATACAATTTTGATCAAGTATTATGTTTTATGATTATTATTTTTTTCCAATATGATAATATATGACCCCTCGTGGGGCACCAGGAAACAAAAAGAAGTTAGGATAGTTGGTTAGTAGTTGCCTAAAACCACCAGTGACCTGTCAGAAATGTTGCATCAAAGCTGACATGTTTTCAAAACCTTTTCATTTGGCTGGTAATGTAAGCAAAACACAAAAAGGCAAATCACTTCTACATGAGCAAATGAAATAAAAGGTTCACTGCCACTACATAAGAAAAAATGTAATGATTCCTTGCAGTAATTTTTCAGCAAAATAAAATATTTTTCCTCAGTGAGGGAGAGTTGAGAACACAACAAACATTGTCAAAAGTATAAGCTGGCTTAAAGCGCTATAAATCATGGAGGGCAGGAGGATTTCTGAATTTCTCTGGATGGGATGATGCCCTGGTGAAGTACTGAATGCCAGATATCCTGTTCCAAAACGGTGATACAGCATCATTAGCCACACCGATCCCCTGTCACTGGGCACTACACCACTGACCTCTGCTCCGCTGGGTGAGACCCCCCTGCAGGGCTGCCCCCAGCGCTGGGGCACCAACAGCAGAAGGAGACGGAGCTGTTGGAGCGGGGCCAGAGGAGGCCCCGGAGATGCTGGGGGGGCTGGAGCCCCTCTGCTGTGGGGACAGGCTGAGAGAGCTGGGAGGGGTCAGCCTGGAGAAGAGAAGGCTCCGGGGAGACCTTCCAGCCCCTTCCAGTCCCTCCAGGGGCTCCAGGAGAGATGGGGAGGGACTCTGGAGCAGGGAGGGGAGCTGTGGGATGAGGGGGAAGGGTTTTACACTGAGAGAGGGGAGATTGAGATGAGATCTGAGGCAGAAATTTATCACTGTGAGGGGGTGAGCCCCTGGCCCAGGGTGCCCAGAGAAGCTGTGGCTGCCCCATCCCTGGAGGGGTTCAAGGCCAGGTTGGACGGGGCTTGGAGCAGCCTGGGCTGGTGGGAGGTGTCCCTGCCCAGGGCAGGGGGGGCACTGGGGGGGCTTTAAGGTCCCTTCCAACCCGAATCATTCTATGATTCTGTTTCAGTTCAGATTGCTATTTTTTTCAAAGAGCAAAAGCAGGGCAGGGGTTTTGGAACTAAATGGTCTTTGAAGTCCCTTCCAATTCTAACCGTTCTAAGATTCTATGACCTGCACCTGCCATGGGAATAAAGACAGATTTGTACCACATCCCGTATGATTTATCTATGCTTACAGTCCCTTACTTACATCAGAGCTATATTACGCATATTTTTCAATGTATAGACTTCATTGTTAGCACTGTGCCTGTGGCAAACTGCGTGCAGAGCAGGGCAAAATGGGTAAACTAGGAAGGGTGTGGAAAAAAACCAAACCGACCAAAAAAGCCTCATAAGCATCTCATTCGGTTTTCAAGTCCCAAACATTATATTTGGTCTATTGACTTCAAAGTAATTTACGTAAATTGTTGTATGTGTTCTATTTTAGGAGGGAGTCTGATTGTAATTTTTAATAAATAACGCTTATTACATTAGTTAGTAATACAATCTACTTATTTCTTGTTTAATCACTTGAATTTATTTACTTGAAGGAAGTGATGTGAGATTGCAGATCCTTTTGCTGTATAAAAGTCAGGAATTATCTGGAAACTTGGAGCTGGTCCCCCTCTTTATTTGACCTGAAGAGGCAGCTCAAGCTGAGCTTTCCAGAGCACCTGAAGTCTCTCAGTCTCTCAGATATTCTTTCCCGTGTGTGTATTACCCTGAGGATCTCTGTGCCTGTATCAGTGCACTCATCATGTTCTTCTCTAGGTGTTCATAGTAATAACTAAAATGATATTAACTAAAATTAGGACAAGAGTAAATGGCCTCAAGTTGTGCCAGGGAAGGTTTAGATTAGGTATTAGGAAGAATTTCTTCACGGAAAGGGTTGTGAAGCCTTGGAAAAGGCTGCCCAGGGCAGTGGTGGAGTCACCATCCCTGGAGGTATCTAAAAGAAGGGTAGACGTGGTGCTGAGGGACATGGGTTAGAAGTGGTTTTGGCAGTGTTGGGATAACAGTTGGACTTGATGACCTTAAAGGTCTCTTCCAACTAAAACGATTCTATAATTCAATGAAAAATAAACAGGTTGCATGATAATGGTCAGAGGCATCCAAGAACGTATATAAGCTATTTTGGTCTACAGAAAAAAGAAGTGAGTGGGGATTTCAAATTAGGAGGAAACATTTACAGATTTTCATGGGTGTATGTGTAATAGCATATGCTCACATGTTTCTTGTCATTTCCAATGTAGGACAAAATGATGCTTGTTTCATAACTGTATTAGAAAAATAAAAGAAGGGATCTCTGAAATACATAAGCTGTTTATCTTCATAGCATAGTGAAAGTTTCCCGAATAAGGTGTCAGGATGCTAAAACACAGCCACGAAGCCAATATATTTTATTAACATGCTTTGATCCATCTCTAGTGCTGCTTGATGTTTGGTTAGAAAGCCTTCATAAGCCAGAAGTGTTACTTCTCTGGGGTTGATGGCTTTCTTTTATTCCTGTTAGTGCCCGGATCTTATAGTGAAATACGAAGATTTGTCACAAAGAGACATATTAGGAATTCATAGTATCTATATCTCACTTTGAAGATGTTCTAGCGTGTCTTGGACTGATTCAACAGAGTTCCCCTCACAAGCAAATGAATATATTTTATGACTATATTTTGAGCCAATTCACTTCAGATTAAAGGCACCACATTAGGTATGTTGAAGGCTTACTAAATGTGGGCAGTATAAGGGGAAAATGCTAACAACAGTTCATTCAGTAAGTCTTTGGAATCAGACAGCACAGAAAGAGTACTTTTGGTTTTTGTTTCTTTATTTTTAACAGGTAAGACGCAAAATGAGGTGTGAGGTATGTAGTTCTGAAACTAATTCAGAAGCCTTATTTCTCCAAAGCAAAGGGCACCTTTTTCAGCAGTTGAAAGTCAAGCTGTAATGACTTGTTTTGTTAAATAACTTGTTTTGTGCTCAGCGTAGTAAATATCTTCGAAGATAAAAGGAAAGGGAATTAGGCTGCCTCAGATGTATTGTGACTGGGGCAGGTTCTCTCTATGGTGAGCCCTGAGGTTCTCATCCCTTGTCATCCAGCAGAGAGGATGACATCCCGCTCCCTGCAAAGATCAAGTCCAGGTTTGCTTTGGGATGGATGTCCTCTGCTCTGCTTGTTAGCCACCATCACACAAAGCTTGCTCTTTCCATGGTATTGCGTTAACAGTGTTGTTCTGGCCATGATACCACTATGCCTCTCCAGGAAGGTTTTCTTTTCCTTTGGAAACGAGGATGAAAGGATCATTGTTTTTAGCTTTGTGGGGAAGACGGCAATTTTTGGCAACTGTGAGCTCTCTATTTACTGATGGGGAGAGAAATGGAGCAAAGCTGATGCGTGCCTGTTTCTCATCCAATTCTGGAGTCGGGATGCAGCCAGAGCAAGCTGAGAAGCACTCCAGGTCCCATGGTAGACATATATCCTACAGGTTAAATGTCTGTTTTAGCCAGACTGTTTCTACAGTTTAGCATTCATTATACAGTAGGTTCAGGTCTGTGCTAAAAATTGGCAGGGAGAACGTTAGGACTCTATATCCAACAGGCTCAAGCAGTAACAGAGTAGCTAGCTGCATGTTTGTCGTATTAGCACAGATTTTTCTTGGTTTGGTTTTAGACACAAAGATAATGTATCTGAATTGCGGTGTAGCTGAAATGCAAACTGAATGTCATCAAAATAACAGGCATGTGCTGCTCAGATTTAAGCATTCCAATCCAAACCAGGTGCCGTTCAAATCCTCTTTGAACACTGTCTCTGGTCAAAGAAGCATTAGAGAATTGAAATGACATTTTTAAAGAATCCGACATAGCTACTAGGAATCCCTTTGCATAAGATAAACAACTTGTTTCTTTAGGGATAGTGCTGCAGAGTTTGTTGAATAGAGAGTATGTCAAATATGAATCTCAGGTGTACCACAGTTGTTTGAAAACAGTAATAAAAGCAGAAAAAGATAGCTGTTCCCGACTAAGAGAATTTTGTTATTTTGGTGTGTTTTGATTGGTTGTTCCTCCCCCCCTCCCCTTTTTTTTTCAGACAGAAGGCCATTTTAAATATCTTCACTTAATTTTTAAATCATATACTTCTTTACTTTTATAACTTGTTATTTTTTTTTTCCAAAAACTGTTTCTCGTCGTCTTACACTTGTGGTAATAAAACTGTTTTTTTTCAAAATTCTTGCGTGCTCTGAAGAGGTTCTGCAAGTGTCTATTTGAATTCTCACTTGCCGAACGTTTGCAAGCAGTGAAGAGGTAAATTTGCCTCTGAGGCAAAGCTGCCCTACTGCTAAGGAAGTGTCTTGCAGTGGTAGACTGAAGAGCAACGCAAAGAACACAGCAACTGTGTAGGGCTTCAGATCACAGGATCCCAAAAAGGTTGAGATTAGAAAAGACCTCCTGAGATCATCCAGTGTGACCCACATGCTCAAGCAGGACTAGTTAGAGCAGGTTGTCCAGGATTGTATCCTGCTGGGTTTTGAATATCCTCATCGGTGCAGACGCTACAACCTCTCTGGGCAACTTGTTTGACAACCCTCACAGTAAAAAAGTGTTTCCTTATTTTTAGATGGAATTTCATGTGCCCATTTTCTCTTGTCCTGTTGGCAGGACTGAGAAGAGTCTGACTCACTTCTTTTCATTCCCGTCCATCAGGTGTTGATACATATTGATAAGATTCCCCTGAGCCTTCTCTTTTCAGGCTGAATAATTCCAGCTTTTTCAACCTCTCCTTGTGTAAAAGATGCTCCAGAGCCTTAATAGTCTTAGTGGTCCTTCATTGGGCTTCGTCCAGTAAGTACATAACTCTCTTGTACTGGGGAGCCCAGAACTGGAGACAGCACTCGAGATCATCTTCCTCGACCTGCTGGCAACACTCCTCCTTATGTAGCCCAGGATGCCGATGGCTTTTTTTGCCATGAGGGCACATTGCTGGCTGGTGATCAGCTTGTTGTCCACCTAGACTCCAAGCTCCTTCTTGGAAAAGTTGCTTTCCAGGCAGTTGTCCCTCAGCACGTACAGGTGTTTAAGGTTGTTCCTCCTGAGATGCAGGACTTTGCATTTCCCCTTGATGAACTTCATAAGGTTTCCATCAGCACATTTCTCCGGCCTGTCATGGTCCCTCTGGATGGCAGCACAGCCCATGGATTTGTCAGCACCTCCTCCCAGTTTTGTACCATCTGTGAACTTTCTGATGGTGCTTTCTGTCCCGTCATACCGATCATTAATGAAGATGTTGAAAGGTATTGGCCACAATATCAACTCCTGGGGTACACCGCTAGTTACCAGCCTCCAACTGGTAACTTTGTACCACTGATCAACCCTCTGAGCTCAGCTTTTCAAACAGTTTTCATTTCACCTCATTAATCGCACCCTTCATCAACTTCTCCATGAGGTACTTAGGAGACATAGTAGAACATAGTGTCAAGAGCCTAACTACAGTATACGTATAACACTTTTTCCATTGAAAAAGTAGTTGAAGATCCATATGCACTGCTTAGAAACACATAGTTGATAAGATTCACTTCTATAAAGCTATCAAAAATGAAAGAAGCTAATCAAGTAATAACAGCTTGCAGACAAGAAAAGTAAAAAACTCTAGATTTGTGGTTAGTTTCCCTTCAAAGCATTAGTAGTTGATGTCCACTGGTGCTTTTGCAGAAAAAAAAGACTGCTGTTAACACTGTTAGGCTAATAGCACCTGGCAGGGGGGGTCTGACTAGAGGATCTCCAGAGGCCCCTTCCAACCCTACGATTCTGTGATTCTGTAATAGCATAAATCTATCTACTCAGTCCTTCTCTCCAAAATATTTTTTTTCCCCTGTGGAGACGGGGTGCAGGATGATTTTTAATCTCTTTTGGATAACCTAGATAAATATTTGACTGGCCAGTTCTGACAACTGTGAGCTCTCTGTGTAGTAAAACTTGCTCAAAAGGGTTCAAAATGCTTCCTTTCATAAACTAGTCTGAAATCTGTTTTATTCTCCGGTGATGAACCAAGTCAGAGCTGGAACTTTCCTTTCATATTGTTTGGTTTTAAGTGAATAAATTACAGTATTTAAACTCTTCTGGGATAGCAGATGACATAACGCACTATACAAATAATTACACAGTGATCTCTTCGTGACAAAGTAAAAATATTGGAAACAGAGATTTTAATTTAATTTTATTTGAAATTATTTAAGAAAAAAGAAGATGTCTCCAAAACTTAGATAAGGGTGTAATTTTAATTTTCAGTACATATATCAAAATTACAGATTATGTGAATTTTCATTTAAAGTGAGAAGCTGTAAGCCTTCTGTCATTCTGCGCTTGGAGGATGTACAGTTCACACTGAAATCAGGAGGAAAAACATGCACATGAAATACAAGGGCAACTTTTTATCCCTAACCTACGGTTGAGTTTCAATTTACAAATAAACTTGATCGTGATTATAATCAATAATTTATCTTAACATTTACGTGCAGAAAACCCTGAAAACCAAAAGTCCAGTCAAGTAAGAAAAAACAACTGAGACATGAAAGGATGGGATATTTAATTGAATGAAATATAAAGATCTGATTACAAGTGCAAGCATATAGATTCCTACTTAAATCAGTGACAGCGGATGAAGCATCGTCCCCATCTTCTTGTCCTACTGATAGCTTTCATGCAAGGATCAATGGAATCAAAGACCAAGATACGGAGAAGGCAAGTCACAGCACATTTCATACAAAGCCAAACTGTAATTCCCTTGATGGAAAATTTTCACGTAAAAGATGAATCTTTCAGAAACTGAATGCAGCAGAACAAAACTGTCATTTCAATTTTAGTTGAATTCTCTCTAGAACCCAGTACACGGTGTCTCATCATAATAAATAAACATTCTCATGTTGCGTGTATATTTTAGCTGTCATCTGAGGAAAAGGTAAATATCATAGTACTTACTTACAAACCCGGTTCTTGATCTGCCTAAATTACATATTGCTTCAAAAATAGGCAACCAGCTACCAAGCAGATGCATATTGACAAACCTCCACTGAACTAAACTAAGCTCTGCCTGTTTACGCCCCCTCAAGATAACACAGAAGTATATAATAGACTAAGATGAGATTTTAAATGTAAATGCACATTACCATTAAGGAATAATTTCATACAAGAACTGCAGAATTGATAAAATATACAGCTGTCTTAAGAATATGAAGGCTAAGTGTGTCCAGCTGCTGGAAAGCATGAATATCAGAAGCCTGTGAAGTGTTTTTGTGATGCTCGCACAGTATCTAACATAAGCATATGTAATAATACACATTATTTAGTTCTAACTGAACTAAAGATATTTGAAATTAGAGGGTCCTATACAGCAACTGAATAATGTATTTCACATCCTTATGGAAACTTCCAAAAACACTCTGAAATTATATTTCGCAACCTTCTGTCTAAAGTAAACAAGCTTAATAATCCACCTTCACCAAAATACAGGTTCAATGATTTGCCAAAATGACAGACAAATCATGTTAAAACATTATTATTGTAACAATTTTTGTAAATCTAGAACTTGAGTATGGTTGTGGAGTCCAGACATCTTTCAACATCCTGGTTCTACGACTTGTATTGCACTGACTTTCTTCTCAGACAGTCCACTGACTCTTTCAATTTAAAGTATCTTGGGGAGAAGAGATTGTTTCCTGAAGAAAAAAAAACCCATATCATTCCAATGGTTATGTGTATATTTTAAAAACTTGTACAACATCTATTGCTGATCTGCCTTATAAAATGCAGAACAGCACCATTTCTTTAAGCAGTAGGAAAACTCATCTGTATTAAACATCATAGTAAAAAATAAAAAGCCAGTATCAAACCTCTACTGATATGAAAGCAATCAGGATTTCACATGAGCTTTGCTAAAATGATCCCTGTTTTCTTCAGTACAGACTGCTAAAATCAGAGTGGATCCAGTTCGAGCAGTTGATATCTTATAATCATACTAAATCTAAAGTTCAGGGAAAAATTAAGAAGTATCTAACAAATGGGTAAGTGTGCTTAATATCTGTGTCTTGTAATTTTGAACTGGCACAGATTTGTATGTGAGCTAGAAAGTACTATAGATTTCAGTTATTTATTTATTTATTATTTAATTTTTGAATGCCAAGTTAAATTCACTGTGTTTTTTTTTTTAA
Organism: Rhinoptilus africanus; assembly: GCA_013400135.1. Classification (NCBI taxonomy): domain Eukaryota; kingdom Metazoa; phylum Chordata; class Aves; order Charadriiformes; family Glareolidae; genus Rhinoptilus; species Rhinoptilus africanus. The sequence continues at coordinate 168,962 of VXBO01002683.1, forward strand.
TCAAAACATAATGCAGCACGCTATCACAGACTCACAGAAAATGGGTTTGGAAGGACCCTGGAGAGGTTATGCTGTCCGTCTCTCATGCCACAGGCAGGATCAGCTCTCCCAATGACATTTCTGACAGACCTTAGTTTAATCTGATCCTAAAACCTTCACAAACAGATTCCTCATATCAGTCAGAAATGTATTCTCATTAATTATATTAACGTACAGGTTAAACACTGACTTTTTAAAAAAACAACCAAACATTTCAGACGTTCACTGTGTTGAAAAAAACAAACACAGAAGACCTTTGGGCTTCCTGATTGTCATTTGCTCACCATTAACAACTCTGAAATAAGAGGGTAAATAACTTATTTTCAGCAAGGCTGATTTAATTTTGCTATTTAATAGATATAAAGAAGATGCAGCTCTAATAGGGTAAAAAACCTTCATCTTCCTGGGTGGAAATTGGTGCTTGCAGAGACACACTCTGTGTACCCCAGCAGGTATTTAGAATCATTGAACCATAGAATCCTTTTGATTGGAAGAGACCTTTAAGGTCATCGAGTCCAACTGTTAACCCAGCACTGCCAAAACCACCACTAACCCATGTCCCTCAGCACCACGTCTGCACGTCTTTTAAATCCCTCCAGGGATGACGGTTCCACNTCCAGGGTCTATACAAGAACCACTCCAGCAGTGTGGCTAGGGCACATGCCCACGTTGGGATGCACATACAACTTGGGTACTCCCTCCTTTCAGGATGGATGGATGGATGGATGGATGGATGGATGGATGGATGGATGGATGGATACTTGAATTTCACTTCTCCATTGGAAATTTTACCCTTTGTGGTACTTTGCAGACCATAAATACCCTCAAAAGATTTTTCTCCCTGCTGATTCTTTGTTCTGTTTCTCTTTTGTGTGTGGATAATTATGGTGGTAATTTGGCTACAACATTCTGAACTTGCGTGATTTTTAGTAAGGACTACATGGATTTGAATCTGTCAGCTAGTCATAATGCTTCCTCAATATTACCCATTTAATGTCAATTATAGACAAAAAATAGCCCACTTATTGTCTCATATTAGCATCCACATCAATAATTGTGCAGAACAAAAGGCATAAACTGAGACCATCTGCTCTCACTACAATAATCTACCTAAAAAAGCTTAGCCAGTAACTCACAGTAGAAGATTCTGATGCCTTTATCTGGGATCATGTTGTTTAAGTGTCTTTTGCAATTAAAATTATTACTGCTTTGGCTCATCACCTATTAGGCCATGTATTTCCTCATTTCAAGTAAAATTTTGTCATTTTATTTTTAGTACTGTAATACATTAAGATGACTTCTGCCGGATACCTATAAGCAAAACCTGTACTTTTATTTTATACATCATTGTCACTCTCTTTCCTGTTGACGCTAACAATACTCAGACATTTCTAAAAAAAATCATATATGCTGCAGATTTTTATTGTTTTGACAAGTGCACAACTCTTGAGCTGTGCTAAATGCCAGTAAAAAGCCATATCAAAATGCAAAATGTTAACCAGAAGTGCCATCATGACCTGAAAAGTTAAAAAGAAAGAAAGAAAAGAATATCCAAAAGCCTAGAATCACAAAAGATTGTTGATATTTAACAGGAATATACTGTGACTTTTCTCAGCGTTGGTTATGTGGAATTTTTCCTGGCAGCTTGCAAGAACAGATAGGAGTTTAAGAAACATTCACATAAAGGTATAAAAGGCAGGCAAATCCCTGCTGTGTTATACCAGTGTCCCTATTCTATTCTCTAGCACGTCAAGCCTGTCAAGACATCTCAGTTGTCTCCTTCTAACAAAAATATGTAAATGAAAATAAGACATTGCAAATGCCCAATGCATTTAGTACATTGTCTTAAATGTTTGGTTCCGATCAACTGCAGATTCAGTAAATGCTTAAGATTAGACATTCCCTAACCCCCGATGACAACCATTGAGACTCGATTATAGGCTGTCTTTGAATAGCAAAATACATTTTTTTCCTCAAAAACTGAAATATAATGCTACACTTCCCATGTCTGATTTTCTAATGTGCTAAGCACCCATCTTTCCCCTTGATTTCAAATGGATTTTTACATACTCACAACATGATTTGTAAACTGAGGGACTTCTTTTTCATCTTATTTATGCTATGAATTCAATAACAGTTTGCTTCACAATACTCAAAATAATACTTGGGAAGAAATCAAAGGTAAATTATCCCTTTAGGAAACTTGGGTTTATAAACTATATTACTGGCAGTTCATGAACTGACCCTATGACACCTGGAAACAAGATTCATGAGGATACTCAAGCCTGTTTCTAGGGCAAGCTTGGCTAACATAGGCAGTTTTTGATTTTTAGGATTTAGGCTAAGAAAAAGAGGCTAATGTGCTTGTATTTATGGATAATCTGTTTGTTTATCAGTCCCTGCCTAGGAAGAGTTGAACAGTTTGCTGAGTTTTAACTGAATTTTGGGATTAGAAGTCTCTTTCATACCTGTTATATCAAGAATCCCAATTACAGATTGTAATGAAAAGAAGGCACATGGAGTTATCCAGTACACATTGCCCAACAGCAGCCAGGGTATAGAGCGCATGTATATAGCCAGCCAATCAACATATACGTGTATCTCGAATGCATTGGTGAGAGTCTGTGCTGGTTTTTGACTGGCCGAGGTTCTCAAAATAGACACTGGCAAACGGTCAGGGTGGATTAGGGAATGAAGTGGGTTTGTCATCAGTAACCAGCCATGGTTAGCTCTGCTCCTTGTGCAACAACCTGCTTTTCTTCTTCAGTCACGCGATACCTTTGAGGCATCTCATGTACAGAAATGAGACACACACTTTAACCTTCTTTTCTCACTTCTGTATGTAAAAAAATTCTCGTTCTGGCTCATCTTCATAGAATTCTTGTTACGGATTTTGTACATTGGTAACTCGGTAGTTAAGGTGCCCACACTTGACAAAGGAGTGCTCTGTCAAATCTTTGATATATTTCCTCTAGAGCAGAAATTTGATCTAGTCCTTCTAAAAAAAGTGGCTGAATACTAAGCTACAAAGTCAGCCTCCCTTACTACTCCCCAAATTCATAAATACTCTAGTAGTGAGAGTACACACACAGTAGCAAAAATTTCCCTTCCAAATGCGAAAAAAATATTTGAAATTAATGAAACGTTTTGGCTAGTGTTGAGGTTTGGTTTGGTTTTGTTTTTTTTAAATTCAAAAGTATTCTTTTTCAAAATTCAGTCTTATCATATTAAAAAATAAAATAAAGTGTAAAAAATGGAAATGTAATTCTTACAGTATGGCCAATGCATGTTGGAATGCCATCTTTAATATTTTAGGAAGATAAGTAGTTATCATAGAATCTTAGAATAACAGAATGGTTTGGGTTGGAAAGGATCCAAAAAAACCCCAGTTCCAACAACCTGCCCTGGGCAGGGACACCTCCCGTTTTGCTCCAAGCCCTGTCCAACCTGGCCTTGAACCCCTCCAGGGATGGGGCAGCCACAGCTTCTCTGGGCAACCTGGGCCAGGGGCTCACCCCCCTCACAGCCAAGAATTTCTTCCCCAGATCTCATCTCAATCTCCCCTCTTTCAGTGCAAAACTGTTCCCTCTCATCCCATGGCTCCCCTCCCTTATCCAGAGTCCCTCCCCAGCTTTCCTGGAACCCCTTTAGGGATTGGAAGGGGCTCTGAGGTCTCCCTGGAGCCTTCTCTTCTCCAGGCTGAACAACCCCAATGATACATATTCCTGCCAGTACCAATTGACAGGTCTTTCAAGCTGTTTTGGACCATGCAACCTATTTTTCCCAAAGTCTGCACATGTCTACACAAGTACAATATGGAGCAATGCGTAGGTTCAGGGCTGTGTTTAGCACCATGGCAGGTGTTCAACAAAATGGTAAGTCATCATTTCAGCCTTCATCTGCTTAACAGTGTGGGAATATAGTCTGTATTTATGAGATCAGGGCTGAAATTTACTATGAGCTCCACCTGTTCCAAAAGTAATAAAGAACAGATAGCAATAAGTGTAATATGGGATGGCAATTTTTACTGGCTATGAAAGCTAAGCATTTTACACTCACATTTTATGATTAATAATGCCATAGACAAATACCTCTGTTGAAAGTGAAAACCTACAAGCAAAGTAAAAAAAATAATCAAAAGCAAGAAAAGTAAAACCCACAGTTGTTGTCATGTATCTGGAAGAGGAAAAAAATGCCTAATGATATGCATTCCTCTCTATTACTTTCCATTAGCGTCAAGTCTGTAGACCTTTCCAAACACGATGAGTTCTTTTGTGTGTGTTAACATCATCCAGCAACAGAAGGGGCACTTTCCATGATGGACAGAAGAGTCATATCCACATTTTTAAAAGCTACATGTAAACCCCACCTTATTTTAAAAAGAGAGTAAATATATAATGGTGTAGATTGTTAATTCTTGAATTTAATTCAGTCTTGAACTGATTTATTAAGTCAAATTTATTTTATTTAACTGAAAATATTCCCTTGATTCAATTCAGTTCAGATTGTGTCTTCTCAGTCATAAACCTTCTACCACAATTTTTTCTCACAAACTGCCCAGTACTTTTGTATACAAGGGACAATATTAAGGGACCTTAAGATCAAGGGAGTTCTTCAAACAAAACCCCAGAGTGGTTACCCTGGAAGCTGACTATATCTGGACCCATTGGAAGAGTCAGAACCATCCTTACAGAATGAGTTCATCAAGATTTCCTGAGCAAAATGGTTTGCTTGTTTTGCCTCAGTCTTAGCTCCATATTTTATTAGACGGCACAAGCACAAGTAATATCTGAAGAGTTTGAATTAGAGAAAAAAAAAGGGGGGGGAATAATTTTAAAGGCATAAATATAACCATTTTAATGACCACACTTTGGATACCTCAATTAATTGAAGTGTTGGGCGCTGGTGAACTGCTGAATATGACAAACAAAAGTAGACAACCAATCAAAAAGCCCTGTGGTGAAGGTCTTAAGAACTTATCGCAGATAAACAAGACACTAATTTTTCACTAGATGTGAATTTTAAGTTCTGGAGTGACTTCTCCACGTCAAACTGCACCACCTGCTGAATAGCATGTTCTGCAGAGTTCCCATAGTCCAATAAAATTATGAATAAAACCTAGAAGCCTAAGAGTGTTCCATAACTGTCTGTGGTCCTTATCTTCCAAGCACTTTATTGCATGTTGCTGCCAGAAAAATGCACTATCAGCCATCACTGGTGAAAATGTTAATGAGTTGTACCCCATTCAGAGAGAAGCAGAAAAATTAAAGGTAACTCTGATTGTACTGCAGAGGGTAAAAATGCACTATAAACCACTTTTTTTTTACTGTTTTGGAAGTATCTGTGCAATGTGAACAACCAGGACGTTTGGTGAAAATGGTTTCTCAGAAAGTGTCCAGAACAGTGAGAATAATGTTTTGTTGCTTTGAATGTAAACCTTTTAGATTTTTTTTGAATTATTATTTTAGAGAAGTGATAATTTTGCTAAGATTTCAAAATTTGCACAATGCTTCCTACACTTGTATTTGATTTCAAGCACTAAATCATTGAAAAATGGAGTAACACTAAACAGTGTACTAATAGCTGACTTCAAATGGAGATTTGTTGCTGCTCTTAGCACTCTTAGTTCTTCCATCTCAAATTATGATTTCGACATCTTGACCTTGAAATACCAAAATAAATAAAATACAAAAATAAAACCAATAAAATGTAAAATATGAAAATAAATAAAATATTAAAAATAAATAGCAAAAATGAGTAAGTTTATTTGGTTAAGGTAGTTCTTGTTAGAAGGACACAACCACTCCAGAGGAGTCCAGTCACTACATTTTATAATTAGTTCTAATGAAAATTGATTTAGACCAGACCCAGGGTCTCACATCAAACGACAATCTGTTATTCTCAAGTGGAAGGTTTTCTTTTTCTTGTTAATTGTTCTACTTGGAACTTTTTCTGCCAGGATCATATTACCAGCTGTTTCAGAGTATTTCCTGGCTTCCTTTTGG
>VXBO01002683.1:175125-264210 GCA_013400135.1 Rhinoptilus africanus
AAAGTTGACTTGTATTGCCTATCACTACATTTTTTCAAATGTTTTGTGTTTTTTTTTTAATTCTTTTATTTATATATATATATTGTCCTCACTTCGCTGTACCTCAGGTTCTGGGAGTACTCGTTATTCCAGAGCTTCTTTACTAAGCTGAATACAAAGAGAATTACAGCTAAATCACTATGCATGCTTTGGCTTTAGAGCTCAAATCCTAGTTTCCAAAGTTTAAAAAAAAAAAAAAAAGAAGAAAAGAAAAAAAATCTCTATTTTTTTTTTACTGTGAAAACAAGGGAGAAGCTCACCACATAAAATTAAAATTCTTCTGAACCCAGCTAGAGGGCTCATTACTGGGTTGTATTGCGGGATTGTCTGTTCCCTAATCCCTTACACTGTTTACTCATTCACAAGTGTACTTTGCCGGAATTTTCTTCATTTTGTAAAATGTACTTTAGAAATTATATATATGCAGCCCAAATAAAACCAGGACTTACCAAGTGTGCTGTTTACTGTAGGCAAACATTATCATTAAAAGTCCATGTGTTGCTTGTTCTGTTCTGAAATTCACTCTGTTAAAAATGGAAAGCTTTTCCTTCCTTTCAAGTGCTTCCCCAACATCTACTACCAGGATGTGTAAGCATGCAAAAGATAAGTAGGCTCGCATTTTCAGATTAGAACCAGCCTTTATTTAAATATGCATAAACCTACAAGGAGATTTTGTAAAGTAGTAACAGGCATGGATTTTGCAGCTGGTTCTCAAAGTTTGAGAGGTAAAAACTTTTGGGAACTATTTTTGTGCGTGAAGCAATAGTGTTACTGCAGTTTTGTAAATTATGGATACGAACTTATCATGGATGCAGTCACAGCATCACTTCTCCAATGAAACATACAGATGATCCAGACAGTGTAAGAGGTAAGAACACGTAAAAATCAGAAACCAGAAGTTTTGTATGTCTGCCTTATTAAACAGACATTAATGCATTATGAAACAGGTTGTTTTTTTTAAAAAAAGGCTTATTTTTTAACTATGCTCAATTGTACACAGCAGTGAACTGAGGATTGAGGTATTTTACACCCATTGGATTTAAAGCCACCAAAGAAATTTTTACCTACCTCCTTGAAAGATGACTTAAGTCACTATGTAAAATTATATCGATATCTCTCATGGCCACATGGGGCTGTGAACACATATATAAAAATAATTAGTCATGATTGTTTCTTTGTATGTGAAATTAACCTCTTCAACTTTCATGTTCGCATTGAATACTTATTATTTATTGTTTTTCTACTTCTAACTTCTTGGCTAGGTGACCAAGCTCATAATTAACTCAAAGTTTCTCTGCTTGATTTACTTCAATTTTTCTTGTTTTCTCTTATCTTACTTGACTTCTTTGTCTCCTCAATTGCCTTTCTTTCCTGACTATAACATTCTGCTCTTTCCTGAATTTTTAGACTTTTCTCTTCTTCTTTCAGCTGTTTTTCACTTTTTCCTTTCTCTGACATGTTCTACTATCCACTCTTTTTTTAATTCTCCAAGCTTCCACATAGTTTATGGTGTTGGAAGTCTCCTTGAAATTAGGGACAAAGCAGGAATATCAAAATACTTGCTTTATTTGAGGGACTTGGTTTTGAAAAGAATAGAATCCATCTATTGAATGCAGCTCATTATCCACATATGTCTCTCTCACCAATTTTTTTAAAGTAAATTAGTTCCCAATAGTACCATAAAACTGTTGAAAAATCCTCTGCTTTACCTTTCCTGCAATACTCCCACATCTGTATTCTGAATAATCTTTAGCATAGAGAGTATGGGAATATAAGGAGAGAGGTATCAGTTAGAGAAAATGAAGAAATTGGCAAGACTATGAAAAAAAATAACTTTAAAATGTGTATTTTCCTTCTAGCTTAATTAATGATTTACTGACTGCTCCCACTTTAAGAGAAAATAAGCACTTCAGTTGTACAAATATGTAGTTGGTAGATTTAAGAATTCCCTTTCATGCTGTACCTACTCCATAAATGATAATGGACTCTGAAGGTTTTGGGAGAACACCTGGAGATGTTTGTGTGGCAGTCTCCACTCTGTTGAATGTGTTGATGCATGTACCATTTCCAATGGCCTCTGTCTTTCACTAAAATCTTTGCAGTGTCCTTAAGGGTTATTCATGACTCTGTTGCTTGTGTCATTTGTAATCTTTTTTTGTCTGGCAAGTGATCCACAAATCTTTCTACATGAGGTAAAACCAAGCTGTGATATCCTCATTCTCGTCTTGGTTGGGCGTATGTTGGAGGTCGTGCATTCTTCATTTTAAATCCAATAAATCAGTTGAAATAATCTTATATTTTTTTTTAGTCATAAATCAGGCTGTATTAGTGTTTTACAGAAATGTGAACTTGTATTCAGTCCATAAATGGAAATAACTCAAAAATATTACATTTGGTTTAATACAACTACTATATTCACCCTTTTCTTTGTATGGTATCTCTGTAAATGTGAACCTACACTTAGGTAGTGTTACAAAAGGCTGCTTCAGTCTCTCCGGAAAATGAATAAGTCATCAAGCTTCTTGATTAGCCAGAGAATAGACACCAGGTACATTCAAAAAGCTCTTGGTGGATCTAGCTATCCTGTTAAAATGTTTTTATTTTCTTCAAAATATAAATGCATCTACCCAAATATTTAATGACTTTTTGTCAGCTATGGTAGGATTTTAGGCTGAAAAAAAAATTAGTAAGAATAAACCACAAAATGTATAATTTTTAGAAATACTTTCTTAAGAGTTGTGATTTCAAATATTTTTTTTTATATCAATATGTACTGCCACTGTTTTTAAAATGTGTTCTTTAAAAACTTGTAAATGAAGCCATACGTACTTGGCTAACTATGTAAAATACTTTCTATTTGATTCCCTATTTTAAAAAGCAAAACTCATGTATAATTTTGAGTGTTGAAGATGAGGGTAATCTGAATATTTTGGAACTAATTTTTACCAGAGAAATTTCAAAAATTCCTATTTCTCTGACTCTTGTCCTTCAGTACATTTTGAAACCCTTTCTGATGTAAAAGGCAGTGTTGCAGTACCTCACAGCTGGCTGATGAGCTCTATGGTTGTTAGATTTTCACTGTTTTTCTTCTTTATTAACTTATTAAAGAACATAATTTCCAATTAATACTCTATTTTAGATTTGCTTGCTGTTTCTAAGATTATAAACCATACCATTTTTATTTTCAATCTCATTTGAAATTATTTTCTTAGTAAATTGCCTGTGGGACAGAAATATTTGGAGAAATACTACTCTTGGTTTCAAAGCAAAGTTTGTAAATTTGTTATTTTTTTTTCTATGAGTGCTAGTGATTAATAATATTTCACAGTAGTTTCTGATGTTGAATTGGATGATGCCAATTTATACACTACTAAATGCTGACGTATTATACATCAGCCTAAAAGAAAAATATATTTAATCTTATTTTAATGAGGTTTACATGGGCTGTTAATTCCTATTCTGTTTTTGTTCATTTATTTATAAATTCAGGAGTTTTCTGTTTCTCTTGAAAGCTACAATTTAACAATTTGAAATAGAAAATTAGATATACTGACTTTTTATCATAGTACCAATACTAACCAAAGTAGAAGTCTATGCTGCTAACATTAGTCTACACTGTACCTATATTCATAAGGCAAGAATTGGGCCTTTAAGCACTAAAAATTGTATTTCTAAATATTTCAGCCATATAAGATGCGAATGAACAGGGTGCTACAGAGCATCATCTAGGATCCCTTTCCCAGAAGAAGCTGCACCAGATGATCTTTTACGGTCCCTACCAACCTGTTTTATCATTCTATGATTCTATAAAGATAATATCTTTTTTTAATGATTCATTACAACACAGTAAGTGATAAGAAATGACAGATCATTGTGCAAAGAATTTCAAACCTATTTTTATCCAATGTAGAGCAAAGCACCAGAGCATAGTTAAGATCAGCACTAGCCTTGCTGAAAATTTTCAGTTTCTTCTGCAAAATGCAAAATGCCAGAATAAAATTTAAACACATTTTTTCCTTTAGAATTGTGGTCAATTTTTGCATGATCTGGCAAAGAACCCCTACCAGTCTAAGCTTATAATTTGTTATAAATTTTTATAGAAAATGAAAATGCTCTGAAGGAGAGAACAGAAGGAAAATTATTTTGAAAAAAATAAAAAGTCTGTGTATTTATGGCATCCAGTAGTATATGTGCTAACACCTAACTGGGGTGTTTGCTATGTTCGTTAGTACAAATAGATTACTACAGTAAGTTTGTAGTGAGGAAGTGCTGGTAAGTCTGAAGCAAAACACGCTGAGACGCTGTGGTAGAAGGTTGGCATTTATCTAACACCATTTCCATGTTGTTGGAGGATTTCGTGGAGGAAAACCACAAAAGTCAACAGGTTTTGCAGACATCATGCCCCAATCATTCTGTGTACCTGCTATAGCAGGGGATTACTGTATTATGTTGTGAGTTTATTTGATATCTGTCAAATCCCTGGGCAGATTCTGTTCCACGGCTGGCCCAGTCCGTGGTGAGGGACTCAGTGCCCTGGGCTGGGCTGGTGTGTCCTGGGCCATGGGCAGGGAACAGGGGAAAAAGGGACAGTAAGGATCAGTAGTGCCCTCAGGGACGTGACAGTGACGATATCATTCTGATAGACATTGTCATTTAGAGTGTGTTATTTAGGAAAGGCGTAAGAAGGTAATTTTTTTGGTTTTTTCTTTTTTTTTTTTTTTATAGGTAGCATGGATTTGAAAGAAAATACAGATCTGGAAAATAATTTTCAGAAACATGAAAATTTGGAGAGATGGGGAGGGACTCTGGATCAGGAAGGGGAGCCATGGGATGAGGGGGAACAGTTTTGGAATGAAAGAGGAGAGATTGAGATGAGATCTGAGGCAGAAATTGTTTGCTGTGAGGGGGGTGAGCCCCTGGCCCAGGTTGCCCAGAGAAGCTGTGGCTGCCCCATCCCTGGAGGGGTTCAAGGCCAGGTTGGACGGGGCTTGGAGCAGCCTGGGCTGGTGGGAGGTGTCCCTGCCCAGGGCAGGGGGGGGCACTGGATGATATTTTGATCCCTTCCAACCTAAACCATTCTATGATTTTAATTATCACTAAGCATTTTCTCATTTCTGACTAGAAGTGATTGGATAACACTCACTAAGAAACTACCATCCATAGAAATTTACAATATTTTCCAAATAAAATGTACAACAACTTTTCCTGTCTTATTCACTTTGGCTCATTTATAGCTCATGCATAATGTTCGATGTTTCACTTGCAGACACTTACAAAATTCCTTAATACAGCAGAAGTAACATGGCTTATCCTCTTTATCTTTCCAAATGGAACGTGCTGTCCTGCACTAATAATTGATTTACTTATGGCACTTACTAATTTTCAATATTGTGCCACTCTTCCGACAATATAAAGCAGAAGCATGAACGGGGAAGGTTATTATTTACTAGCCACAGCTCACTGCACCATGTAATCAAATCCTTTGTCAGAGCATCCTGACACATAATCAGATCGTGTGAATTGTCAAAGGCAATTTTATAAATATATATATTCATTTAAAGCCTCAGCAAGCTTGTCGTAGCATGGGATAAATACATTTTTCTTTTATTTTTGTGCTCTTCCAGTTCTTTATATATGTAGTAATTGCATTGTCTTCAAATACAGTTTCTACAGAGAGGAACTGTATACATCTATAGCGTGCTCGTGTCTACAAAACCACATTTATTAGACTGGATAGCTGATTTAAAGGTTATTTTTTCCCTATATAATGTGGTTTAAAGATTTTTATGCCATTTACCGCCTGGTATAACAAGCAGTGTGATGCACAGCATAAAATTAGAAGAATCAGGAGACCTCACAAAGAGTGCATATCTTACCCTGTTTGGTGCGGTTTAAGATGCTAGTTTCGCTACTGCCCCTGGCAGGGTGTTGAACACCTTTGGAATTTTTATTTACCACAAGGAAGAGGTTGGGAGACATTTTCGTAAGGCTGATATTATTGATTAGAATCATAAAGTCCAAAATTGATCTGAAACTCTGTGAGGAGACGGGCTAGTTCAAAGTAGGAAAACCAGGTATTAGACAAATGCTCTTAGAGGGAAAAAATCCAAAAAATTGCTGAAGACATTGTAATAGATAATGTTAAATTTTGTCAGTGTTAGAAAACACAGTAATTTCAGGTGGAAGAAAAGACGTTATATATGTCCTGTACATTCAAAACCTTTTTTTAAACATCAGGTGTGAACTCAACGGCTTTAGGATCTCACATAAATACCTAAAATCTTCAGAACCCTATTCTATCTGGATACGAGGCTTTAGTATTTGGAGTCATATAGCCTCAAAGAGGTATTCTGTAAATGCTACAGAAAGCATTTTGTAGTTCAAACATAATTCATGCTGTTTAGAGTCTAGTCTCCATACATCCTCATTGATTGCCCTCTAATTGGATGATGATGATGAAGACATCTGCCAGATATAAAAAAAAAAAACACAACAAAACAATCAAGTAATATGTCAGCCAGAACAATAGTGAGGATAAAAGAAAGAGGAAAGAAAAAAAAAAAAGCAGTAACAATATCCCAATTAAAATGAAGAACAAAACAGCTGAAGTGCAGATGAGTGTCAGCTTTCTTCAGACAGCACAGACAACGAGAGCTGTGCAAACACATCCAGGATATGTTTGGAAAAGAGGTAACTATAACATGGGAAAAATAGTCCTGAAATCAGTAATTGATTAATATTGCCAGGGTTTAGCTGTAACAGATCAAACAGTACATTTTCTCGGATTTATCCTGTGTGAATTGACAAAGTCAGGGAGGGAAGGTTAGATAAACAGTAACCGATTCTTGAACACAATTACTTTGGCCCCGGTTTTCCTCACAATCCTGATTATTGGATGTTGTGGTATGTTAATTTACTTTACACAAAGAAGAAAGAAGGGTCTAGAGAGGTCATAGTTCTATTTAATATATCTAATGCGATGTCATATAAATAAGTGGTGCCATCTGCATTATGAAATCTCAGGGGACTTGACTTTGATCTCATTTCAGTAACTTTACAGGGTGAAGAGACGGAGTGTTAGTTTTCCTTTATTTTTTGATGTTGTTGTTTCTAATAGCACAATTCAGTCAGACTAAGTGTAAATTAGAAACTTTATTTAGACGCCAGGAGAGTTCAGACACTTCTGAACATGTTTTTTGCACTGCAAAAGTCCTCAGGTACCCATTTCTAGGGTAAAATATGGGCCTGGGTGAGACCGCCAGAGGAAGTCCATGATGCCCCACGCCCCGGATAGAGTCCATAGCAGGGCTGAAGCCGTGTTCCCACCAGGCACAGGCACACAGAGCACGTGTGTGCCCCACACACAGACACGGCTGGCCACTGCTCACACACAGACACGGGTGAACACGGGCAGCACCGGCGGCCTCAGCCTGCATCCTCTCTGGCTGAGGAGGACAGAGCTCTCTCAGTATATATGTACTCGGTGTGGCCAGCAGGACTAGGGAAGTGGCCATCCCCCTGTCCTGGGCACTGGTGAGGTCCCACGTTGAGTGCTGTGTCCAGTTTTGGGCCCCTCACCACAAGACAGACACTGAGGGGCTGGAGCGTGTCCAGAGAAGGGGAACGGAGCTGGTGAGGGGTCTGGAGCAGGGAAGGTTTAGAGTGGATATTAGGAAAAACTTCTACACCGAAAGGGCTGTCAAGCATTGGAAGAGGCTGCCCAGGGCAGTGGTGGAGTCGCCATCCCTGGAGGTGTTTAACAGACGGGTAGACGTGATGCTTAGAGATATGGGTTAGTGATGGTTTTTGTCAGAGTCAGGTTGATGTGTCATTCATGTCCACAAGAAAATACCTGAAGAAGTTCAGGCTAGAGAACAGATACAAAACTATCAGTCAGACAGTGAATAAGGTGAATCGCATACTTGAACTTCAGTGCCCAGAACTCACTTGAGACGGCGTAGGGTCCAAAGTGACTGGTTTGTTGATGGTTCTGTCTCACTGGATGCAGCAAGCTAGGGGAAGGTCATCTGGAAGGATCCTTCTTTACTGTTGTAGAAGGACATAGCCCCAGGCAGTGTGGACACAAGTCAATCCATTCCATTTTGATAGGAATTTGTTCCTACCTGTCTTTTATTTACCTGCACAGACATATCCATAAAAGTAATGCAAAGAAAAGACACAATTAGGCTTAACAAATTGTACCCTCAAAATGGGGTTTTGTCAAATTGGAGGTTTTATTGCAAGGCTTTCTCCTGGTTTTGGCACTAGTTGATATTTAATTTCTTGAGTGATGGAGTGTGCAGTACACCTTGGTACGTCTGCACGTGTTGACAGGCTGGGAAGGATACCCTTCTGAAGGGCAAGGTTAGAATGCAGAAGTGGTCGTGACGAATTAGGATGCCTGTCTGAAATAAACAAGATGCCCATCAAGAAGGACAAGTTCGAAGCAGGGAGAAGTAAACAGCTGCAGAAAGATGAGCTGGTGGGTGACTGGCCAAGCAGTTCTGCAGGTACGACCTGGGCTCGTGCTGAGCCTTTACAGATTCACGGAATCATGCCATTGTAGTGCTGGTTGTAAGGACTTCTGGAAAGCACCAAATACAGTTTGCACAGGCTATAGCCAGCACTAGGTTGGGCCAGCTAAGGCTTTTTTTTTTAAAGCAGCATGGGTAGAAAATGTCTAGTGATCCGTAACATCTTTGTTCTCACTCCAAAGTGATTTCTTCATGCCCGGGCAACCGATTCATGGTCACTATCTGTGCCTAGTCCCTTCTTGAACAGTCTGGAGCATTGCAATGAACTGCATTTGAAATGGTTTTAGTCTAGCACCTCCTACAAGGCATTGGAACATTTTCAGTTTCTCACTCAGTAGGCCTTTCTACAGCAGTTATGTACTCTCATCAGCATTTCTCTGCCCCGTGATTTTTATTAGACTGTGTCTTACCATGAATCTTAATCTAGTAGCTCTCTACTAGATTTTATTGAGAGTAAGACCCGCTGGCATAGCATTGGACACTCGTGAATATGGAAACAGCAAAACTCAATGCAGACCAATGCATGAGCGTTACAGGAAGAGTCCCCATCCCAGTCAAACTACAGAATTAAATGTAGAAAGTCTTGGACATTTTACAGCAAAAGGGATCCTGTGAGTCACTCCATATGAATACTGTGTGGATGGTTAAGCTAAGAGGACACAGAAGAAAATGAGTCTGAATGTAAAAATCAGAGCAAACCTTGTGGCGTGGCTCAACAAAAGACTGTTGCAGAAAAAGACTGGTTGGAATTGCATGAACGACAGGTGAAGAGTGTCCTCTAGTCTGCTCAGTGATGATAAAGTATCTACTAGAGCTTTATATCCCACTGTAGGCATTATTCTTTCTGGAAAGATAAAACAGAATAACTGGTGAGAGATCTGTGCAGAATGATAATAATAATAGGTGATCTACAAAGACAGGAGTATTGGGAGCTGATTAGTGTGGTGAAGAGAAGGATGAGAGTACCAAGATCAGACTGCTGAAAATGAGAAAGGCGTAAACTCACTGTCATGGGATTAAGGCAAGGAATAATAGTTAACAGTGAATTAAGGAAGGTGTAGCATTAGACATCAGAAAAAAAGACTTGCCAACAGTAAGGACAGTTAAGCACTAGGTTAAGTGAGAAGATTGTAGACTCTCCATAACTAGGGATTTTGAAAAGCAAATTAGACAAATACCCATTAGGAATAGTTTCACTGCCCTGGGGCAGTGAATTGATTAGACATCTTCTCAAGGGTCTTTCAAGGCTTATTTCCCATGAAACAATTACAATGTAAAATTTCAAAGCATATTAATACTATAAATTCTGTTACCGCTAATACTATAAATTCTGCTGGCAGGGAAGAGCACAGTCAATGCTTCCAGGCATCCCTACAAGAGGAAAAAAAAGAGTTGCACTGTAGGGCATATAAATTAGAATATGAAATGAAAGTATTCTTAGTTTTAGAAGACATACATACTGTTAGTTAGTTAACTGTACTGAAGCTGGATTTGGCCCTTGCATTATGTCTGTCTTGACTTTTTTCAGCAGTAATTTGTCACAATGATAGACACTGGAGAAAATCTTGAGGTCTGGTTTCTTAATCTGCTTGTCTAATAAGAAATATGATAGAGGATTACAATTAAATTTTCTTATTCTTGACCTACAGCGTGCCATTGTATCTGCTTTTGATGATAAAGAATTGTATAATCTCATGAAAAAAGAGCAAGAGGCAGCTGGCTAATTTTCTTATCAGCAAACACTATAGTGCTTTGATGAAAATGAAAACTTTTGACATATAAGAATTGAAATTGATAAAAAAGTATACATGAACTGGTTTCTGGACTAAAGTTGCTAATCTTGCAAAAGGGAGTTGTTGTCATCATGACCTTCTACTAATAAACATTAAAATACAGAGCTATTTAACTTAATTTTGTAGCTATTTCTGCAGTGCATGCAGATGAAATTTAATTAAAGATGAAAAAAGTTACATTAGATAATGGTTTTGACCTCTTGCACAGTTACTGGTTATAAATATATTGACCTCTGCTTCTGGCAAGCATATTGCAAATGAAACCAAAAATACATTAAAGAAATATATTTATCAAGTAGAGTTTGGTAGTATTAGGAAACATTGGATGCTCTCTAAACACATAGGAGAACTTCTTTTGTCCCAAAGACCTTGCAATCTCAAGTGGCAAAGATGAGAAATGTGGAAATGAACAAAATAAGCAACAAGATCAGGATAAAACTAAGCACGTACAGTACTCGTCTGCTTCTTTCATCTCTTTTTAAAGTTGAGCACACGTGTTTCGTCACCTTCTGTTCTCCTCAGTCTTCTGGGGCTATTTTGTCTTTCTTCAATGTTGAACATCAATTTCAGTTCCTATGCTTTTATACACTTCTGATTCATCTGAATGCAATATTGTATCCATTTTGAAATGAAGATGGTTGCCACTCGTTGCTAAGCAGACATCTACATCTCTGTCAGTTAATATTATTATTGTATTATTCGTGGAAAATGACAAATTGCCAAAGGAAGTAATCACAGTTTCAAAAAAGGTTGGACAAGTGACACCAAAGATGGTGAGGAAATTCCTCAATACAAGAAGTCATTGCTGGTATCTCTAATAGATTTGGAAAGCTCCAAGAAGAAAAATTTCCACTACTTTCAGTGTCCATACTAAAGCAAAATTACACCGTCCCATTAATGTGCACCAAATCTTCTTTTTTGCCCCCAAGGTTCTGTGATGTTTAGATAAGTTAGTTCTCTTCTATAGTTTCATGGAAAAAGACTTAGTGGAGTGAAAGAGTGTTGGCTTTTAAACCTTTGTGTCCACAGCAGATAGAGTGAGGCAATCAAGTGAATGTATTTTGAAACTTATGATGTTCTAATAAATATGAGTAAATTAAAGAAGAATTAAACAGCTTTAATGAATGACTTCCTCAGCCATGAAGCTAGAAAATAAGAACAATTCAGATCCTCCTTCCTCTATAACTATAACAGAAATACATGTAACTTATCCCGGTGGTGAACACAATTCATAAACTACTGCCAAAACTGAGTATGGATTTAACAGTCTGAATTTTTCAGCAGGATGATGTTAATTTTGCATCAACCACTTACAATAACTTTCTTCTGGAAAACTTTTCTCCAGACAGCTCTTTTATTCAATTCACCAATGCCAATGTCAAATGCATTTGAAGAGAGCTACCATTTATACAGAATTTCATAGAGCATGACCTTGCAAAAATGCTACTTTTATTGTTAATATAATTTCACTAATATCCTGTAACTTCTTCAAAAGGAATAAGAGTGTACTTGAAAAATCCTGTAAAACTGCCAAAACCATTTTATTCCCATCTTAATTTGAAGTGTGACTTTCTTATCAATAAGAAAATTGTGTTAAGGAAAATACATATCAATTAGGCTCATAGATGTCAAAAGACAATGCATAAATACCAAGTCATGCTCAGAAGATGACTAGTAACAGGATTAGAAGCAGTTTATGATTATATATAGTAAAATATCTGCAATTTGGACCAGTTACAACAGTCCTTTTGTGGAATACACAGCTTACAAGGTGATACCACCTTTCAGAGAGCAAGAGTGAGTTCTATCCCTTACTCTCTTATTTCCTTAATTCTCTGATTAATTCTTCCCTTAATTCTCTGATTAATTGCAAAATTCAGGATTTTTCACTTGGTGATTTCCATTAGGGAAAACTATAAATTACCTTGAGGATGTTAAGATTTTAGGGAGATGTAAAACAAAGACTGGCATCCCATCTCATAACATGCACATTATGAGAGAGATATATTATGTATTTCATATATTAAAAGACAGGCTTTGAAAACTATGCTAAACTAAGGTATGTGAGTGAATAATAATAATTACAGTTACTTCCTTTATTCTGTATATTCTGTGCTCTTTATATTCTTTGTGTTGACTATTCTTCAAGAGTTCAAGGCTGTTAAGTACTGTACATTCATTCAGTAGAAAGCTGGCCATGAAGAACCTAGAGCCTTTGCTGAACTTAATGCCAGACTTTGATGAAAGAATTTATGTTTTAATAGGACTAGCCCACACTCTTAAATTTATCATAATTCTGTTATTTAGAAAACCACTGACTCCAGGGGAAGTTTGTATTAAATCTTGTCTGAGTTTTGAATTCTGCCTGCCCACTGAGGTATGATAACAAACTTCAGCATCACATGTGCAGGACATTCATTATTATTTTCTGCATTTCAAAACACATTATGAGGCAGCATAAAATCCTTTTGAGCTGCTCATAAAGGTTTTCAACAGGCAAATATCATTTTGCAGCCTACTGTCTGTACCATGAGCAACTGAAAACACAGACAAGCCAGTATGCGTGGAAGTTACCAGTTGAATAAATTACCTTACTGTCATGGTTTAGAACATGTAGAATAAATGAAGTAATAATAATAATGATTACATGTTATAATCATTTTTATTTATAATTTTATTTATAATACCATTTATTCTTTTGTTATAAAACATATTCTTTCTATAAACTTACAGACCTCAACCTCTTCTCTTTCCCATGCAGCCCTCACTTACTTTCTTGTTTCAGTCATCCAAATCCTTCCCACTTATCCTGCTAAACTAGTGACTGGTTCCACAACAAGGCTTCCACGTACTAACAATGTGCTTGGCCTTTTCGCTTCTACAACTATGGGTACCCACTAACAGGAGTGGTTCAGTTCAAAGAGGCATTTATGTTCAGTGTTTCACACCACTTCATGAAATGAGGGCATGGGATTTAAGGTAATGACTTACTATGTATTTACAATCATTAAAGCATAAGACTTTAAGAGCTTTTCCAGTGAGAAAATCCACTCCCTCTAAGTTTAAAATATAAGGCTGCTTTCCACTCAACTATTTTATTCAGTCAAGAAACAATCTTGAATCCTTCTATATTTATAAAACGGACAAACTGTGGTGACGATGGTTGAATAAAAAGTATCTTTCTGATTTTTTTTACAGCTTAATTGTATTTATTTTTCCTGACAAAAGCAAGCAAGATCTAGATAATGTCTTATTGCAAGTGTTTGGACTCGGATTCGGTTTATTTTAATTATGTTTTGAGTCCTAGGTTCACAGAAAGTAAGGCCAGAAGATACCACTGCAAACACCTAATCTGACTTCATAAAGAATTTAGCTGAATTAAATGAACTTCAAAGTACCTTGATTTATAATGGGTAAACTGTTTCTAATATTTTGAGGGACAGAGAATCCCTATGGGCCCCCACAATTAATGACTGCAGTATTAAAACTGCTTAAACAACATAGACCAGAAGTGTGCTGACTAGTCACTTTTATATGGCTATTAACATTCACAAAATACAGAAATATTATACAGGTATTTCTGTTCCCTATTGAGGATAGAAAAGAGGGTAAAGAGAAGGATGATACAATTATATTTCAGAATGATGAAGAAATCTCTTATGAGAGTTCAAGACTGCTACTTCAGGAAGTTCATAATTTACTTATTCTAGAAGTACCTTCAGACTTCAAAAAAAGAAAAGACAGTGATTTGGGAATATTCTACAGAAAATGTTAGTTACTGAACTTAGCTCATATTTTCTCTTTGAGAAGAATAATTGCAAAAATGATCCCTTTTTATACAAACATAGTAATACTCTTGTTATTTGAACAATGAATATGTTCTGTTTTCAATTTTTTAGAGGCAAATGAACAATCTTTTGTAGGTTTTTAAGGGAAAAGGAATGAGAGCGAAAGTAAGATTGAAAAAAAAAAAGGTTTATAATGAAAAAATCCATGAGTTCAATAAAAGAACAGCCTTGGCTTGATCATACTTGCATTGTAAAGAAAATTGGTGATGGCATCTTCAGCCTGACAGAGACCTGCGAGGATTCAGTGGCAAACATAAAATCTTAATAACAATGCAGCATAACTTTAAAAGAAAGCATATAATTTATAAAGTGTTATATTTTATTTTACAATCCTAAAAATATTACAATTTAGTCTGGATGTTTTCTATAAAAGATACAGCTCAGTGCTTAATACCTGTTCCTTATGGCAGGCTTAATTTCATGTCTAGCACAATTTTAGTTGCCTGCAGTTGTCCGCATTCAACTGGGATTAAAGCTAAAGAAAAACAAAAGGGTAACGACTGCTAATTATGAAAATTTTATTATTAGAGAAAGGCAAGGATAGTTCAAAAACACAATGAAGTAAAAGATGATTACACCAGAGGCTTTGCCTAAAGTCTAAAATAAAAAGAACACATTTTTATTTCTGGTTTTTACCTGTAGACAAGACTTTGTCACCTAAAGTTGTGGGTTAACCCATGTAGACAGCTAAGCATTGCACAACTGCTTGCTAGCTTCCCCCCAGTGGGATGGGGGAGAGAAACATAGAATTGTAAAATACTTCGGGTTGGAAGGCACCTTTAAAGGCCATGTAGTTCCAACCCCCGTGCCATGGGCAAGGACATCTTCAACTAGATGAGGTTGCTCAGAGCCTTGTCCAACCTGTTTCCAGGTGAGGTATCTACCACCTCTCTTGGCAACCTGGGCCAGCATCTCAATGCTTTCACAGTAAAGATTTTCTTCCTAATATCTCATCTAAATCTCCCCTCTTCCAGTTTAAAACCATTCCCCTGCATCCCATGGCTCCCCTCCCTGACCCAGAGTCCCTCCCCATCTCTCCTGGAGCCCCCTTAGGGACTGGAAGGGGCTCTAAGTTCTCCCTGGAGCCTTCTCTTCTCCAGGCTGAACACCTCCAACTCTCTCAGCCTGTCCCACAGCAGTAGGGCTTTTGCCCTTTGAGCATCTTTGTGGCCTCCTCTGGACTCACTCACTCTTCCATTGGAAGAGTAAAAGTGAGAAAAATTATGAGCTGAGATAAAGACACTTTAATAGGGAAAACAAAAGCTGCACAGGAAAATAAAGAATTAATTCATAGAATCATAGAACCATAGGGTTGGAAGGGACCTCTGGAGATCATCTAGTCTAACCTCCCTGCCAGAGCAGGGCCACCTTCACTTCTTCCTAAAAGCAGTCAGATATTTAGAGATTTCCAGGAAAGCAGAGCCCCATCACATATAACACTTACTTGGGACAACAAATGTCATCACTTCAAACTTACACACTTCCTCCCTCTTCCCCACGGCTCTTACTGCTGAGCATGACTATATATGATATGGAATATCCTTTTGGTCAGTTGGGGTCAGCTGTCCCATCTCTGTCCCCCATTGCCCCCCCCCCTCCCCAGCTTACTCGCTGTTGTGGTGATGGGAGGAGCAGAAAAGGCCTTAATGCTGTGTAAGCACTGCTCAACAATGGCTAAAACATCCCAACATTATCAACACCGGTTTGGTCACAAATCCAAACACAGCATCGTACAAACTACTAAGCAGAAAATGAAATCCACCCCAGCCAAACCCAATACATCTTACTTCCATAAGTTGTGCATAGCTTTTGACTGTATTCCTGATACCTGAAATATTTACAAATGCACAAAAGATACTCATTGATGAGATTGTCAGTCTTGGCCAGATTATTGTAAAATACCCATATCATTTATAAAAAACATTTCCCCAATCAAAATAAGCAAGTCAGTTCTCAAAAGAAACCCTTCAAAGCATTGTCATGAGAGTGAAAAATGAATGCGAGATGTGAATTTAATTCCACTGTTTATTTTGGCTTACTTAGTTCATGTAGCCTCTTCAGAAATAAGTGGTCTAAATGACTCTGTGTTTAAGAAGCTTTTTGTGCCTAAACATATACAATCATCTAAATAGCCTATTCAAAATCCTTGAAAGAAAACTTTTAATAAGTATCCCTTTACAATTCTATCTCACTTTTTTTTGTTTGTCTCTGTGAAATCGCATGATGGAAGGATGCTGACCTGAAAACTTGCTGTGCAGATTCAAGCAGGTGCCACGGGGAGGAAGGAGAGAGTTGCCCTTAACTTCTGCTTTCTGACAGCACCAAGACTGATCAGGGAAGGGTGATCTTGGGTTGAGAATAAGGTCAGAGAAACAAGCTGGATGCACTCCAAAGGCTTTAAAAATATTCTTTATCTGTAAATACATGGAAGAGGGATGACTCCCTCATTCACATTTTTCTGGGTTTAGAATGAGCTGTTGTCATTTTCCGTTTGGCTCCATTCCTTCATGAGATCTTTCATTACATGTTTTGGCTCGTGAATAGCCAATCTGCTACTTTATATGCAGTGGGCTAATACTCTTCCATCAACTTGATAGGTGGATAGTCTTTGCTGTTGTGGTGGAAATTCTTAAAAAAATATTCAGCCACTTCTTTTTCTAATAGATTCTTTTAGTTTCATCAGTTTTAATAAGAGCTGAAATGTTTGTTCTCATAAATCCAAACACTCAATTACATATAAAAGCTTTTCGACTCTTATTTTTTTTTTTGATAAAATTAGATTGTTTAAAGTCTCTTTCTCTTTAATAGTTTTTTGGTCACATTGTCTTATTGAGAATAATTGCATTGTTTCTTCTCAGCATTCTTGAGGGTAGAGGCCATTGACTATTCAATGCATACGTAAAGGAAGTTGCTTAACCATTGTCAGAAAATGAATTACTCAGTTAACATATGGGGGTTTTATGCTTACATGGCTTTTTTCTATTTGGTGGCCTAAATGGTCTTGCTTTATTATACAAAAATTGTTTCATTACTGCACAGTAAGAGTACCAGGAAATTATAACCTATCATTTCAAGAAGTTTGTCATCTCAATTATGTAAGGAACAAACAACATATACACTATTGGGAAGGAGACATTATTTGTAAGGTCTGCTAGTGCCAAGGCAATTCTCCATCAAAAGTGCAGTGATGCTGCTTCACTTTACATGCTATGTCTACACTGGGCAGAACTTAAAATAGTACACAGATTCCAGGGTTTCCTTCTGGTTTAGGATACCTTCAAAGTAACTGATACCTTTTTTTTAGAAAATTTTAGTATGATTCCTTTTTTTCTTCAAATTCTAAAGTCTCTACAGAGCTTAAATTAGTAAAAAATTAACTGCTATACAAAAAAAGTACCCTTTTATTTCAGTTCTCTTGATTTTTTTTTTTTGTTGGCAAAGTACTAAAATAAGGCTTGTTTTGTCACATGATCTACGGTTTTGCACTCATAGGCTTGGCTTGTGTTTGTTCTTCAACTCTTTTGCAATATCTATCTTTTTATCTCTCGGTGTGTTTGCCTACAAACGCAAGACAAATCTGGCAAATCGTGAGAATTTTTTTGAGTCAACGATTCTTTATATGTTAAGATGTGTCTCATGGAAGGAGAATCTGATTTTCATGAAGATATTCTTACTGTTTGGTTATTTTTTATCCAAGAGATTAATAACTTTGAAATCTGCTATGCGTGGTATACTTCACATTTGTCACAGGTTCAGAGGAAATATAAACCTCACAAATAAATGTGGTGGGGTTTTTTTTTTAATAGTTAGCATTAGACAAGATAGAGTTAAAGCAAGACATAACATCTGTATTTTATTGTCAATGGTATTATTGCCAGGCTTTTTCTTAAGTTACAGAATGTACAAAGCTATTGAAAATCTGTGTTTAAAAGAGATAGATTATTAAGTGCAATAAAATACGTAACAGAACCTGTGTGAATGGATTGCTATATACTTTAAACACAGATATAAATCACAGTGAGCATCATTTAAAGTTCAGTAATGGCCTAATGCTACAAGACAGAATCCTAATGGTTTTATTCAAAATAATGATGAATTAATATTGAAACTGCTTCCCCTTCATCTCCTTGCTAAGTTTTACCATGTGATGTTTATAAGTACAGTTCATTCCTTCAGACCTGTTAATGGTGGTTTTCATCCTTATTTTCCTATGGTTTATTTCTCTTGTCTAATTACACTATACTTCCTATGATCCAAAACAGCTCCATACTTAACAGGAGAAGGTGATCATTTTCTTCACTGTCATTCCATTTAGCACTTCCAAATGAGATGTATAACAAATACACAGCTCTCAATGCTTTCTATTCTTGAAAACATTTGATTTCATTCAAACAAGAATATTTTTCCCTTGTTTGAAAAGAAATAATGCAAGAAATTTACCTAAGAACCTGAGAGTGCAAGAATCAGATTTATTCTAAATATAACTATTCCTTCAAGGGTTAGAATATTTACTACAACAAAGAGATTTCCTCAGTTATAAGCAAGAAAATTTCCATTGACACACATACAAAAAGGGATGAATGAAATCTTGAAGAACAAACTGACCCTATGAACTTCTCTTTGTACCATGAAATTTGCGGCTAAATATCTCACTGATAGCACTATCCGATTGCCATATTATAACTGCAGATTAGTCAGCATTTCTTAAGCGATTATAGAAGAAAGCACAAAGGAATTTTAGGTTCCGTGGTAAAATTCTTCCTTTCAGTTACAAAAATGTTTTCATAGAGAAGTTCAGTGACATACAAACACCCTGATGCCCGATACTTTACACTACTAAACAGCATGATCTCAGGAAAAGATAACAGCTAGAAATAAGATGAGTTTTAAGGATTTGAATAATCTTTTAAAATCATGTAATTTCAACTTCTGTGGCACAGTTCACATGATGAAAGTTCTGCACAAGAGTATGTTTTCCTGAGCAGACTAAAATCCAGAAAAACAACATAGCATTTAATCCTGCAGATGATGTGCAAACTAGATAGACTATTATGTCAAGGAGGAGAAGTTCCTTTCTATTTATTTTCCAAATTCTGAATGAAAAATTCCATTCTACGCTTTGTTTTGCATCTGAGTCATGAATGAGTAGTCATCTTTTCTCCAGAAATACCCTGTTCTCTGTTGATCACTGAGAATTGCTCAGGTACCATTCAGCTGGAGAATAACAGAGCTTAATGAATTTATTTAAAAGTCTCTTCTTGTTCCATTATATCTCATGAATTTTTGCTCTACTGGGGAAAAGAAGTATTCATTAATAAAACTGAAAAAGAATTACAAGAGATAAACACTCAGTTTTTCCCTTCTTCGGCAGAACTGTTATTAAAGAAAATGCTCACACTGAAGTTACCTAGAATATCTGAAGTTAAGGCTGAATGTAATTTCTTGTTGTTTTTCCGTGTATAGTATGTGACACACAGCTATGTTAGACAGGTGCTTGAGTGGCTGCCTGAGAAGTAAAACTGTGTCTTGCATAGAGAGACAATTTTGTTTAGATGTTCTAAGAGGAAAAGCCTGTGGATTTTGACGTTTTTCCCTTTTAGAGGGAGAATTAAATTATTCACTGAGCACTCGAGGGACTTCTGAGCTGGGATTCCTGAGGTTAAAAGGAAAAAAAAGTACTGTGTTGTTCTGCTGCTTACATCTTGAACAGACTTGTGGATCCAAAATTTAGATGTAGAACTAAATTTCTTAAAAGCCCATTGTTTGTCTGTTTCCAAGTTTTGCATTGCTCATTAATGCTAAAAAATAATCCTAATGTAACAGAATATTTCTTTTCAGGGGCTTCCATCTTTATCAGCGATTTTCCATTCCTCCCAGTTTTCACATTTGTACGTATTTTGTGTAACATGTTTCATAAGAAAAGGAACAGAAAATACAAATTTCATGTTTTACTTAAAAAACATTTTTCCGTTGGCTCCTATGTGTAAAATACAGAAAGTTTTAAAAGCATAAAAACCCTGGAAGAGAAAAGCCTGACAGTATTTTTCAGACTGGAGGGAGGTGTGAGACTCAGGCAATCAAATATTCTAATTTGTGCTCACCCTGCCTGGATGAAGTGGGCATATTTCACTTCCCTGTCATGCTCCGATCCACTGTTGCTAGGAAGAGAGGATATGATGGTAAAATGACTTTATGTACTAAAATTGATTTAAATTACAACAGTCGTTCTCACAATAATCCTTTTAATTGCTCTTAGGAATTATGAAATTAATTAAGAAATATCTTGTGGCATCCCCTCAATTTAAAAAATAAAATATTGATTTAACTCATTGAGTGATCAGTACCTTGTGAAAAGTAATCATCTTAGCTTTTTATTTTTATGAAGAAAAAAAAAATACCATCAAAACCCAAATGAAAGTT
The DNA here is from genome assembly GCA_013400135.1 of Rhinoptilus africanus. Lineage (NCBI taxonomy): Eukaryota > Metazoa > Chordata > Aves > Charadriiformes > Glareolidae > Rhinoptilus > Rhinoptilus africanus. Next base: position 195,760 of record VXBO01002683.1, read on the forward strand.
GAATGTGCCTAATAAAGAAATATTTCTCTTTTGAATCCATTTCACCATCTCGTGCCTATCCTTATCAGCTACACCAGATGAGATTAGTGGTGTCTTGAGTCCCATTAAGAGGAAGAAAGCCTTTGTTTTTTACTTGGTAGCATTCACTTCCCTGTCATTTTCTCTCTTTCAAAGCCTTTGTGCTCAACTTAAACTGCCAGAAAAATACATTAACCTTTAAAGGGAAGTGGCAAAATAATCTATTATATGAAGTATAAAAGATATTTCCATGAGCTATAGTATTTATTTTCTTCCTGTACTCATTAAGTGTTTGTGCAGTGTTTACAGTTGCACAGTATTAGCCAGATTTAATTAGGTGACAAAGGACATAGAAATAGATGAAGAGAGCCCCTGCCACAGCTGAGGACATATCCCAGGAATCAGCGGATGACGGGAATTGCAAGGGTGGCATTAAACTCATATCTGCCTTGCCCAGCCCTGGGTTCCCTGAACTCTGGAGTTCTTCCTCTAACAATTTAGAGTATCCTTAATCTAATTGCAAATCACACTGCTTGTCAGCGACGGCGAGGTGAGAAAGGATCAGAAATTCTTGCCCCAGCTCTCATTTCTTTATTTATATCTTCTCTAGCAAGAGTACAGTGACAACGTAGAAATCATTAGTCTTTGTCCAGAGCACTGGGAAAGTCCGTTATTCTGGAATCGAGATTTTTCATGGCAAATAATGCCGTTCAAGTTCCCCCAGATGCGTGACAAAAAATCAGCCACGCTATACCTAGAATCTAGATAAATGGTTGGGTTTAGTCCAAAGAATACATTTTATTCATCTACAATTGTGGTATTAAAGAGAATGCACCCTGCATTTATATTGAACGCACCTCTTTTAATGAATAGAAATGAACAAAGAAATAATTTTCTTAAAACCATAAAAGGAGAGACAGCTGGGATGGGGGAAAAATTCAGCCTGTTCAATACAGGCAGGGTTCTGTACAGGGGTCATGAATACTACTTAAGCAATGGGCCATTAAGGTGGTGTGGTTTTCCTGAAATAATCTCACCCCTGGAGAGATAACTATGGACCAGATGCAGCCATGTGCTTCTAAGCACTCAGGGGTGTAGTTATCATGATAATCACACCTGCTGACTGTGCTTCATTGCCACTATAAAGTTTTCTGTATTTCACCTCAGTACAAACATAACACACTGTTTAAGTATATTATTCTGACCACAGAAAATTGCCAATTAATGTAAGAATAGTCAAGCCATTTAAGTTACGACGCTACTGCAAAACCACTTAAAAATGTGGCGGAGCCAGTAAGGAGTAATATTTGTAAGGTGAGCTTGAAGGAAACGGGCACATTAACAGATGTCTAAGGTGTTTGAAAGGCAAGACCCTATGCTCCACAGCACCAAGACAAAGCCAGAGTTCCTGTCTTTTCTTCCCCACTTGCCAAAATTTTGACCTCTTAATGGTGAAAAATATAATGAAGGGCTCACTACCTGAAGCAAAAAGCTTTAGGTAACTTTTCCCCTCCCAAAAAAACCCAAACCAGCATTCATCAAACCCCTTAAGTGCCTATCTCCCGAGAAATCCCAAGGATTTGAATTCAGAGTGGATGCAGCAAGGAACCCACTTTCTTTTGTCTGGAGACAATCTTTGGGTTGGCTGTTGGCAAAATATTCACAGTCCCCCCAGGGAGACAAGCTGTCAAGTAATAATAAGGCAGCAAGGAGCAGCAGGGAACAGGGTCTGGGATTTTGTGGAAATCCCACTGAATCTGACTTGTTTTAAAGGCGAGGGGCTCCATCTAAAGAGTATATGATCTTCTCTCTCCACTGAAGCGGTGTAACCTGACACAAAAGAATACACTGGAAAAAATAAACAGATGGAATTTCATCTTCGCTGCTTGAACCAAAAATGAAAGGGAAGAAAGGACTTTCTCTTCATGATCAAGTATGAGTCTTTTAGAAGAAGCAAATTTCTGTTGACTGGAAGAGGCCCAGGTAAAATAAACTGCTTAAGCCTGGACAAAATGAAATTAAAAGTTTTCAGTTCGCTGAGTTTTTATGACACAGGATAATGTTTGAAATATGCCTGAAATTTTGTCAGCCTCATCAAAAAACATGACCTGGTAGAAATAGGGGCTGTAGCTTTTTCAGTTGAGAATCTGGTGACTTATCTAGGGCAAAAAAATTCAGAACACATGCAAGCTAATATGGACAAAAGTTTAGGGTAAATTTTACCATAAATGTTGCTGAAAAAAATTCTTTTTAACAAGAAATTTTACCAGAGATGACAGCCAAATAAAAAAAAAAGGATACTGTGTTCAGATGGTCTTATCTTGAGGTTTTGAAGTATTATAAGCTTTTGTGGCTAGCTTTCTAAAGGTAAGATTATTGACTCTCAAGTCACATGTTACAGAAAGTATTGTCAGTCACGTTAGGACAGCATGATCAGAAGCTGCTCCTCTAAGACTAAATATGTGAATGAACCAAAGAAAATTCTTCTTTTAATTTATTTTCCTTATCCAGATTCCTTAATTAATTGAGATACTTGCATGAAAATCGAATTTTAGGAGGATACTAGGCACAAAGCACCTATGAGAGGACAATCATTCAAAATTACTCAAGGACGCATAGAAGAAGGAAAAGATCACTTAGCAAATAATGAACAAAAGACATGAAGGAGTGGACAGAACTGAAGACAAAACATAACCACACAGTAAGAAATACAAAATATATAAAGCAGAATTTCATTGTAAATATATTTAATGCAGCGTTTTCACGGCTTCTTGGTTGTCAGGACTTCATGGGAGAGCAACCACAAGGAAATCCCAATATTTCTGAGAAATAAGAAGACAAATAGCAGAGAAAAATGTTATAAGGCAAAAGAGAATGGGAAGGAATCAAAGCAAATAAAAATATTAAAGACAGAAAAGGGAAAGAAAATTGGAAAAAATAACTAAGGAAATTAAAACAACAAACATAAACTGTGGAAAATCTACAAAAAATGTTATGAAAAGCAAGAGAAAAATCATATATAATAAAAGAGATAATTATTATTTTCTCTTCATCTCAGTGAAGTAGTGATGTTCAAATTCTGTTAGAACTGTATCTGAAATGTCATTTATTTGGGTTTGGGAAACTAAAATACATTTAACAAGCCTTTGTAAAAAACAGAGCTCTCCTCAGTTTCCCACATCTCTAGCTCTTACAGGAATTGCAGAGGTAAAGGCATAAATCAACTTGATCAATAAATGAAGTTGTGGAGACAGAATTGCAAATATCTTGAGGAGTCATCAGTTTTGGGTAGACTGTGTTAACCCCTAACTGCTTCTCTACTTTGAATAGAAAATAATTCTGAAAAATGATCACCTGAACACACTCATAGTTTTTCCTGAAAGAAAATTCTATTTAAACACATTTTTATGTTCCTGTATCGTATGTTTAGATGCCTTTTAACATGCTTTTCGTATTTAGAGGTTGTTTATCTGAAAAGCTTACTTACTTGAAAGTATCTTTACCATTATTTGTGTTTGTGTGTCTGAATTTTTGGGGTTGGTTGTTGGGTTTCTTTTTCAAAAAAAAAAAAAAATTAAAATATTTCCTCAGGAGAAGACATACAAGGAAGGAACAATAACTGCCATTCTTAGATGTTATTAACATGATCCAACTGTGATTTTGTTTTAATTCTTAGAATAATTTAAAAGAAATTATCTGTATCTACAGAAGGGAAACTAAAAATAAGTACTATATAAAACTAGGTAAAGGATGATCTTTTCCATGCAAGATGTAATTCATAATAAGCCATTGTTAAGGAGAATGGAAGAGAAAAAGGAAAGGAAGGACGCAACTTGTCATATCGGCCAACTCTGGTCAAGAACTCCTCTAATCTTGTGGGCTCTAGTTCATGAGCTCATCCTTCAGTTCGAAAGAAGAGAGATGTGAAGCGCTCTACTACTGAGCTACTAAACAGACAGAAAACAATGTTGGTAACTCCACAGCATATACTTTTCAAAGTCCAGCTTAGAGTCCTTTGGTTTTTTGAGCAGGGAAAGGGAGAAAACATTCAAAAATTTGAATGCTGAGCTGAGTTTAGGCTTTTGTAATAGGAACAGGGACACTGGAAAGTGACGTGCGGTTCTTTGTCTGCCTTCCTAGTCAGAAAGGAAAGTATGAGGGGTGAATAGATTATGCAGACATAACATATTTTATGGCTTTGTTGACATTGGTGAGCCATTTATTTAAGAGTCCTTGAGCAGTACCTCCATTTACCCTGATCTGACTTTTTTAAGCATGATTAGACACCAATTAAGTTTCTAGAAATTTAAAAGTGCATAAGAGTTAACTTAGCTTTTTCCTTCTCCTCTACATGTGTTCTCTGAGAGGGATTCTGGGGGATAAGGAAGAAAAATCTGGTAAAGTAATTTCCTTAAGAAAACAAGCAGACAGAAGATTTTCTAATTAACTCCCCTCGCCTATTTTAGCTTATGTAGATGTAAGTTATCTAATTGCTGCTTTATTGGCTCTGCATAGATTGGTTGTCTTTTAATGGCATCTGTATGTTTTTTGCTTCACTGACATTATAGGACCCATTGCTGTGATCTTATATAGGAAAGCCTGAGTCTGAGATAGAAGAAAATTACACAGTAAAAGCTCAACACCTAATCTCTTATTTTTTGCTATTTAGTGTAAGAACTAGAACACGCAAAGAACTCCACGATCTGAGTCTAGCTTAACTGCATCTCCTATAACAGGCTGATCCACCTGTCTGCTTATACACAATGCCCTTAGTGCGGGAGCATATAATTGGTATATTTGGTACTAAGAAATAATATGTGCAAATAATCTGATGAATGCAAATATTCTACAACACAGAATATTCTACTGTTTTGATAATGGCATAAGTCATTACCTTCCTTGCCTTTCTCTTATTTCAGCATCTCCTCCTATTACAGTTCAAAATGTGAACACCATGAATAGCTTTCCTGGATATAACAGGAAAATAATAACAAAGGACAGAAAAGTACAGGTGTGAAAAGGTGGAGAGAAAGCAGGGATTTTAGCAAGAGAACAAAACCCTATTGGAGAGAAGTAAGAAGAGGAGAATAGGGGGAAAGGTGAGGCATACAGCATTTTGCGTATTAGTAAGAATAAGAAAACACTGTATTTCAGCAATAAAACATGCTGAAATTGAAGGTATTTTCAGCTCCTGGCAAAATATCAGATTAATGCAAGCACAGTTATATTTGATATAGTGTAAAGAACTTATGAGACGGAAAGATCTGGGAAACTTGTAATGACGAGATAAGATAAAGTAGTGCTGAACAGAGGCACTTTGATAAGGAGGGAACTTGATAGACCCTTCCAAAAAGAGAAAAAAGAAATCTATATACAGGTCAGTTATGTGGAGAGACAGCATGGAAAAATACAAGTAGGGAATGTGTATATTAAAAAGCAGGAATAAGCAGACACCTAGAACTGTGGCAGTAAGGAAGTGGTTCTCAAGAAATCCATTAAAGAGAGTAAGAATTTTAGGGAATAATGGGGTTCTAAGTCAGGCCCCTGCCATGTGTTATGGGCAGTGTGAGCCTACAACAACATCCAGTAATGCCACAGGAGGTTTTAAAGAGTTTGAGTACAACAGTTAGCATTTACCAGTTATAGTGAATGACATTGCTTTAGACTCGGGATAGGTTGATTTTTAAGGGTTTGTGTTTAAAAATAAGCTTGTCTCCGAATGCGCAAGCTGTTAAGATTTAATTTGTTTAGTTCATTGATTTATATTATTCCAGTAAACCTGACACTTCTGGTCTTTAATAACCACTTGAAAAACAAGATGTCTGTTTAGTGAGAATAGTAAACTTGTGTTATGGTTTACTGTTCTTTATACTCTACTATTTTCCTTCTGTTGCTGATTTAGCCAGGTTTGGTTTTTTGATTTATTTTCTGATTTTATCAGCAATCAAACCTGCTATCAGAATTGAGAATGAGTAGTTTCCTCCAAAGAAAATTATAATTTGAACTATTAATGTTCAAGGACATGTAGTACTCAAAGACGATTGTTTTTGTAAGTGACTGAATACTGAAGTGAAGTTGAAGTATCTGGCAGCCACAGAAACAATTTTTTAAGACTATATTCTATTGTTAGGGAAGATCTTAGCTTTTTTCCTATAGCTCAATGAGTTAAAATTTATAAAATGGAAACCATGATAACATGCTGTTGAAGAGAGCTGAATTAGTTACCACCCCTGAAAAGGCAGAGGTTCTCCACACTTTCTTCACCTCTCTCTTTCCCGGCACCGTTGGTCCCCAGGCCTTGGGAACAACAATCCAGGTTGGTACAAACACAGACCCACCATCCGTGAAGGAAGACTTGGTATGCGAATTATTACAGGAGCTTCGCCCCTACATATCAGTGGGCCCTGATGTTATCCACCGGAGGGTGTTAAGAGAGCTGGCTGATGTCATTACGAGGCTTCTCTTCATAATCTTTGCAAAGTCATCGTGTCAGGGGACATCCCAGAAGACTGGAAGAAGACTCATGTCACCCCCATCTACAAGAAGGGCTTAAAGGAGGATCCAGGAAATTATAGGCCCATCAGCCTTAATTCAGTCCCTGGGGAAGTTATGGAATGAATCCTTGTAGGGGCTATCGCGAGTCAAATGAAGCACATGATTGGGAAAAGCCATCACAGATTCATCAAGGGGAAATCATGATTGACAAGCCTGATTGCCTTCTATGACAAAGTAACCTTCTCAGTTTATCAGGTGTGAGCAGTGGACGTTGTCTACCTGGATTTCTCCAGGGCTTTCAACATGGTTCCCCACAGCCTCCTCCTAGAGGAACTGGTGCATTACGGTACAGACAAGTGGTCTGTGCGGTGGGTGGGGAACTCAATGACAGGTCACACTGAGATATTGGTGGCCAATAGCTCCTTTTCAAATGGGAAACCTGTCACAAGTGGGGTCCTCCAGGGANACTTCAAGGGTGGCTACAAAGAAGATGGAGACTGCCTTTTTACAAGGAGTCACATGGAAAGGATGAGGGGTGATGGGTACAAGTTACTCCTGGGGAGATTCCTATTGGACACAAGAGGACAATTTTTCACAATGAGAACAGTCAGACATTAGAATAATCTCCCCAGGGAAGTGCTGGATTCCCCAACATTAGGTACTTTTACGATTCAGCGGGAGAGGGTGCTGGGCCATCTTGTCTAAACGGTACTTGTGCCAAGAATGGTTAGACCAGATGATCCATGAGGTTCCTTCCAATGTGGTATTCTATGATTCTATGACTTATAAATATTTACAAAGAGAAAATAAAGGTGAAAATTGTCATACTGAAGTAAATTTCATATACCAAATTTAAACGAGGGATATCGGTGCTCTAACAATCCTTAGGCCTCTTAATTTGCACATGCAAGAAAAGTGCCTTTACATAGATGAGAAAATCCTTTAGGAAGAAATTCAGCACCAGCTTGTGTACAAGAAAATGTTGTTCAATGTTAATGAGCTATCTGCTGCCAAATCATTGCTCATCCTTACTATGTTTAGGTAAGACCTCACTCAGCCTGACAGCTATAATCACCACCTTTCATGTAAGACAGGATAAGTAAGAACATAGTTAAACCGCTAAGTAACTCCACCCCAAGAACACAGTTCTGTCCAAAGAAGAGCTTACCTAGGGAATGAAGATGGATTTTTTTGAGAGTGTTTTGCCTGAAGACATAAAATCAGGAGGTCCTGACTAAATGGGAAAGTCAAATTAATTACTTTCTGCTCTCGTGACATGGTGCATTGCCCTCCGTAGACATGCTTGTGATACCGCTTACAAAATCGTATCACAATAATGTTTTTGCTTACAATATGCCACAGTATTAGTACCTGGGCACAAAGAAAACAACTTGGAAATCAGGAATGTGGAGATTACAGACTAAGTGGGAGTAGCTTTCTGAGAAATACACATAGAGCAATGAAGAAAATATAGCTTTGCCCTGAGCCAAAAAGGAAGCTGAAGAGTTTTTAGGCACATACTACCTAAAAAGATCTCAGAGCATGGACAAAAGTATTTTGCTTCATTGAGTGATTTCTGCTGTGTTCAGGGAGTCAAAATTTTATTTGTAAAGAGGATTTCATCAAGAGAGTAATGCCTGACTGAATCATCATTTTCTCATCTTGAATAGAATGACTCACAAAAAGCTGAATTTTGCTAGCTCTACAAAAGAAGAGAAGATAGAATATCAGCTGCAACTGCAGCCCCTTAGGACTTCTGTGGTCCAGATTTGGTTCCCAGTTTTATGTAAGTTCTGGCTGTGTTGATGGAAAGTCTCATCGATACTGCAGACCTTCTTGGAAGAAAAAATGACACCAGCCTACATATTTCAGCAATCTTTTGACAAAAGGTAATACTTGAGCTTAAACTAATGGATTCTGTAAAATACCTACCTGTTGTCCTTCCCATTTATCTTATTAAGGAGTGAGGCACTCTTTATCAAGCCAGGTCAGCAACACAACAGTGGTAACTTGTTCGTGCTGAGGTTCTACTACACTAGATAGCGTGATTAGATTAAACGACTTGACTTCAGAAACTTGAGTCCTGTTTCAAGAATGAGCTTTCAAAGACCCTATAGATGCTGCCAAAGTGGTACTAAGCCTCTTCCAGAATGTTGTAGAAATCTTGCAAAATACTTAAGTTCAGCATTTTCAGCCCTCGAGACACTTCAGAGCAGTGTCTCAGTCCTCTACTTGTCCTCACTTTGTTATTCTACAGGTTTCGTGCCTGTCACCAATACACAGTCACTATCGTGTGCTTTGGTCAGCAGATGTGGCCTCCTAACATGCAAAGCATGCTGCTGTATGGGCATTTTTTTCTGGCCGGACAAAAGTTCTCCAACGTTAAGAGACAGAGCAGTCACCATGAAAATGCACTGACAGAATTCCAACTTGGGATAAAAGCAACCTAGGAAAAAACCCACCATGCCTGTCAAGGTAGGCTATAACAGTGTCTATGTCTCCATTAAAACATAATTTCCCGTTACGTACAGATTAACCCTATCCAGCTATATTAATTAATTCCCACCTAAATCCTGCTTTACACAGTCTGTGCTTTTCTGTAGGCATGAATTTCATGCTAAATGTAAGCAGGGTTGCTGTCTTCACGCCTGGGAGAATGACAGAATGACATCAAAAGCATTGTCTCACTCGGAGAAAAAGGCACAAGTTGTGAAGAAGCCATTTGTGGGTGGAAGATTTGACTTTCACTTTCCATGTAAAGAATTGCTTGTTGATTATGAAGATGGCATATAATTCTCAATTCTTTTTTTTTAAATTCAATAATTTAACAATATAAAAAAGAAAGAAAGTAAGATATATTTTGGGAAGAACTCTCCTCATAGCACCATTTGGACAACCAGCATATGTAGAGAAGGAAAATTGAGAATTGCACTTATATATTTATTGAATTTAAAGAAATGACCTATATATCATATTATGACGATACTAAACATTACAACTGACAAAACAGTAAGTACTTATTTTGATAACCTTTATCTTTACAAAGGTAAGATCTGAATGGCATTTTGGACACAAAAATGGTTGTGAAAAAGCAGCGTTCCCACTGTGTGAATGCGGACATGGACATACGTACGTGCGTGCACAGCTCTTAGTCGCAAAATTTCACAGAGCTGTTCCAAACCCTTTGCTACTTCGAAACTGATCCAGAGCAAGCCCAGAAAAAGTTCTGTCTAGCTCAGCTGGCCAACCAATATAATACCAAAAAAATAATATTTCCAATGATATTTGTAGTGAATACTCAATATACAACAAACGCGTTAACTTAGTTGATAACAGCATAGTTATTAAAAGATTCCAAAAATTCAACTAGGAACACATTTGCTCATAATTTGTACACAGAAAAAAGAAACAAGATGCATTACTGAGGAGAAAATCAGTAATCATAGAATCACAGAATCCTAGGGTTGGAAGGGACCTTAGTAGATCATCTAGTCCAACCCCCCTGCCAGAGCAGGGCCACCTTAGAGCAGGTTACCTTAGAGCAGGTCATCTTCAAACTGAGTGACATGTAGAAAAATATTTCACTTTTAAAATTAGTGAACGGTATGAAATTCTGCCTTGCCTCTAGTTTATATTCTTCCTCTAAATGCATAGTTCAAAAATACTATTTTTAGGCAATTATGAGTTACTTAGCCCATCTTCTGTACATTACATATTCTGTGAATTATTCTGTGTTCATATTGGGGTGTGTGAGTGTGCATAATTAATATAGGTTTTATTATTTCTTTTTTTTTTAATATCTTTCTTTGGTTAATATTCTTTTGCTGCTGTACTATGATACCCAAGAAAAGACATCCCTAACACATATGGAAGTATCATTTTAAGGTACAGAAGTCAGAAATTAGATTTTAATTTTCAGTGTACAGTGAAATCAAAAGCAGTTTTCTGCAGAATAAGGGATGTATTGAAATATGGTTTATTATGCTTATTGTATCATTGATCTTCACAGTCTTGCACTTAGGAGCCATTTTTATAGGCACTTTACAAATGAATAGAGAGATAAGATTAAATCATAATATCAATTTTGTATGGCAAATAGCCTGTATAATTCAGGTGGAAGATAAATTTAAAATTACATAGATGACACAAGAAAAACATTGAGTTGAAAATAAAACTGGCTATGTACTGCCTTAGTCCAAATCTTCTTTTCTAACCTTGTTTATCGTGAAACACGAGTGCTCTACTTGCTCATTAGTATTCGTATTGAAGTTTGTCCAAAGAAGAAATGGAAATGTACTCTACCATCCAATGTCCTCTTTTATATTCTTTTGCCTTGTTTCAGTTTATTCATCAAATCCTGAGAGTAACAGGCAGTGAGCGGAGGTGAACCAGCCATGCCACACATTTTCCTGTATTGGCGCTGTACAATTATGTGACGGCAAGTATTGATAAACTTCAGTGTAGTCGTAATTTTACCACAACGGTGGCACTAAATTTTTTTGCTCGACAGTGAATCATCTCAGCTCAGAAAGTCCATCCTCCAAGGATTCCCACCTGCTAAATAAAATTCTCCTTTAGGTTCTGTCAAATGTTTTTTTCTGGAGAATTAGAAAGGGAAGAATCCTGTTCACTGATGATAACAAATTACAAGATAGTGTGAGATGACAGAAAAAAAGAAAAGCAAATTGATCTTCAGTGAAATTCTGCAGTGGAATCAGAGAATGAAGCAGGTTTTTGAAATGACCAAATTGAAAACAAATGAATAAAACATTCAAAGTTAAACTATTTTTCATTGAACAATAGCTTTAAAATTTAAGATTATTTTTTTTCCTACTTGTAGCACCTTTAACGTCTCTAGGAGGAGTTTTTGCAGTAAGTTCTTTTGCTAATAAATTTGTGAATTACATTTTTCAGCTCTGAAAGATTGACTCTATCTTTCCAGTAAGCACAATACAGTTCCACAAAGTGAAATAAACTACTGCTGCATTTCAGTTATTTGCAAAGAGAAGACTTTATTTTGTCTAAGTGTATGTTAGGCATTTTTTACAATTACTAAAAACAGTTTGAAGAGCGAAGAATCCCAGACATCATAAGAAATAAACTATCTGTACATAGGTATTTACATGCTAATCATAGTTACCATGACACCTTGTCACAGAGAAAGATCAAAAAATTTTCCATTTCTTTCAGATCATAGTACTATTGTGGCAAAAATAGTGTTTTATTCTTAGTATGCCATTGCTACTCTTTTATCCAGGAGGAGGAACCCGGTCACTAATGTCCCTGACTAGATTTCCTAATATTAAATCTAAATTTGGCTTATATCGTCTCTATTTATTGGAACCATCCCATTTTCTCTCCATCATGTAAGAGCTTGAATAGTGGACCAATTTACTCAACGACCCAGTGCAACCAAGAGGATACAGTAGAATCAGTGGCATTACTTGAAACTAGACTCATATTTATTCATATATAACCATATATATCCATATCTAAGCAGGCTTCTACTTGTTCCATGGGATCGTTCTTAATTTCTGACAGCAAAATATATTGCAGGTCCAAAAAAAATCTTTTAAAATAAAACTTCAGTATCATCTGAATCTTATGAAAATAAATTGATTTTTCCGTGGAGTAACTGGAAAAAAAAAAAAAAAAAGGGTCAAATCTTCCTTAAGGCCTCTGTTGCACAAATGTAGTGTCTATGTGTAGTGTTAATGTAGGTCTAAAGAATAATATATTGTATATATGTAAACAATATGTTTTAAATTTGTGTTTTTCTTTTTGTGCTCCTGAAAAAAATTACCAAATCATTATATGACTGATTTAGAGAGATTCCTGGTTTTTATTCCATCACATTAAGAGAATGTATTACATTAAAGACATCTCTCAACATTTTATCTGACTTGAGTACTAAAAGGCCTTTTCCCTAATGCCAACTAACATACTACAAATTCAAATACTAAATTCACAGCACAAATTACAAATGGGGAATTGCTCTTGATTTGTGTAGGAACAGGTTCAGAATTATTTGGTGAATAGATTGCCTTTGTACAGTTTATTCATGTTAATAGTTCAAGTTATGTATTTCTTTGTAACCAAACATGTTCTACTTATCTTCAGAAGCTAAACCACCAAAATCTCTTGATTTTTTTGGTAACACTAGTTCTAAACATTCCTGATTCACCAAATACTATTGCAGCATTACAGAGAAACAATTCCGAATTGACTGCGTACAATATAAGAATAAGCTCCTATTCCCTAATCAATACTCCAGCATCTTCAGTGATGTATGAAAACTCAACAGGAGAAAGAAAGTGGAGTTTTATTGGAACTGATCACAGTAAACAAAATTTATTTATAAGGCTATAAAGACATATCTTTCTGAAGTAGAAAAAAGATATGTTTTCCTTCTAATGAAGTAGCGATTAGTGTTGCTGGTATGAAGATCGATGGTGTTGGAGTTAATTTCACCTGAAAGCTGCAAATGATCTGCCATAAGCACTTACTGGAATAGAAGGGCAGCTTGCACCCAGCCTAAGATTTCTTTCAGAATGTTAGGAAACAGAATCATAGAATCACAGAATGATTCGGGTTAGAAGGGACCTTAAAGCTCCCCCAGTGCCCCCCCCTGCCCTGGGCAGGGACACCTCCCACCAGCCCAGGCTGCTCCAAGCCCCGTCCAACCTGGCCTTGAACCCCTCCAGGGATGGGGCAGCCACAGCTTCTCTGGGCAACCTGGGCCAGGGGCTCACCCCCCTCACAGCACAGAATTCCTTCCTCAGATCTCATCTAAATCTCCCACTTTCAGTGTTAAACCATTCCCTCCTCGTCCCATGGCTCCCCTCCCTGATCAAGAGCCCCTCCTGATTAAATAGAAATAGAAATACCCACACCAGCATTTGAGTTGAAAAACCCATCTCCTAGTCCTTTTTTTTTTTTCCATTTCTTTTGATCTCCACATACCATTGTCCAAGAATTGGTATCCAAATTTTGTAGAGAGGAAGGGTGTGGGTCTTTGGCTGCTGACTGCAGAGCCAAAGGGCAAAGCCAAACCTACACGCTGCTCAAGAGCTTAAAGATTTTGAGCTGAACTTCATATTGACCTTTTTAGACCTGTGTTTTGTGAACTAGCTCAACTGGCTTAGGGTGAGATTTATCCCAGCAAAGACTGTCCTTTTGATGGCTTTGCTAAGATTAAGAAATGTGAGGTTTTTTCCAGTGAGTATGCATTAAGCTATGCTGTCAGAGGAACATTTAAACTGTCTTGTAGCAAGGGCGTGTAAATTAATGAATGTGTAGGGGGAACAGAGTCTATGCACTGCAGCAAGGTTTGGGAGAGATGGAGTAAAAGTGATAAGGAAGATGCCTCACGAATGAGGATGTGCAGAGCATTGTCTGAGTTTGTTGGACAGCCTTGCCTAAGGTGAGTGAGGTGTAATTTCCTCACTGATAGAATATGCGGCTAAAATAAAGCTTTTGAACAGAGAGGAAAAACACCCCCCAGTTTCATTTTAAAATGGACGTGTGTCTAGCCAAGGATATCACAAGTTATGAATGAAGTTTTTAAAGTGACGTGTATTAATTGGTTGTGCAGACATGACTTGTGCAAGTGCCTCTTCAACATCTTTCAAGTTTACTTTGGGGTGTCTTTGGCCAGATTGAGGTCAGAAAACTCAGCTCAAGCCCTTTTGGTTGGTTTTTTTTTTTGGTTGATTTCTTTTTAAGTGCTGTAGTAATTCAGAGGAGTAGCAAGACAAATGCTTTGTGAGTCAAAGCTCTGCTTTTAAAATCAGTTTGAACTTTGACTAAGGAAAGTTGGTTTTGCCCACAAGTCCCTTACCAAGAATTTTAGGGTTTTCCTCTAATTGCAGCATTCTGCCTAAAAGAGACACTGTAAATATTACAGCCATTTTTTAAAAAATATATATTCTTGCTGTGTCCCTCAATGGCTTGTCACAACATTCACATCATAACATATTGCAAGGCAGTACTAAAAGAGTAATTACTTGCAATATTTGGAGCAACTCCAGATACATTTTTTTGAGATAACTTCAGTGAAAACTAGCTCAGTGCACTGAAAGCTCTACAGTAACTGAGTTTTCCTTCCTCCTTTTTCTCTAGTTTGTTGTGCAATTTTAAAATCAGTGATTTTCCTGAAAATCTTCGCATGTTTTAAGAATATTTAAAGCATATTCTGATAGTATACACTGACTTAAAGTTAGCAATAATTTCTCACTTTTGAGCAGTAACACAACCAGCAGTAGTTCTATTAGAACTTCAAAATGATTTAGTGACATAAAAAACGTAATAAAGGCTGAAAAATTATGAGAAAACCGTATTTTATCTCCCTCCACATACACTGTTATATATAAACATATACATACTGTGACATAATCAAATACTGCAGAGCTAGAGAGACACACAAGGTAAATAAAAAGCAAATTTTACAAGATTAATGGTAACACTATTGCTGCAAAAGGCACAGTGAAAAGAAAAAGAAAGCTTGAAGAAGGCAGTGGGAATGAATTAAAATAACAATGGAATGCCAAATCCTAGGGCTAAAACCTGTGAATTTTAAAGTACCTTCATATTAATTCATAAATAATAGAGCCTATTAGGGGACATTAATAAAGGATGTTGGGAAAGTATGGTCAGTATGGGCTCTATAGGATAAAAGCGCCTTGTGTGATGAGCACCAAGTTTCACTGGGATCCATCTGATGTTTCACAACCATCTTTAGAGTGACTGTCTGGAAAGTCCCTGGACAACTTGTCTTTATTTGCCAAATGGGAAAAAGTAGGTGTGTACTTACTTCCCTTTAACTCAGTACTTAGAAAGAGTTCTAGAAATTGCTGCTGAGGTTGCTTGGTCATTCTTAGACTGATGTAATCAGACATTTCCTGAGCTTGAGCATGTGAGAGAATCTAACCCTACATGCGAACTCCAATTGTTATTCATATATTCATTGTGTTGTACTTGTTCATTTCAGTCAGCTGTTGACTTTAGGATTTTATTGGTTTGTTTGTCATTTAAAACCTTATCTTTCCAATCAATAATAAATATCATCTGGGAAAAGAAACAAAAGAACAAACAAACAAACAAACAGAGACCAGAACACAGTGTCTAGAGAAATAAATGTTTCCAAAAAAAAAATCCATTGTAAATAGAAGACCCTCATTCATGTTCCCTTCAATAATACCCACAGCCAGCACCAAATCATTTTGTACTGTTTATTTTTTCTAATTGTTTCTTTCCTGGTTGAAGCATTTTACAAGTCTATTTCTAAAGGAATAATGTTCCTACCAGCTTCAGAAATTCTAGCCCTTCTGCAAGGCTTAGAGAGAGAGACTGAGAATGAATATATGGTGAAAGGAGATTTAGTGTTATGAACTGAGAACTGAAGTTGATGTGAAAGAAACATTCTAGGTTTTGATCTGATCTTCTTTCTTGCTTTGCATATTTTGAATAAAAACTCTATAGATCAGCACAGGAAGAAAAAAAAGATGCAGTTTCTGCAAACAGCTTTCTAAAATATATCTCCTTGAGGAGCAGTAGTTTTGGAAATTAATGGCCAAGACACGCAGTTAATATCACTTTTTTAGCTTTGCTTTGTTCTCAGAGATCATAGTTTAGTCATTCTCCTCTTTCTCATTGCTACAGCCTGAGCTGTTCTTGCACTGTTGAATATTTACTCGTACTCCTTCCAATAAATGACTTATGAGAGGTTGTGCTTACCAGTGTAAGAGTTTCTACTCTAAGGTAATATATTAGTACTTGTACAATGAGTAAGTCTTCCCCTAAGTGCACGCCTATCTCTCTGTGGCTGACCCGCAAAGCTTTAAGTCTGCTTCTCTTCCAGCTCTCTACACAAGTTTTGTCATTGAGGATGAGAGATGCGACTGTGGAACAGGCTTTTATTCCAATATTTAACTCTTAAGTAGGTCACACCAAGTACATTAGGTAGGTCAAACCAAGCCTGAGATTTGACCGCCAGATTTACAAAATATTTATATAATTATGTACATTGCTAAGTCTATTTTCTGCCCTGAATTTAGTTTTATCTTAGTTATCAGTTAGCATAGGCTGTAATCACAGTTTAATGCTTTCCTAAGAACAATTCTGGACTGTTCTTATGACAACAAGATAAATCTAGGGTACGTATTTCCTTTTCAGAAACAGCACGGGAGATGAAACTATAATATTTCACAGTGAACATTGCTATTAGCAAAGTATACAAGAACCTCTGAGACTTAAGAACATAAACAGAAAACTTTACCTTCTGAGGTCTGCCAGGGAGACTTTAGTGAAGCTGAAGACTTTTAAAAATAACTGAAAACGTGGCAAAGGAGAGATTGTCCTCAGAACAGGGTGGCAACGCAGGTGCGCAATTCAGGGGAGATTTTGAAGGTGAAAGCAATACAGTGTTTTCCTCACTCATCTTTCTGAAGATGGATGTTATTCTTCAATAATTCAAGTCCTTTTGCATTCTGATATGTTTCTCACAATCCTGTGTTTACCTCTATTCCATTCTATTTAGAGAACATCCAGATGGTCCTTTAAATTGTTTTGGGGAAAAGTAATCATTAGTTGAATCAAAGTGGTTTGATATAGCTGTCCAGAATGAGATGAGATCAAAGGCTAGAAGGTTCTTAAAGCCGTCGCTGTGGTTGCTACAGGCTCAGCAGGGATTGATATTTATACAAACTTGAGAAAAGTTGCTGGCTTTTAATATCCTTCAAAAGGTATAAAACTTATTTGATTGTGAGGAGGTTTGTTTTTTTTTTTCTAAAACTTGAAAGAACTGTTGGCATTGCATTACTTACTTTTTAGGTCCTTTACATATTTAGAAACATTTTAGTGACCTCATCTGGGCCTCTTTCCCAAGCCTCACTCTACTTCCTCATTAGTTTTAATGACAGAAGTCTAGGGCTTTTTTNGTATTTACTTTTAGTAAATAGTATTTAGCGACTTCTAGACCCTATAAATACTTCTTGTGATTGTCCAGTGATTTTCAGTGTTCAATTATTCCCACAATGAATGTGTGGAAGTTCAGTAGTTTTCTAGACACCATGAGATACAAGATTACCAGGAAAGCTGTATATAAACTTCTAAATCAAAGTTAACCACATGACCTACAGAGGCTAATATGATCTTTCACATAATTGCTAAGACGTCCTCTTTTTGTGTCTTCTTATCCTGCAGAATAAACTTGTGTCCACATTTTTTTCTTCCTGTCTTAGATTTCAGCCTTTTTTAAAAAAGAAGGAAAAAAAAGTGGTTAAGACAGTACTTTCCTTTGATGTTTTATTTATTGTGCCACACTTGCACTACTGGATACAATTCAGGTAGTGTACTAACGAAAAGATAATACAGTCTGCTGGACAGTACAAGTCTATTCCCATTTTCTATTGAATATTAGGTTTAAAGTAGAGGTGAAGTAAGTATTACTAATTTGTATTGTGCTCTTTAAAACTAATTATCCCCCAAACCAGATTGAAATAATTATTTTAAGTTAAAGACCTCTTCTCTCAGTTTTCACTGGTTTTAAGAAAGCAATCAAAATTCTAGCAGTTGTAGAGGGGAAATGGTTTTTGAAATCGTAACATTTTTAATATAAATGTTCTTTAATTCATTATTTTAACTATGAAAAAAAATGTATTTTCCTGCCTAGTGTTCACTGTAAACATAAAAGAAGCAGCTTCTGGCCTAAAGAGCCAAGGAAATCTGGAGTGGCAAGAAAAGGAATTGAAAAAAATATACAAATGTTAGTGAATTCTTGGAAGAGCAAGTGGCCAAGAACTGGATGGAGAAGGGAAAAGCAAATAGAAAACGTGAGAAGAAAATACAGAGTGAAGGATAATAGAGACAAAAGGATAATGCAGAGTTTTATAACTCAGTTTTTCAAAAAAAAGCCCAAAACTAAACCAAGTAAACAAAAAAACCAAACCAAAACCCCGGAAACAAAATAGGCAGGAATTCAGAGAGAAAAAGGGGTAGAATGAATCCATGCATCTCAGATGTAGCCAAGGCTTGAACTGAATGTTTAAGAAGTCCTTCCTAGATTTTCCCAGACAATTTTTTTGGCCAATACTTCAAAACCCAAATGACTTTATTAATTATCTCTGGCTCAACATCTGGACAGTTAAATGATTTTGGGAAGCAAATTAATTCTTTGCCTAGTCATTTTATTCTGCTGCTAATTTTGATTGGCCTAGTATTTCTGGCTTTTTTAACATTATTTTATTTATTACTTTATTACAGTGGAGGGCCTATCTAATGAGAAATGGCAGAACGTTGGTTTCAAGGCGAAACACAAGGAAAACCTGTGGAATGAATTCTTTGCTACACATTCACCATCAGTACAAAGCCTGGGACAGGACAAGATGCAGCACATTATGCAGCTCAAAATGGTTTGTTCTCCTTTTTTTTCTTATTCCGGGCACATTTTAACAAGGACTTAGGTACGGGATATGTGCTGAGCTGTATTCTATGCATAGAACTCCCATGGAAACCTAGAGAAGCCGTGCCCTTGTCAGAACATCATCAGCTACTGACTCATTACTCGCTTGAGTGAGAAAAGCTGGGGGGGAAGCAGAGAGAGGAGAAACAACTGCAAAACTGGCCGTATGATTCTTGGAACATCTGTTCTGAAGCTGCCTAGTGCCTGCCAGTGTGCAGGGAGGATGCTGGGTCCAGGCTTTAATTCAAGGATCTGGCCAGTATAAAAAAATAATCAGTGCAGTGTTCTTCACTGAGCGTTAGGAAAGGGGAAAGGCATTGTTAAAACACTAAACTATCTGAGCAGTTTCTCCACTATATTTTATTGGCTCGTGTTCAGTAATTTTCACTAGAAGAAGGATTTGATACGTACCTCATTCTGGAGGTGCACATTTGTGCTACGGGAAAGCTGGGGAGGGACTCTGGATCAGGGAGGGGAGACCTAGAATGAGGGGGAAGAGTTTTACACTGGAAGAGGGGAGGTTGAGATATCAGGAAGAAATTCTCTGCTGTGAGGGGGGTGAGCCCCTGGCCCAGGTTGCCCAGAGAAGCTGTGGCTGCCCCATCCCTGGAGGGGTTCAAGGCCAGGTTGGACGGGGCTTGGAGCAGCCTGGGCTGGTGGGAAGTGTCCCTGCCCAGGGCAGGGGGGGCACTGGGGGGGCTTTAAGGTCCCTTCCCACCCGAACCATTCTGTCATTCTCTGATTCTATGATATTTATGTATAGTCTCTGTGTGGAATTCAAAGATGGATTGCAAAGTTCAAGCAGAATCCACTCTTGGGTTTTAAGCTCTGGTGTGAAGACCTGTTAGCCCCACGTGTGATATGCTATGTCTGAGATAATTTTTCCTGTCAGGATCTATGAATTCGTACAGAAAGGTGTGTTGTTACAGTTTTATGACATGTAGAGCACAGCCCAGTCACAACCAGTCTTCTTAACTGGTAGATGACGACGTGCTTGTTTACCTCTTTCGGTATGCGTTGTGTTGTATGCCTATGGGCCAAAGTTTCAAAAATATCTGTGTCTTAGGAGACAAAATTCCCTGCACAAGTACCACTGAATACGTTTGGGTATTCTGTTTCCCAGGGCCATATTTGTAAAGATATGTAGGTGCCTAACTCCCAGTTTTCTCTTTCTTTTCTTTCCTAAGTTATTCACTGAAAATTTCATGCCTCTGGATACAAAGAAGGGCTTGAAGGCATAAAAACAGCACAAAGTAATCCCTGTGAACTGCCAATGGAACTTCAGCAGGTTGCCATCTACGAGGGAAATATCACTAAGAAAAGGTAAGTACCCAAAATTGTTTATACCACTAGAAAATACCACTCTTTGGATCAGCTGCAGCTCCAAATACATTGATCAGATTGTTACAAGTGATTTAGACACACATCTTCTCTACTGTTGCCTTTACAACGTATCTTCTATTCTCCTTGTCTCCTCTTATCTCCAATATTACAGTCTGACACCTTAAAAATCTATGGCATTCTGTTAAACCCTGTCTATGCTGTTCATGCAGCACAGGCTGGTTATAGCTCAGTCTGCAGGGGAATAATACATTAAATTTTAAATGTGCAATTGTTATCCCTCTCCCCCCTTCTTCATCTTATACATGCCCTTAAGTTACTTTCTAGCTTCACCTACAAAGAGTATCTTTTCCATTTACTATAAAATGTGGCAGTCCTACTTATTTCCTTTCACAAAAAGCGCTATTCCAGACTAAATACGTTGTAATTTTTACTAACTGGTCTGCCCTTGAATCATTCCTCATCATTCTCCTTTGCATAATGCTTTTTAAACTTTTTCTCTCCATTCTTCTTGTTTCTCCATAATATTATTGTATACTTTTCTTGGGGTGTTCTCCCAGCTCCTCAGTCCTGATACCAATATCAGATTTGTTCCTACAGTATCCCTCGTTTTCAGCAATCACATTTTTGCCTGTTTCCATGCCAGAGATCATACTGTGTTTTCATCCCACAGTTCTTCCCTGAGGATCTACTGTGATGCCAAAAAGAAATCAGCCAGCTAATAATGACAGCAGTTACAATTTTCTGCAGGGTTTGTTGTTTGGGTTATTTTTTTCCCAAATCTTATCCCTTTATCTTTTTTCGGGGTGGTTAGTTCATAACTTTTTTTCTTTCACTATTGTTATTCTATGTCTAGAAAATGCTACTTACAAAAGGCAGCATCTGCTAAAACATGTAATAGAAAGAGTATATTATTCAAGTATAATATTCAAGTATCCTTTCAATGGAAGGCATAACTTACATCCTTAGTTATATAAATTTTCCTCAGACCTCCGACCTCTCCCATCTCTTTCTTCCATATTTAACCAGAAATCTTTGGTAAATCCCTTAAAGCATTCTGACATTCTCTTTTAAATAAGTGTCACTTTCTGATCAAAACGTCACCTGCTGACTATCGAGTGTCGTTTGGTTTTGGGTTGAACCATGAAGAAAGAACAAGATTTCTTGAGAAAATTTTCCCATTTTCATTGGGAAGGTAGTTCTTGAAATTCTAAATAACCCTGATGAAAATCACTGCTTGTACAGTGACTCTGAAGCTGCTGTCCTATAAGAAATGCCAACTATATAATACTTTTTCCTTCCAGCTGGCGGGGGAGCCACAGGGATATTGCCAGTACTAATTGCTGATTATTATAAACAAAGATACATTTTATAGAAAAAAAACAAAAGCAACCAAACCTTTTGTTCTCTAGAAAATGATTGTCATCATTAGGGAGTATAAGTGTTTATTTCTATGTGATAATATAATTCAACTAATATAGAATGTAATTGTTTTGAAAAAAAGAGAAAAATAATCTCAAGTCAGCTTTGTGGGTGGGTGGGGAAATATAAACCCTGAATTGAACTTAATTGTTATTACAGATGAATGATTTGGGACTCATTTGTATGTGATTTGTTTTCTTCTGTTAGTTATGTCTTACCCCTGCATTATACATTTGAGCCCAGGTGTTAGGACTTAATTTATATGTTGCCCATGCACTCTGTATTGCCATTAAATAGCTACCAAATACCCATATAACTAGCAAGTTCCAGATATAAAACTATCTTAGATTTAATATTCACCTACTTTCCCTGTTTTTCTTTTTGTCGTTTGAATAGTCCACCCTGAAGCACTGCTTTTATGAAAAGTGTTTTACATACATTTCTCTTACATACATCTTTAGGGGGTAGAAAAAACCTTCTTTTTTTTTTCTCTGTTTTTTTTTTTTTTCTTTGAATGCACATAAGTCCCTTTTTCACCTTTTCTCGAGGATTTTGAAATGGACAGTAAAGAATCATGTCCTAGAAAAATAATTTAAGTCCTGACTTTTCATAGTCTTTCCTAATATCATCTTATGTTTAGGAGGTAACACTGGGGCTTGCTGGGCTACTTCAGGTTTAATAGAAATCAAGATTGGTGTGGATGAGATCTTTAAGATTTACTCATGGAAGATCAATTAACTTCTTACACAGGCTTTTGGATGCTGAAAGCTGCTGAAGGGCCAAGTATCCTGTAAAAGTTGGTTTCTAATATACTATGACCTAGATTAAATCTAGGTAATGAAGAGAGAAATACTCTTCCAGACACCTTACATTTTGTGTGCAGAAGAGTCTTTTGGAGATTTCAGAACTGATAAGGACTCAAGCACATTTGGAGAATTTCTGTGATTTTAATATAATCTGTTGTGACTTCTATTGGCCTAAATCATAAGAATCCACCCCAGTAAAAGTAAAAGCTTGACTTTCAGGAGCACACACCCACACAGGCAAAAGCTTATATTTTTTTGCATGTCATAGTTCCTGCAACAACATACCTGAGCTATACAGTTCATCTGCAAATGAATTTCACTTTGTGCGTAAGTACAATACACACACTGAAGGGAATGGGAGCAAATTGGCACTTCATTCCGCAATGGGAATAAAATATTTTTCCTGATCGCAGCTTTTCCCAAGAACTAAGCAAATTAGGGAAATAAAGGCCATTAAGTAAAATTAGATTTTACGCTATTTAACAGGTGTTTTGGTCTATTTTACCCTGAGGGTAGATCACAATGCAGTCCAAAAAGTTAATTGTTCGATAATTGTACAGTTTGTACATTTATTTCCAGCAGTTTAGTCTATAGCATAGTCATGTTAAACTTCTGTCATCTATCTTTGGACCTGTTCTTTCTTTAATGCATGCAAGAATTATAAAGAACAATAGCTTAACTGTATTTTGAGAGCATTTGCATCTCGTATTTTCTGAAGCACTAGATAAACCATCTGAGAAACAGAACTGGAATCAGGAGCTATTGTAACAAATTTATATTCCTTAGGGCATCACTGAAAGAAGAAAAAGAGTATTCCCTGCTCATTTTCAATACAAATTTTCCTGAAAGGTTGAGAATCACAAACAGAATAAATTGTTTTATGCTGCAAAATATAGCCCCTGAAGACCTTGCTCAAGAGAAACAGTAGATAGACCTGTTAGTGTAGAAGTATATGTTCAGCCCCCCAAATTATGCATATATTTTCACAGTGCAATGTTCTGATATGAAAAAAAAACAACAACAAAAAAGCCAACAGCCTGCCCCACCCCAAAAAACCCACAAAATCTCACCTCGCTGAACACAAAGTAAGGATATCATTCAGCAGCGTATCTGTGAGGATCTGTCTCCTGCCTATGCAATGTGTGCCCCAAATACATCAAAAATACACTATTGTCCAGAAAAGCATAAACTATAAAACAGTCAGGAGTCCACATACAAAACTAAAAATACTTTTTCATTTATTTTTTGTCTGAAATGGGGTTACTGGAAGCTTCTGTTTACTATATCCCATTTAAGCACTTAATCAGCTAACTATTGTGTAAATACTCACGCCATCAACTTCTTGGATTTCTTATACAATAATAGTAAGCAAAGCTGTCCAGAAATGGAAATAAAATCCTAACCTGGTGCCCCAAGATCTAAACCTTTATGCTGCTCCTTTCTATTCAGCTGTGAGAATGAGTTCTTGGCTCTTATCTCCTGGCAAAAGCCCTGCAGGGATTTCTTCCCCTCTCCTGGCCCAGCCTTCTGCAAAAACAATGAGTTAGAATTGCCTGCCTGCCTCGGCCAATGTCTCCCCAAGGGAAAGCTTCCAAAAATTTGTAAGAGAAGACACTAGCATTTAAAAGAACAGTTCTGTACCCGGGAGCATTTCTGGGTTTAGATACTTTCTGAGTAAACTTGTAAATCTTCAGACACTGGACTTTTATACCTGGGAGAAGAGAAAAGCAAAATTTCACACACAAAAAAGTAGGAGGTGACATTGTTACTTCTCACAAGTATAGTGCAAGAAAAATCTGAAAAATCGTTTATTCTGTGGTAAAAATTTGAGTCACTCCTCATTCAAATATTATGCCTTTTTTTTTTTTGAGTTTTCAGGAACTCATAGCTTAATCTAATTCCTTTAATTGCTAACTATGTACTGCTTATAGATTTGCACAATAAATATGCCTTGTAGTATGTACATAAGAAGGTAAAGTGAATGCTGATGTATGAAGTTCTGACATTTAATTTCTTTTAAAATCTGTAATAAAACCCCTTTCTCTTTAGAAACTGATTTCAATTTATTTTTTTTTTCACTGGCTTGATCTGTTCCAGGAAAATAGGTTTGTGAGCTAATTGACAGTTCAATTTTAATAAGTTATTCTGCAAACTACCTCATAATGATTACTCTAATATTGTGTCTAGGTACTATTATTGTTGAGCAGCATAGTTTTCCAGTCTTGTCTTTTAATTAACAAACAGATCTTCACAGTTTTGCAGCAACTTTCAACCCTAATAGAGTTACTCCAGTCGGACGGTGCAGCCTTCCCCTTTGATATTTACTTTTCATCATGTCTAACATCAGTATGTTGTGCAAAATGAGTTAAAAGCATAAAGTAGTGTGAAACGGATTTATGCTAATAATAAATTTATGGGCATGAACTCTTATTCCGATTGATAATATAATTTCAATTTTGTAT
Source organism: Rhinoptilus africanus (assembly GCA_013400135.1). Lineage (NCBI taxonomy): Eukaryota > Metazoa > Chordata > Aves > Charadriiformes > Glareolidae > Rhinoptilus > Rhinoptilus africanus. The sequence continues at coordinate 220,764 of VXBO01002683.1, forward strand.
GAAATTTTGAATACACATTACAGCTTTCAGGTGACTGAAATCCCAAGATCTTTGACCTCAACCTCAGAATTGGAGCATGTTTTGTAGTCCCTGGGAACACACTGCCCATCATTATTATGGCCTCAATAATAGTGGCACAGCACTTGATCTCATAGGCTGTTCTTACGCTATAAAATCAACAAAATATTCCCTGTTTTTTGTGGAACAGATGGGGCAACTTTATGTCTCTCAATTTAGGAAACTGCTTTGAACTACAATTATTGATATCATTAACTGATACAAAATTGCAAGAGAAGTCTATTAGATGTGACAGCTCTTTAATTCTGGCAGACCAGTTGTGACCAACAGAATTTAATTGTAAAATTCAATATCACCTGAGTCAAGGTTAGTGGTTGTGAATGCGTCAGGCATTAAATATATTTTGATATCTTCTAACATGATTTTTTCTTTCTTCTGTCCCAGTTTATGCTTGGTCTTTTAAACAGAGCTAGCTTACAATGTGACTAAATATAAGATCTCAGTAACACTGCTGTATTTGGTTTTTCCTATGGAAAAGATGCATTTGCATTGAGAGATTGAAGTGCTCTTTGGGATAGAATGTCAGATCATAGTATCTTAGCCTGATCTATGATGGCTTTTCCATTTTATATACCTCAGTTTTGACTGAATGGGACCAATTAAGAAATTCTACTGTAACTTTATTCTCTTCCATTCTCCAGCTCTAATTTTGAAGAAGCAGTTGCAACTTAAATAGGAAAAAAATACAATACTCTATGTTTTTCAGTGGATTTTAATTCCTCTTAGATACCCCTAAAGAATTAAATACTCTTCATTCTGAAAAGAAACAGAGAAACTGAAAATCTTTGCCGTAGCCTTCTACACAGTGCAAATTTTGTAAAGATTTCAAAATCAAACCACCACAGTGGCTCCTGCTTCATTGATATAGTGCCAGCATAAGCACCATCTTTTCAACGAGATCAGTAACAGCAACTAAATCTGTAATAGCAAATATGCCACGTCAATGAACCTGTCACACTGTTCTGAAGCATGTCCAAGGAGAAATAAAGCAAATGAAGGGGATAAATAAGTTGTACACTCTTCTATCTCAGCACTTAATACCTAGGGTTCAGAAAATCCTGCGCTATTCTACGTTTTCTTATTGGTGGAAGTAACAACTGCTTTATCTTAAATTCTCCGTCGGTAGTATTGCCTGCTGTACGTGTGTATGGCGTAGAAGACCAATACTTGGATTTATCCATTTTAAAACCATGACTTTAGATCCCGTTATAAACAGCTTGATGGATGGCCAAGTGTTCTTTAACAATTCATAAGCTACTTGGTATGTCCGCTTAAACATAACTTAGAAACCATTTGCAAAACTTTTGTAAATGAAAATGAATAAAAAGTGCTATACAACTTATTATCTTTGATACACTGCAGGTAGCATGTTTGGTACATGTGGGGCTGACATTCCTGTAATATAATTTTGTTATACTTTCCCTCTACTGCTGCTTTTCACATAAAACATTGCTGTAGTATTTAATCTTGACAATTTGCTAAGGATTATGGTCTGTTTTTCTGGTGGAAACTTCTCATGAACAGTTTTAGGTGTTTCTATCAAATGGTTATCTAGCAGTTTTTAAAAACCTATTTTGGGCTGCTATGAAACCCCAGTTAACAGGGTGTGCTATATTTGGAATATGCTATTGGAACTATGTGAGTAATCATTTATTTCACATGGTGACCATTTTATTCTATGGTTGCTTGCTCTAAGGGAGAAGATTCATGAACCAAGATGCTATTGGTATACTGAATCTCTTAGGAAATGTGCAATGCCTTTGAGGATCTAGAAAAATAAAACATGAGGTAAACAACTTTGCGATCTATGAGAGCTTTACCAAACCTTAAACATCTCTCCTTCCCTTAACAAGTAGAAGTGTGTCTGAGAAATGGCTTCTGCAGAAGTCTTCCCTAGCTTCACAAGGCACGAGGATCCTTTTGATAGAGTGTTTCCCTGTGTGTATGTGTACATGTTTTCTTTAGAGCTTTCCACTTGTTCTTTAAGTCCATTTTTGCAGTGGAAGAAATGTTTTCTCTCTCTTCAGGTAGAGGCAGCAAAATTGTGCCTACACCTCATTTCTCACCATCACACAGTGCGCTCATCTCTCAGTGGTAGATAGGAATCCCTCCATCTATTAAACAACAGAGAGAAATCACTGTTCCTTGACTACAATAGCTCCAGGGTGGCACCATGAGTGAGGTGAAACTGAGTGACTCCTGACTCATGAAATCAAGCTCCTGTTTCACCCGTTAGTCTGAACCAAGAAGAAATATTCACCAGGTGAAGAATATTTACACCCATCTCATTTCCTTGCACACTTGGCTAATACCATCTTTACTAGATAGGTCCGTGTCCCTTTGCTCTAGAGGGTGGGTGCCATAACCACGCAAACCATCGCACTATTCCTCTGTTGCTTTAATCAAAAGGCAGCAAGTTAGCGTGGGGGAGAGAAGCTTCATACGTGATTTCCTCAGAACTAACATCAACCCAATCTATGGCAACCAGCACCCTCTCTGCTTTTTTCACAACTCTCCTTCACTTTACTCTTGAAAGTGAGAAACCTTTAAATGTGGCACTAGCTCTTATTTCCACAAGTTCAGCATTTGAGACTGGGGAGAGTGGATATCCAGAGCTGAAAAACAGCACTAAATTTTACTGGATGTCATTGAAAATAAGGTAGGGAACGTCTGGCCTTCTCAAAACTCTCACTGAGCGAGTGCCTTTGATTTACTGACCAGCACGACTAGAGAATCTGATGACAGTTGTTTCTGTCCTATAAAAAATTATTCTGAAAGTTTCAGTAACAGTAAATACAATCTCTTTGAGTATCACACTGTGCTTTTCATTTCAGGCAGGCATTTATAGACTCTAACTTCTCATTGTCTTCTGACTTCCATAATTGCTTTTATTTGGACAAATGAATTACAAAAATGCTACCATTTTCATTTGGCAATTTTTGCACAGCTATATTTGACAGCATAACATAAAAAAAAAAGGCATTGAAATGTCAAGCGTGCTTATAAAACAAAAGAACAGCCTCTGAGTGAATTGTCTATGGTAGGAACAATTCTTAGGGGTACTTTAAGGAAAATACTTTTTAAACACAGATATACATTTTCCAGGTGTGACATATTTCCCTCTGTGCTCTTAAAATCCTTGTGACCTTAAAATCTTGATCTACTAATACATCATGTAAGATTTCTGAACTTTTTTTTTTTTTTTTGCCCAGAAATGAAAACATTTCCTTAATCAGGTATTGGAATATCGGCAGTAGTTTAGAATCTACTTTATATCAGCTACTGAATGAACACGGATTTCTAGTTATTTAACAGATTGGTTAGTTCAAAGTTATGGATCACCACACTTCATGCAAAATATTAATTCCAGCTAGAACCATTGTCTCGAGCTCAGCACAAACATTAAATATAGCAACAACACAGACAGTCGAGTGTGCACACAGTTCAGCATTCTCCCCATGCAACCATGTGTCAAGTCTACCATACCAGTGGCAATAATTAGCAGATCTATGGTTTATTCCTTTGCATTCGAGGAGAATCTTTTCAGTTGCAATTTTTTTTCTGGACAAGGGACAGCTTTCAAAGAAAGCGAATCGCACAGTGGCACTGTGGCACATCCCCAAAGCCTGTAGGAATGCAGAAGGCATGTAAATTCAATCCGCTCGTAAACAGATTAGACATTGTTGTATTTGGTTCAGGTCACCGTATTTAACACTTTTTCAAGAAGCCTGTTGTTGAGCTGGGTTCATCAGATAAGACATATGCACATCACAGCTGGGACTGACTGACTGAGCACAGATGTGGATCTACTAAATTGTTAGTGACAGTGAGCGTAGTTAATTGTGATGGGTGACAGGTATGTTGGAGGACAGTCAACTCAATGAACTGTTGCCGAGTGTGGTATGAGACACGGTATATATTAACAGCAAGTGGAAAATTTATGTCATCCATGACTGAAAACCCAAATCAAGCGCAGACAAGTAAAGCAGATTGGAGCCCTTCCCCTTGCCTCTACTTTCTCGCTATCCTTAATATTAGAACAAAGCATTTTGTATCATTTTGTCCAAGTGTAGGTTTGCAAATTTTCTTTTGTCAGTGGAGATGACAAGTGATTAACAAATTGCCACAGTTTATTTTTGNTCATCACCACCATCATCATCATTATTATCATCATCGTCACCATGATCAACATCTTTAGGGAAAAAAAAATGGTATGGTTCAACCCAGGGAGTTTCTTCCCAGAGTTTCATTTGCTCACTCAGTCAATACAAAAAGAATGGAAAAAATTCCTATTTGCTCAGTTTTATTTACACTTTACCTGTGTCTGTGTTCTTAAACTAAACCTTTGTGCCTCTTTTTCTGCTCCTTGCTACCAGTTCTACCTTATTAATGTACTGAAACATCAAATAACCTCTCTCTTTCCTGTTGTGAAGTAAAAATAGTGCAACAATCACATTTCATTTTTCTAAAACTGAAGTTGGAGACCTTGAGATAGAATAGTAGTCATAGCTGATTCCGTGAGAACAAGATGTGATAGCTTTGGAGAAGCTCTGAAAGAAGCCCTGTTAAACAGTATTATCAGCAACAGAAGCTCACGTTAACAGTGCTTAGGACTTAGACGCTGAATGAAGCAAGGCTGTCAGACCCATTTGGGGGGACAGAAATTTTTCGACATAGGTTTCTCTTCTTTTAATATAGCCCCGAGCGGCAGAAAAGTCACTTTGAGGTTTCCAAACTAATGCCTCCAGAGACTCCATAACACGCTCCCTAGCAGCTTGCCACAGCAGTGAGATTTTTTTACTACTCAGATGCTATTCCCCGAATGCAGAGTAATGCTAATGCCAGAGCTTTAGAAGTTAATCTTTCCAAAGTTACAAAAGCTGTAGCTGACTGGATGAGCAAGAAGGTTAGGAGTGCGAAATGCTCAGCAGAAGGGATGGGCACAAACAAACAAAAAGTTCCTCTACGTAGTTGCATAAAAGACTCTGCAATAAACTGTTTTCTGCCCCTACAATCCCTGGGGATCCCACCAGGGGACTGTGGCTGAACAGAATAACTGTCTGCATGATTTTTATGTGAGCTAGGTACCTACATCTCCGGCATGTTTCCTTCTCTCATACTATTTCCACTTAAATGGATGAGCTGAAGGTTTGCCATTAAGCCTTGGGAATTCAACCCTTATTTCAAATTAGGGTAGCAAGAAAATCCCACTGCCATGGCTCAGTTCCTAGATACACAATCTAAACAACACCCAATTCTTCTCCTTTTGTACCAAGACTTTTAGATCCTCCTAAGGCCACTGGGTCTTCAGTAATTCCTTGGGGTTCATGATTATCCTCGCATTGTACTGAGGTGAATTATTATTTTATACAGCACTCCTCTGTGCCAGCTCTCATCATCCAGTAACAATCATTATGGTTGTGGTCTTCATCCAAAAAGTACAGTGTGGAGGTGGAGAACCACTTACAGCTTAATCTTCCGCTGGAGAAACAGACAGTGCTGATGAGATGTATTTCTGTGACATTCAATCACAGAATCACAGAATGGTAGGGGCTAAAAGGGACTTCTGGAGGTCATCTAGTCCAACCCCCTGCCAGAGCAGGGTCACCCAGAGCAGGGGGCACAGGAACGCCTCCAGGCGGGTTTGGGATGTCTCCAGAGACGGAGACTCCCCCACCTCCCTGGGCAGCCTGGGCCAGGGCTCTGCCACCCTCAAGGGAAAGAAGTTCCTCCTCAGGTTTAGGTGGAACTTCTTATGTTCAAGGAAGATCTTTAAGGAGATTATAAAGTACAGGACATATCTCTTACACCATTTGGAGGCACAGTCTCACTGAACAGACACCCGTAGCTGGGTTGGCTTCTGTACAGCTACCAATCAGACACTGTTTACCTACAGAGGCCATTTCCTACAAGATGTAGGTGTAGCAGAGGATGCTGAGTGACATGGAAGTCTTTCCCACAGATTCACAGAGCTAATGGAGCTAATAATATATTTTTATATATAGATAGATATACATATTCATGGAGCTGTCAGTATAAAATTGGCCCAAAGTTCCAACCAAAGGGAATAATGTTTCTGCTGCTCCTTCTCTTTCCACATCTCTCAACGGTATAGAGACGCTATATGTGGGGCGGCAGGTAGATCCCATAAAGAACTGAACTCCATGCCAATGATATATGGGCCCTGGCACATCTGAGAGTTTCTAAAATGCTTGCTGTCCAAATTGTGAGGGGAAAGAGGGCTTTGTGACACTAACATTATCTGCCTGCTGTTCCACCTAGCTCATACTGTGATAAGTGCTCCAAGGCCTGGAGGCTTCCAGAATTCCATGGGCTTCCAGAAAGTTGGCTGTCAGGACAATGCCAGTTACACTGTAAAAGGACAGAATGGGTGAAGCCAAAGAAAACTTTCCCCATTTGCATTTTGATATGATTTTTTTCCAGGAACAGGAATTAACCTGAAAGTCTGATTAACATCTAAATCATATGTGCCAGAATGACATTTACATTAGGCTACGAGATTAGAATAAAGTAAGATTAAATACTCTTATACAGCTCCATAGATTTGTGTCTATGGTGGTGTTCAGGTGAGAAATTTATTCCCCGTAAAACAAGACTCAAAATGAAACAGTACGGACGTTTTACAGAATTATGCGGTATCTTCGCTCTCAATGGCTGGAAAAGCACGACCAAGATACTCCCTTTTAGTCTGATGGATTAGTTGAGGACAGAGGAGGTTTTTTTGTTGCTGCTATCTGCTATGATGACTTTGTAGCACGGCACTCCGTGTTTTCTTATCCTTTTTATCCAGGCAGAGCTGTGTTTCCCTATCAGCCTGCATCTGGTCCAGGCGGTAGGGCTGTGGCGCGGCCATTGCCAAGAGGAGCACACGGATGGCAAAGATAAACCTACTCGTACCGCGAACCCTGCGAAGTGGCGTACCCTTCCGAGTACATTAGAGAGAAAGCTCTGCAGGGGATAATTAAGCATCAAATCTGTGTTTCTTTGTGGTGTGAAAACAGTGTTTGGAGAAGGAGTAAGAGAGGACAGCGGCCACACGCAGAGCAGAGCGAGTCTTTCTCCTATTAGAGCCAGAGGGGAAAGGATTCCGGAGAGAGAACGAGACACAAATGTTTTTACATGAGGTTGAATTTTTAAGGAAAAGGGCAGGAGTGCCCAGCCGGGGCCAGGTTGCTGTCTGTTGTTATGGCAACGGCAGGAGATTCTCCTGTTCAGGAGAGGAGACAGGGGAGAGAGAGGGCAGGGGAAGAGAAAATGGTTTCAGAAGGAAGGCAGGGGCCAGGGGGTTGAAAATGGAAAGAGAACGAAGCCGGGCATCAAGGTCAGGCAGAAACGGTAGCGTCGATGGCCATGATGCCTGAAATGCCCCGACTGACCTTGTGCACAGCCACTGGCTTGGCAGCAGGGCTAGATTTGCTGGAGTCACTTCCATAGTCATCATCTGGCTGTAAGAACGCCACCGCGGTGCCCTGTCCCCCTGCACCCGCTTCATTGGCAGGGCTTACCGATACCTCTGGGCACCGAGTGGCCAGAACTCTTGTGAGAACAACGCCTTTTTAATAAACTGAACTCATCTCAAGTGAGCTATCATTAAATTTTGTTTTGTACTTGGGGTGTGTCATGTGAAGAGAGCTACTTCTTCAATGCGAGGAGCTCCCTTTCTCCCCTGAGGAGCAAGCTTTCCAGTTAGACTGCTATTCCCAAGGTGAACTCAGAAAACGCTGGCTCCCGGGATGTCTTTGTCAGGAGTAATGCCTTGATACAGTGTGGGTCCAGGACGGGGAATTATTTTCACATACAGCAAGGCAACCCAGTAGGAAAGAATGGAAGAGCAGCATGAACCAGGCAACTGGCTGGCCAGGGATGCAGCTTAATGCTTTGCTAAACAGATTCAAAATGAATTATCTGTGCCCAGCTCACCAAAAGGAAACATTATAAACCAGGGCTATACAGAAGTCAGAGTTTTCCTTCAGGCTTCATAACAAAAAACTGGAAGAAAAAGAATGAATAAACTAGCGAAACTTTCCGAAAGGGTGATTTCTGTTTTCTTTCTTTTTTTTTTTTTTTTTTTCTTCACCCTTCTTTTCTGAATAAAAAGGTCATGCTGCTCAGGCTGTTCATGAGCCAATGCAGTTGGGAGAGCATGGCAATCCCTGCTCCTCCAGCACTTTTGAACTGGCTGGCCAATTTCTAACAAATCTGACAAAAAGACGGATTTTTCGGCTGTTACATTCTTACAAGTTCTGTGAAAATAGTTAGCTAGGGGCAGAAAAGAGGTTACAGTGATACCTACACCAAGTGAAAGACTGGAGGATGAACTGAACCATTACTGAATACACACACTCTTGTGTTGAAGGGTGTAGACAGAAGAGAGAGGTTATAAATGCTTTAATTCTTGGGAAAGCTTCAATCAAAGTTTGAACTTTATTAGACGTGATCTCACTTTCATTCTCCTTCTCTCTTTCCCTCCTCATATGAGTTCTCTAGTGTTTAATAAGGACAGGAAACATGCTGCAGGCTTAGTTTACTTCATTTAGAAAACCATCCGATGAAACACAAATCATTTGGAAACACAACTCTATTAGTTCCAGTGTTTGTGGAACTATTTATTATTTAAAGCAAATGATAGTTGCATTACACTGTCACAAAAAAAAAAAAAAAAATCCCAGTCCCCTCTGTTGTCTTTCTATCCCTCTTCCTTTCGTTATTTACTCTCTCATCTAAAATATTCTTATTTTCCAGATTTTTCCCTTATTAGTAGTTTAAAATCATTTCTTTTGCCAGAAGACCGTGTGAACACCCTTCTCTTCTTCCCCCAAAATATCAAGTTTGAAATGTAAACTCACTATGAAAACCAGTAGAATTCTGAAGACAGTGTCCATAATCTTATTTCACTGAAATCCATGTGAAATTCTTTTAATTTAAATAAATTATCTTCCTGTTTTGTCCTACATGTCTCATAATCCTCTGCAGTACCAGTTTAGCCACCTGGTCAGTCACCATCACAGCCTTTTTTTTTTTCCTTTACTTTCCAATACCAAATTAATATCGATTTCATGTAGTTTTCAATTTAATTGATAAAAGTACCTACCTCTGCCCTCTACTGTTTTTCACTTTCTGGAATTCTATAATCCAAATAAAGACGATACAGCGTTTGGACCACTTGGAATAAAATGAAAAACTGCAATGGGAATTTGGAGGCTTACAACTGGGATGCCAAATGTTGAGGATTGAATCAGTTTAAAGCTGGCTTGATGAAGACTGACTCTCACCTTCTGAAGAGATAACACTGCTCAAGATGCAGTATCCCTGATGAACTGCAATCTATTATACTGCTAATTGGACAGCAAGAAATTAGGCATAAATCATTCAAGAGAATACAGTGATACAAAATCAATTAAGTCATTGCACTGGAAAAAAATATTAAGTGCTCTAAATTAGGAAACATTATGCAAAAGAACATCAATTTTAATAAACTGTTTGTTGTTTGATGCTCCATACAGTTATTTACACAGATTTTAGAAGATCTGATTGGGTTAAGGCCTTTGATTTTGAATCAGAAAAACATTTCCGATATAAGCTAATAGTGGCAAATAACCAAGCAACCACTGACTGCCATAGTTATACGAGTTGAGAACTGAGTAACAGATGTGTAATCATGTTGATTTGAGTCAGATTGCATCGGTGCAAAAGGTGCAAGAAAAAGCAAAACCTGGCTTTTTTAAAACATCCACCCTCATTCTCCCCTTACTTACCTGCAAGGAGACAATCCACGAAGTTTAATTTCCAGACTCTTTTTAGAAGCAGTCTAAATTTTGGCTGTTATGTAAGACATGAAAAATAGACAAGTTTTCTGTAGTTGCAGTATATTGACTGTTTTTCTCTCTCTCTGATGACAACTGTGTCACAGTGACAAAGTTCCCCATTTACTTCATCCACTCACCCTTCCAAACATTACTTCAGATAGTTTTTCCTTTCTTTAGCAAGAAGATTTTGGATATGAGAAACCAAATGAACCTCCTTCCAGAAGCAGACTTTTGGAAAGAGGGACTTTACTCAGTTACCACTAAAGCACTGATGAGCAGCAACTTCTAAACAACCCTGCTCTCTTTCAGAAAGACCATAATGCATCACTTCAGGGTTGACAAAAAAACTCAGGTGTTCAGGTTTATTTCATAAGTACTTAATTTCACTTTCCAGTAACACCTCAGGTGAGGCTGACCAGGTATGTTTGCAGTATCTCAGAACCTGGGGCTCAAAATCATCACCCAGAAATACATCTCCTGTAAAAATACCCATCCAACAAGTTAAGCATATATCTATGATACTTCTAATTATCCTTGTAAAATGTATCTCCATATTCCATATAATTTTACACGCACACACACATATACAAGTCTATATATATAAAATTACCTATGTGAAATGTTACACCTAAGGTCAATTTTTTTCACAGTTTCTTTGCATGCAATGTTTTTGACAGTGTCAACAAATGAAAATCTACAAATGATGATGTTACTCCAATGTTTTTGAACTTTAAAATTGATTTAGATTTTTCTCGAAATCGATTGTTATTGTTGTTTTTAATAATAAATATGCTGAAATCAACTTGTCATTAGATTTAATGAGGTTTCCATATGCCACCTCAGTCTACAAACACAAATTAAGGCTATAATTAACTTATTAATTCAACACAGCACTAATTCTTAGACTTTTATCATTATTTTCTTTAAATGCACAGCCTATCTTTACTACTTGGGAATAGCTCCTGGAAACATGACAGCTGCTCCCCCCTTCCTGCCTCCCCCAATTCTACTGAGGATCAAACCATTAATGTACTCAGGATCACTAAGGTAATTATATGTTTTAGTAGCTTCATTAAGAGCTCTGCAAACATATTTCACTATGAAATAATTTCTGTTCTCTTCAGATTGTCTAGAAGATGAGGAATTTTTGGTAAGAGATGGCAAAGGTGCTATGTTTCTTTACTTTAGACAACAACCTCTTACAAATCAGTAGCAAATGATGCACAAAAATCCCTCGGTATCTTAAAGAGGGAAAAATTACATAGGTAAACAGATAAATCTTTAGTACATTTGTCTTTATGGGAGCAGCTCCTGCTGTTGGTCTCTAACCTGGAGGGCATTATTCTTTCCTAAATTGCCAGTAGTGTCCCACAGCACAGTGATAAATAGAAACCACTGAAAGAAATAACATTCATTCTAACACACAAGAACTTTCCAGACAGACATTGGCCTCTGAGAACAAACACTTAGATAAAATAGATTAGTTGCAATTGCAGAATATATCACTCCGAGTCTCTGTGAGCCGGCATTATCCCAGCTGTGCAAATAACTGCCTTTATGCCAATCATTAAGTAATAAATACATTTAAAACATGGTCTAAAACTTTAAGGAAAGCAGAGGAAAATGTCTCTCTACATCAGCTGTGCTTCGTATGCAGCCAATGATTTATTCCCAAGCGGTACTTTAAAAAAATCACTAATAAGGTAGGTGCTTGTATGTTGTGGCAGCAAGTTTCCTTTACCAGACAATTAATAAAACAGAAAAGAAACAAGTGTTACAGAAATGCAATTAAGAGTACTAGCTTAATAATAGAACAAAAGACTCCCTAGCAATTTTCTTTCTTCTCTGTCGTTTCACCCGAAACACATATGCTAAGGCAGAATTTTGTTTATTTCTGGTTACAACGGAGCAGCATTTAGTTAGGCTGTTTGCTTGTTTATTTGCTTGTTAACTGTTTCAAAAGTCTGACTAAAATGTAAACTGCCTTGCAAAATACAGTAGTTCTGCTTTGACTGCTAGTTGTGGGGCATGTGCATTGATTTCAAGAACTGATGTCACTAATAAATTGTTGTTGGTTTTTTTTTTTAATTCAGGCAGAACCGTAAGAAGGGATTGTGACTCTACCAGCCATTTTTCCCTACTGCCCTTAACCTGGCCACAAGACTGAAGGAATTCAAGAGCCTGGGATGAGATGAGCTCTATGGTGCAAATAAAACAACCCTACACTAGCTATTCAACCTCTCCCAGAAGCTGCATTTTCCCTCTCTTATCCTTAGATTCTATTTACAACCCCCCCCCCCTTTTTTTTTTCCTTTTGGATATAGGATTCAGTACAAAAACTGCACTTCTATTGACATTTATATTGAATTAATGAGATGGATTTTACCTAAGACTATGTGCTTGAAGGTTAATTGGATGCTATCTCTATTTTCTCTTTGTGGATACAGTATTGTTCAGCGGAAGGAGGTGTTGGAAACAGAAAAATCCCTTTTTTATTTATTTGTACTGGTACCTTAGGTTTTTTATTATATTATACTGTTTTAACAGCTGTTACATATGCATGCAAGACCTTTTAGTTTAAATTATACTTTTATGGTGAAGACTGTGTTATACTGATTCAAAATGAGAACTCCCACTTGCCTCAGCCCCATAGTTTGCCAGTCATTTTAGGGCAGTACGGACGACTATTGACTGCCACAACAGGCAGTGGTCTTGCTTCTCTCCCACATCTGGCCATAGATCTCAAAGCAAAAGGCACGGTGAACTAGTTCAAAAGGAACCAGTCGTCACTCCCACCGAAAATCGATAAAAGACATGGAAGAGGCAAGGGGAGGGACAGAAATAACCAACCATCCATGGAAAGGGAGGATACAGCCTCTTCTCTGCAATTTGTGTTGGTGCCAATTTTAACAAGATGAAATGGACTGTTAAACACGCATGTCAGATCCAGGCCCAAAATGTGGAACAAAGGAAACTTCTCTTTGTAGGCTTCTGAGGCAGCCTGCAGCCTCCCCTGTCCTGGCTTCCTGGGTGCTTCTTCAACAAACAAACTAACAAAGTAAATATGATAACTGTGCTGACTGGGACTTTTCCATCTTCAAGGATATTGCAGCTTTCTTAAACTTCTAGTTGTTCTGTCTTCATCTCCTTTGATCAACTTTTCTTCTTTTTTGTTTTACTTTTTTTTTTGTCCTTCCTTTCATTTTGATTTCCTTATCATCTTTCCCATCCATCTGCTCTGGAGTAGAGAATCAAAGCCTTTCCTCCTATTCACTTGTCTCTAGGAATATCAATCATCTCAAAGACTACAGTAAAAGTTTTATAATTCTTTCTAACTATATACATCTGTTAATCATACTTTCAAAATACTGAACAGGACACTTCTTTACCAGACTGGATGGTACTGATTCATATTCGTTTACTCCATGTGTGATTGTAATTCATTTAGAAATAGCTGAACTGGCAATAAACTAGCTAGTTTGAATACTGTGCCTTCACAGACTTCCAAAGTCATCTGTGAATTCATAGGAATAGTGAGGCTATTTCTTGTCACTGAAGCCTGAGCTGCCATATCGATACTTCTGTATGTGCTCCCTGGTCCCACTCTTATAAATAGATCAGCTAATTGCATTAATTGAAGCACTGTTATAACTTCCACTGAAATCTCTGACTACAGCTTAAATTGACCCCTAATGACATGACTAGGGTGTGTCTTTTGAGTTTTGCCATGATTGGGAAATTTATGTACAGTTAACAACTACATCATCTTTGCCTACAATTTTCTTTGATTTATAAAGTAAGTACCACCAAAAATATTTACTGGGTATTTATATGTATTTCTATTGACAACACTCAAAGATTTCTTGGAGCATGTGGTTCTATGTTGGGGTTTTTTCCCTATTATTTTTATTTTTCTGATCTTTTGAATTGCATTAATATTCAGCTTGGAGAAAAGAGAAAAGTCAAAACTACATGACTAAGTTTTTGTAAAATTCACATTCTTTTGTTTGACTGTGTGGATCAAGAGCGTTTGTATACTCAGCTTCGGGGAGAAAAAAAATCCTATGGGATTTTAAGTGTCCGTATAGTTTCATAAGTCAATAGTGAATCCATCCAAAGTATCTGCACTGTAAAAGAAGTAGGTGCTGGTCTGATAGTAATAGTTTCCAGTCAGCAAGAACATTTTGTGGACAACTAATATGAGCTAAGAACACAGGTTACTAATTCTAATTTACATTTTATTAACTAGAAGTGCATGTTACGCGTGCATTCCTACCTTATCCTCTTACTGTTTCAAATGCCATTTAAAAATCTGGTAGTCATGAATACAGTTTACATCCTGGAAAACTGGCATACCAACCTGAACGATTTTCTTCATTTTTAAAAACATAATAGTGTGCTTACCAATCATTTACCACTGTGGTGAACATGTCAGCACTTGCACAGCAAAAGGGAGAAGTCTGGAAAGATACACAGGCAGAGAGAGCATCAAGAATGGAATTATGGAGACACAAGTAAAGAGACACAAGTGTTAAGTAAATTAGATGATTTAATAGTAGTAAACAACCTGAGGATTAATGAGTAGCTAAACTTAGGTTCATTGAATCTATTAGTTCTTAGTATGTTGAAACTGATAATTTTTCTAAATAAAAATCTTTTCAGAGTCTCTGATCGTGCAAGACAACAGTAAAGTATAGACCTAGTTGGTTTCAAATGCAGTATTTAAGTAAGGAATTAGTGTATCCTGATATAATAAATACAGTTTTAAGCATAAAAATGCAATATGAAAATGAAATGAACTTGCACTTAATGTATGTCTTGGGAATATGGCTCCTGGTAGTGAAACACAGTGGTTGGATATGTTGACCATGTCAAATAAAACGAGTGTTCAAGAGCTAAGAAAAAACATAATGATACATATTTCATGTAGCTTTAAAACAGAAATCTAATGGACAAAGACAAATTGTTGCAAAATAAAATGACATAGATGTTTCTTTATTAGAGAGATTTTTTACTGAATTAAAAAGAATTACAAAATACTCTATAAACGCAAGAAACAGTGGAATTACTACAATGTAAGGACAAATAAGAAATTCTCTGCCTCAATAAGTTTTATTTGGAATAAATCAAACCTAAATCAGATCCAGCAAAGTGTGAAAACTAAAGATTGTCTGGTCTTTGTGGAGTACTGTCATCGGTTCCTCAAGCAAAGCAAGTGAACACAAATTGATCTAGCAAGCATAGAGCCAGGAAAACTGTCAGACACTGAACCCAAGGGAGTACATGCTGACTAGATTATGCATGAAATCCATTCTTCAGGATAACCCATCAACCCAGGCATATTTTTCCACATATAAGCACCATTACACACTGGAAAAGGAGATAATTCAGTAGTTTCAAAAGCAGGTTTATTAATGATGTGATAGTAGCTCTTCTATTTCTACTAAACCCCTGAAGACCCAAGGGAATATTCACATGACATAACTCAATAGTTTCAAAGACAAGTTTATTAAAGATGTGATAGTAGCTCTTCTGTATCCACTAAAGCCCTGAAGACCAAAGGGAATATTCTTGTGAAAATCACATTTCACCACAAAGTAGTTTGCCATAAGTCTTTTCTTGATCCAATAAGACAGAGAAAGGACAGTCCAGGAAACTGATTAGTGAATGAAAATACAGGAGGACATGGGGCTGGCAGCTGAAGAAAGGGAGTTTCATGGACTCCGCAAAGACAGAGAGGTTGCTCAATAGATTAAGCATAACTGGCTTAAAATCTCTGTTTTCTGGTGGTTTCGCAGATGAGAAGACAGTCAGGACATGATAAAACTAGCACAGGCAGAAAACAAAGGTTCTCTCCCCTCATTCAGGCTTTCCTTGGCTTTTCACGTTAAATAAAGGACACAAAAGACCCCAACAGAGAAGAAAGATTTGGCCACATCTTTTAACATGTTTAAGTTCAATTGAGGTAAACATGAAGATGGGAAGAGTAAACACAATTTGATTTCCATCCTGAAAGGAGTTGATGTTTTAAACTCAAATTTATCTGTTCTTCTCAAGGCAATCAAATTGGTGTCAGGAAAAAAAAAAGAGATAAAGGGATTTTGGCCTTTGGGTCAATATTTCATCTTGCTTCTTACTGCACTGATTATTATATATTACTGTATATAACACAGTGCTAAATGCAATACAATAACACAACCAAGACCAAACAGTTTCAAACAAAAAATCTTGAAGACAGGAAAAGCTAAAACTTAACTTTGTGGGTTAGGCTATTATTTGTACAAATTCAAGAGCAGGCGCACTCTTTACCATAAGTATGTGTTACAAAATGAATGTACTTATGCATTAACTTGTGGAGTTGAAACAACAGAATTAGAAGAAAAAAGAAAAAAAGAAAAAGAAAAACAAAAACAAAAAAAGAGGATAAGAGAAAACCGCATTATTTTCCAGGGAGGCAATTATGTCTCTATAAGCTTCTGAGATACACAGGAGGACAGTACTTTTGATATACTGCAGTGTATTTGATAGACAGCAATACTCCAGCTATCATTTCTGTACATAAATATATTTTAATAAGGCACTTCTGATTAGTACTGTTAGTAGTAACAAGACTGAACTTATCAAGCTCCATTTTTTTTGAAACTCGTTTTTAAAGTCCAAACTGAAAACTTGTATGGATCTTTTAAACTCCTGTAATTCGACATTCTTATTTAGCACTGAAGAAAGCTCACTAAAGTCTAATAGGTAAAAAACAACATGAAATTTTCACTGGTCAAAAAGCAAATACTATATCACAGTTATTAAAATAATATTAAAGCAAATTAGGGTTAGTCTGAAGTCAATGACAGTGCTTTTTAAAGGATAGTGTCAAGTTTACACCTTGTTAAAGGTCTACCTGAGCACACTAAATTCTGGGGTAAGCGTAAATAAGGCACTGCTGAATTGCTGTCATATTGAGCTCCACTGAGCTATGATGTTTCATCAAAACTGAATGTGTACTGTAAAAAAATTTAATTGGGTCTAGAGAAACATTGGAAACCAGCTTTTCTCATTTTCTTTGGAATCCATACAACACTTGACAACAGCTAATTCTCATAAGACTTTAGACAAATTAATTAATTTAGTAAAATGCATTTCTGCAGCTGAGTAGATGTGAAAACAATGAATTTGTCTGTTTAGAACAGTGTCGACTTCATCTGTGTCCTGAGGAGATGCAAGCTCAGCTTGCCTCCTTCCCATGCAAACTGGAAGCCACAGAAACAAGTGGATTCCAGGCTAGTAAACCTTGTGAAGAGTTAGGGCACATCTCTCCAGCCTTCTAGCTCATCTTCGGTATGAAGGTGTTTCCAGATGACTGAAACTGTAGATAAAAGTGAGAACAGGTCATCCTTAACTTAGTTTATGTATCCCCTTGAATGCACTTATTAATCCAAGAACAGACCTATGCTAACTTGGGGAGATGGCTTTCATACCAAAGCTGGCATATCTATCTGTAATTACTTGGCTGAACTTGTAACTGTATCTTACTTTTTATACAGAGTTTTAGCATTTTCTAGTTAAAAACTGATTCTTTTTCTTATGAAATAACAAAGTAATGCTTTGTGCAGTCACTGAAACCATACAGGGATCCTATAAATATTTTGTTTTGTTTCCTTGAGTGAGTTAGAAGGGGAAAAGAAACCCAAGATAAAGTCCATGCTATTCATGGTGTAGGACAGACCGGTACCGTCATAGCTGGTGACCTGTTTTGTGATCCACTACAGGTGGCCCACAGAGACAGGGACATATCATTACTGTCATCGACAGGGTGCTGTGAGCAGTGTGGTCATACCTAACAAACTGAAATTGAGCCTGTGAACTAAAAAAGTATCTTTTACTGAGATCTCTGTTGAGGAGGGTTGAACATTGGGGAATATACTGCAGGAATTTGATGTTTTAACAGGTTTACAAAGCTATAACTGGCAGTTTCTTCAATTTTCATTCAAGGATACTATAATAACTAGATGAAATTATGAAAATAGTGAAGTCACCAAAATATTAATAGTTCACTGGTCAATATTAATCAGGATGAAAATCAACAGTTCGCTGAATCTAAATAAGAAATGAAAGTGCAATCTATACGACCTTCTGTGTGATCTTAATGGTGCAGCATATATGTAAATAGGGAGAGAAATGAGTTGAGCAAGTCACAAGTATTGCATATTAACCTGTTAATAACAAAAAAGCCCTCAAATTTTATAAATTTTTTTACTGATTTTTATTTCTTTTTATTTTCATGGGATGAATGATTGTATTAGGAGAGTGAATATTCTACTAATAAGATAGTTCCTCCATCTTTTAACATTTTGGGCATAGTACTTTTCTTAAAAGTAAATATTATTAATCATAGCTGTCCAGAGAAAATTTCTGATTCATATAGTTAGATGATGCATAATTGAATTCAGTTTCTAAGTGGCTTTTATTGCAGTAGTCAATTCCTGTTCCTGCGTAAAAAACTTATTTACTTGCTTCTTCATTTGCCATAATGATTTTCTCTTTTTTAAGAATACTTTAAAGTTTTGAATGAAAAGCTGGTTGAACACATAAATTACTTGGTAGTGCAAGGCGAATTTTAATGTCACAGAACAAAATACGCTTAGCATTCACCACTAAATTCTGGGCCAGCTGCAGGTTTAGGCACCAGTAGATTTCAGGAAAACAAACCCCCACTGTTTAAATTGATATTTTAAATAGGATGCTGAGAACATTTCCCACAATCAGGTCTTGTACTATTTCCGTATTTCAATTGCAGTAACAGCAGCACACTAAGGTAAAATAACCTCAAAAAACTAGTGGTGAATATTGTTTCCTATCTGTAGTATCTCCATAATAGGATTTTGTAGAATAGCGCTTTGAAAAATCACTACAGTAAGACCTAAAGACTTTTAAAGAGGCCTACATAGTTCTAAACCCAGATTTTCTCTCCTGCATTTACCTTCTGTTTCTTCTACACTCTCTGCTGTGTATTAAATTGGTAGATACTTAACTAAATTGTACAAGAAACGTCAGATTAAACTATCACCTCCTTAATTTACCCACGTTCTATGTAAAACTAGCTTGGCAGACCACAAAAAGCCATCTATGACAAACCCGTATTATTTTGGAGAATGGTGATTTTACTCATCCAGGTTATTTTTTAAACTTTTTGAAATAGCAAGAAAAATCAAGAATGTCCTCAACTGTGTCTTTTTTTCCCCTGCACATGTGGATGACTCTTGAAACTTCCCTATGATCCCACATAGGGTCATAGAGTATCTCAAATTGGAAGGGGCCCATAAAGATCATCGAGTCTAAATCCGTGCAATGTTGTATTGAAAGCAACTGTTAAAAACTAGCAATATACATCAATTCACCATTCAATTTGACATATATTCTCTAGACTTCTTCAAGACTGAGGACTTTTTGTAATAATTTGAAAAGTATAGGCCTTGAAACTTTCCATGGCAGAGCCACAGTAAAGGTAGTTAAGAATAATGCAGAAAGAAGACCACATATATGTTTGATTCCTTTTCTGAGACACAACTTGAAAAGACAAATTATGAAAGTATGTCTAAGTTCACTCACACTGATGTAATTCCAGGCTCCCTGGTCACGAATGTTGCTGATGCTCAGAGCTGACCCTGCATATGCTAATAACATTATTCAGAGATCCTGAAGACAAGTTCTTTGTTTCATGCAGCTATACCCCTTTCAATCAGCCTCATGTTGAGAACCATTTATTACCATAACATATGACACAGAAAATCTAAAGAGGCGGTAAGGGGTAAATTTTCAGATTATCACATGCCATTCTAGCTGTGACTTTCTCATTAACTTTAAAAGAGTCATGTGGCTCAGATCAGCTCAAAGCTCTGAAATGCACCCTTACATATCCCCTAGAATAAACCTTTACAAACACCATAATTTTCTATATTTCACTTAATTTCTATAAAATAAGAGAAGCCATCAACTAAGTAGACTGTTCACAAATTTTCTTCGAACTGCAGAGAGCCTCACATTGTGTTTAAGGTGACCTCTTAGTATGCATGGGTACGAGCCTCAGCTCTTCAGTGATTTCAGGTCAGTAAGGGAAATTAGACAAGAGAAACTTCTGGCATAATGCAGCAGTAATGAATCTACGCTGTGTGGTTAGTAGTGCTTAGCGTTTATTTCATTTGACTCAAAGAAGCTTTGCAAAATGCAGTTAATGAGAAATCAAAAATAAACCCCTAGAAAAATAACTAACGGAAAGTGGACGTAAATATGAAGGAGCAATTCTTTATTAGATAGACACCCCGAGGTGGTGTACAGGTTTATGCATTCAAAATGAGGATGTAACATTTGTACGCCAACTTTCTTATCCTTTCTGTTCAAATGGAAAGTTCTTTACTCCTGCCTACCCAAAGCTTGCCATCTATTATATGCTCAAAGGCCATAATTATTTCAAAAATAGACATTTGAGAAAACCACATAATTAGTCCAGTGCAGCTGGTATAAAAATTACTGGCAGGAGGAGTAGTATCATTAAAAAATTGGAACTAAAGCACACCAGCTATACTCCAGGGCAAGTTAAACACACAGAACCCCTAGTAAATATTTTAGAATCCAGGATAGTACACACTGAGGGCACCCAATATTTTTTTTAACACCAGTGATCCAGACTCAACAGAAAAACATCTCTGCCAAAATGGAACTATAGTGCAGTCTGGTTTATATAAGTTTAGTAAGGTGATTTGCTTTTACTTCTTAAATATAGACTGCAGTAGAAGAAAAGTGGGTTTGCCCCTGAGTCATGCAATGATGTTAGAATTCCAGTTTTCATTAGCGATATTTTCTTCTCACATAATTGCAAGAAAAAAAGTTTGAAATTATGAACTGGAATGCAAACCAATTTTTAATATCTGTGTGACTCTGCAGGGAACCTGATATAGTAGCTTTCTCAGATAAGAAGTGTCCTCTTTAGTTATGAATTTCTTAAAATTATTCAGGAGCCTGGCATGGGATGCTTATACAACTGAGATGCCTACATCCAAAATTACACTTTTAGATATGTCTATGTAGATGCCTCACACCCCAAAAGAAATTGTGCTTCTAGAAACACTAGCATCTTATATCTAGAGTTCCCAAGTGTGTGAGGTCTGCTTCTGGTCATGTGTCTAATGCACCATTTTTTTAAGGCCAAAAAATTTCTGATTTTTTTTCGGGGCAATATGGGATTGCTGCACCTAAAGTTCTGAAAGAGTCAACCTGGAAATTACATTTAAAGCTTATCTATGTGGTCTAACACCAGTCTGACACCAAAATGCCACAGACAGAGACTGCCAGCTCATGCATTAGCCTATCCTCTATAAAACCCAGTCTGAGTTTGGGTTCAATGATCTTCACAGTGACAAGAAAGACCTTGACAAGAGTCAACCGTGACAAGAAAGGGTGAAACGAAGGGTAATTCCTGACTGAAATTTTTGTAAGGTGTCATGGATAGCTGGAGATTCACTAGAAGAGAAGGACAGAGAGTGTCATTTTGGGTACCATGAGTCTTGTGGGTTAGAGACGCAGTTTGGCTGCCCCTGCTCCTTGTTAAATCCCCTGAAGAGAACAAGCAGCAGCCCAGGAAGGAGAGAGGACAAGGAACTGTAACCCAGCAAGGAGCAGCAGCTCCCTGTTACAAGAGACTGGGATAAGCAGTCCTTGATTTCAACCACACCATATGGGTATGTCATAGAAAATTTACAGATTGCAGCAGGCCCAAAATATTCCTTAGTTTAAAACTGGCTATTTTTATAAAAAAGTAGGGAAACCTGAGCCTAAGCAGTGTCTTTTTAGACTTTTCTTCCTTTTTCCTCCTACATTTATGATAATAAATAATATCCATTTTGCTTCATCTTCTCTCCCATCTACCCATTCTATTTGTCTCTTCATTATTCTTGCTTTCCGATCTCATCTTCTCCTTTTCCTCCATACCTTTCTATATATTCATATCAATTTTCTTCCCCTGTCTGTCTCTTTGGTGTGTGAACATTATTATCGCTGCCACTGCATTTTTACTGCTCATGATAAATAAACACTTGAGAAATAATCACTGCATAGTGGCCAAACAGAAGGCAATCCTTCCTGTAAATACTACTTTTGTGTAACAGGCACGGTCAGATCAGTGCTAGAAATGTAGTGAGACCAATTCATCTACATCAATTCTCTTCCTCTATAGAAACATTGCTGTGGTTGTTTCATACTTTAGAGTCCATGTAGAATTTATCTTTTCTTTTTTTCTTTTTTTTTTTTTTTTAGCTCTTACTCTTTTGTACTTCTACTTTGTGAAAAACAGACTTCTGTCATAAAGACTCTCTCAAAGTCATCATTCATCCATGTGTTAAGCCTTGTCTGCAAGCTTTCTTTTTCTACATCAATGATATACACAGTTTTCTTTTGACTTGAACAGTTTTTGTTCTTCCTATTTTATAATGCATGCACAGTTGTGTTTTAAAGACTCATCAAAGTCACCACTGTTCTACATTTATCCGCGTTGAACTGTCTTTGTCATTTATTAGTCTTTTAAATGTTCTTTATATTTTCTATCTAGTTACATTCTCCTTCATTATTTACTGTTCCTCTATCATCTCTTTCTGATTCACACTGCTCTGCTCTTTGTCTTTAATTTTCTGGGCCTCAAATACTTTCAACTAAGTCTTCAAAGTCAAAAGTCTTAGCACTGATTTTATTGTAAGTTAGTAATGTAACTTTTTATTAATTAACGCTATTAGTATCAACACACTTTGGGTAGTGCTTTGGGGGCTAAAGGCAGGCTTTTGAAACACTATGTGAGGGCGTATCCATGAAATTCCCATTGATTTTGATGGGAATTGTAGTGCTGTAATCCTGAGATATGCTTTGGCACTTCAAAGAGAGGATCTAACAGCACATTTAATAAAATGACCGCCCACTCTAGGTCCCAACTGCTAAATTCTGCCCTTGAGCCAACATGCAGCTTCCTGTGGTTCAGAGTGTGTGGCATGCCAAAACAAAGGGTGAAGTTTTGCTCACAGAATGTGTAATCAGACTTACATCAGTCACTTTAACTTGCTTTTGTTTAATGCTAATAGGAATTACTCACAGGCATGTATCGGGACGGCAAATCCTTCCAATGATTCATATTTTTATGCATCTCTTACAATAGTAGCAAACTCTGCTCAGCTTGCTTGTCAATACATGCAATACAAAAATAGTCCTAACTCATTGACTCTGTTATTTAGTCTGTAATGTAGTCCTACTTGGTAAAGTGGACTATGGGAAAAAGCTGTGGTATTGCAAAAACAGGCTGAGAGAGCTGGGGGCGTTCATCCTGGAGAAGTGAAGGCTCCGGGGAGACCTTATAGGGGCCTTCCAGTATCTGATGGGGGCTTACAGGAGAGATGGGGAAGGAGTCTTTGTCAGGGAGTGTAGTGACAGGACGAGGGGCAATGGTTTAAACTAGAGCAGGGCACGGTTAGATGAGCCATGAGGAAGAAGTTCTTTCCCCTGAGGGTGGTGAGACACTGGCCCAGGTTGCCCAGAGAGGGGGTGGAGGCCCCATCCCTGGAGACATCCAAGGCCAGGCTGGATGAGGCTCTGAGCAACCTGATCTAGTTGAAGATGTCCCTGCTCCCTGCAGGGGGTTGGACTGGATGGGCTTTAGAGGCCCCTTCCAACCCAACGCATTCTATGATTACCCCTCAACAATACAAAACCTCTCAGGTAAAAAACCAGATGAGGAAGTGTATTTGCACAGCAAGTACATTTGAGAACGTTTCTATCCATATTGGATTTTTTTACTCAGTCGTTGTAGTGGGTTGACCTTGTCTGGATGCCCAGTGCCTACCAAAAGAGCTCTATCATACCCATTNGATATCTCTCACTTCCCTTGCTGTGTCTCATTGCAGCTGCTGAGGTGCAACTCTTTCTTCTCTTTCAGTTTCTTATATATTTGTTTATTTGTTGGATTGTTATAGCCAGGAACGCTAGCAAAAGTATTACAGGGATTGCAGAATCCAAAGATTTATCTAAGTGCCAATTCTCTTTTTCTACTGTGATAAAGAAAAGTGAGGAGAAGAAATGCAGGCTCATACAGTTCTGGAAGACAAAATATTTTTTAGTGTCTGTCATTGTTATCAGAACTGGTTTTAAAATGTTAACAAAGTTGACATGATATTTACATACAAAATTTTGGCTGTTGGACAGAAGGCATTTATTTTTTGAAATTAGCTTGGAAACATTCAGCAAAGAATAATTTGGTACTAGTATCTGCTATGGTTTTATACAACCCAAACAAGAATCTCCAGAAATCACCCTTTTGAAGCCTCATTTTTCTCACAAGGATTTTGAAATAAACCTGATTTCAGGTAGGTTTTGTCATAAAATGTGACAGATTTCCCTCTAATAACTGCTGACGTTAGTTTCATATAGAAGAAAAAAGCTATCTCTAAGTAGTATTCAGGCTTCGCTAAAATGATTGAAAACTTGGTTATTATTTTCATTTATGCAGTTGTCCACTCACTAACGGTATTTGCTAATAAATTTATAAATTTTATTGCCATTTAATTCCTTTTTTTTCACTGCAGAAATACTCTCCATAACTTTAGAAGGTGTGAGATAGCTGTCCATATCTCTGAAGACACAGATTATGAAGGCATCAGCCCATTAATTTCCTCAGGTCTTTGGTGGGAATTCCTGGAGTTCACAAAAAAAGGTTAAATGCCTCTTCCACACTAGCAGGATGGTGGGATCAAGGGAAGCATAGCCGTAGGTTAAGGATAGGAGATATGTGTATTCACTAGCTTTTCAACTCTCTTCTCAGAGGAGAATCTGTGGGCTGCAGCTTTGGAGTGCAGTATTTGTCATGGAGACTCTTTTCTGCTTCTTTGATTCATCTTGACCTCTTCTTTTCCTTCTTTTGGGACTTCCTTCTTTTCAAAACTCAAGGAGCTGTGTTTAACATGGGCACATGATTAAAGTTATCTCCCAGCATGTTGGCATGCTTGGGGGTCAGCAAACGCAAGTATTTCCTGATACCTCCCCAAAAGTACATTCCCCTTCATTTTCAGGGTTGAATATTGAAAATATTCTTGAAAAAGAATAAAAAAAAAAAGCCCATCTACAGTTCAATTAAAATGAATTTAAATATTGAGCCTTTTTTTTAGCTTTCCACTATCCTCCTTCTGGGCTTATACACATGTATTGTTACCATCTACAAGACTCAAGTTAAAGACAGTAGAAACACAAACATGCTCTAGAATCTAGGTCTACTCTCACCCTTGAAACTGAATATTGGAAAAGTCACTTGTGAATTTCTTAGAATAGAATATTTTCATTGAATATCTCTTTCCCCACAGTTCAATAATTAATCTTCAGCAGCAAAGTTATATCATAAACTCTTACAGAAGTTTTTATATGTGAAGCTAGTCTCACTACAAAAGGAAATTACCTCTAAAAATTAAAAATTCTATACTAGGAGTTATGTCTCTGGACTATTATAAGTGTAACGTCTTGTATGTGTAGGTTTCACAAGGTATCATTTCCTTTAAAATGTCATCTGGTAGAGTGAGAAGTTTAGAACTTTTATGCAGTCCAGAGGATTAGAAGCTGTATACCATGCAGCTGGGCAGGACATAATTTGTAAATAAGAATCAATATTCTTCTGACATGAGCTTCCATAAATAATTCTTTCTAATCAAATTTTCCATCCCGAATAATTAGGTGGATTCAATACCCAGTTATTGAAGTCTCTGTCGGTTGAAAAAAATGGCATAATTTTAAAGTAAAAAGATGTATGTTGAACAATTATTAAAATCAAGGGGGAAAATCAAGTTTTAGAATTTTCTGCAAAAATGCTATATTGTATATTTCCTTTGAAAATGAGGAAAAGAAAATAATTTCTTAAATAATTTTTAAAGAAACTGACCACATTCGTATTCACAGAATCACAGAATGGTTTGTGTTTGAAGAGAGCTTAAAGATCATCTAGTTACAACTCCCTGCCCTGGGCAGGGACACCTCCCACCAGCCCAGGCTGCTCCAAGCCCCATCCAGCCTGGCCCTGAACCCCTCCAGGGATGGGGCAGCCACAGCTTCTCTGGGCAACCTGGGCCAGGGGATCACCATCCTCACAGTAAATATTTTTTTCTTGATATCCTATCTAAGTCTACCCTCTTTCAATTTGAGGCCATTACCCCTGATAAAGACTCCCTCCCCATCCTTCCTGTAAGCCCCCTTTAGGTACTGGAAGGCTGCTATAAGATCTCCCCGGAGCCTTCTCTTCTCCAGGCTGAACAATCCCAACTCTCTAAGCCTGTCCTCATAGCATAGGTGCTCCAGATCTTTGATCATCTTTGTGGCCTAGCTTTTAGAAATTTGTACTTTCCAAGGGGAAAATGTAAAATACTCTTTTCCATGGCCACAGTAACCTGTTTCTTAAGAAATGTCATATTTTTTTTGCCTTTATAAATGTATTTCTTATGATTAACAGAAAGATTCCTATAAATTCTTTTTATTACTCTTAAAATACAGTGAGTGAATCAATTTGTCAAAAGAGAAATCAACGGTCTGTTGTTTTCTTTCAACTGGAAGAACATTTATATTCTTACAGAAGACAAAACCGTGGATTATTAACATTTCTGCTGTTGTAATTCCATTGTCTCCCCCTGAGTTCCAGTAAATGTTCCCTTTTTACAATACTTTTCATTTTGGCTATGTCTGTAATTGCAGAGTCATTCCGTTCTACATTTTCTTCAGGCATCCTTTGTTTCTGACTGGCAAATAAAGACAGTCCATGGAAATGAACTGCGGTGTGGTATACACAAATAAGAAAAGAAATGGTGTAAAGGTGCTAAACTATTCCAATAGGGAGGGGATTGTCTGAATTCATGTAAAATATGTCCTGTAGCAGAATACAGAAAGCAAAGACTTTTCTATCACTTGGCATTGTCACTTTGTGCATAATTCCTAGAGATAATACAGAATTTTATCTACTTCACTCTGTTACAATATATTTTCTTGAAATTTCAGCGTTAAAGGAAATGAAAGACAGTTATACTAATTTGATTTTTGTTGCTTTATATACATGTATGGTATTGCAAGTGTATAGGTTAATATAAAGTAGAAATCTAGGTCCAAGATACAGGTCACGTGAAATGGTAATATTGGTCAAAGTAATTCTTTTAAACACAAATTATGTTACATCAGTTTTAGTAAAAAGTTTCTAGGACCTACTAGTTTCCTTATCTCCTTTGAAGAAGTGTATTATGGGTCCTGGTCAGACACTGCCTTTTTTATTATTATTATTTATTCACCATAACACCATTTTAAGCAGGTAATAATTCTTTTGAGCGATTGAGTAGAAGTGACTGTGGCTTTTGTCAGTTTCCATTAATCAATGACAAAATGCAAAATTTGCCATTTTCACCATGATCAACCCACGACATGTCTCTCTTCTTCAGGGTTGATATAAAATGCGACTAAGTGAACTTCTTTTTTAAAGACAAAACCAATTACATTTATGTGACACATAATTTTTATTTTACAGGTCGTCTTTAGCAAAAAAAGCAGATATTAGCATTGCTCTAAGTTGGTAGGAAGAAAGTAAAATTATGTGAGCATGAGAAAGCAAGGAGAATAATATCCTAAAGGTAGGGTTCTTAAATGCCAAGTGCCCTTTCTCAGCCTCAACCATTCATTCTGAAAATGGCCTATCAAAAAGGCTTAGAGGGAGCAGTTTAATTACTGTTCCTTTGACATACGTAATATATTTTCAGAAGCAGGCCCATACATTTATTTAAGGCCAAATGTTGTACAACAAAACTGTCCTCAGAGGTATTTCATTCTACCATCTTATTTTTTTCCACCGGGCTTACACTGCTATTTTTTTCAATAACTATGTCATTTCTAGAGACATTTTAAAATGAGTCTTAAATCATGTTCTACTTTAGCAGCACATAAGCTACCTGAGCAGGGCAGCAGAAAGAGAAAGAATAGTGTAAATGATCACAAAGTTTAATACTTTTTTCATAAGACAACCACCAACAACAACCCTATCCCACCCCCTACACATATTCTGCCCTGAAGTCAGCTAAAAAACCCTGAAATCTTCTCCTGGACATTTACAAATATGAAAGGGAGTCCAAAGTAGTTCCATGCATACACTTCTTCCCTCCTCCCCTGGGAGTTACAGCAATACATCGTCTGCTTCTTTAGTTTCCTGAGGTTAAAAAGAAAGCTAAAGCAGGATGAAACGAAGTTTGGTTAAGCAGTCAACTCAGACATAAATCCTGGAGGTGGTGAGCACTTCCAGATAGGATCAAACTGGCACAGGACAATTTCAGGAATAGATCATGGACCTGTTGGAGTGGGGCCAGAGGAGGGGCTGGAGCCCCTCTGCTGTGGGGACAGGCTGAGAGAGCTGGGGGGGTCAGCCTGGAGAAGAGAAGGCTCCGTGGAGACCTTGGAGCCCCTTCCAGTCCCTAAAGGGGCTCCAGGAAAGCTGGGGAGGGACTCTGGATCAGGGAGGGGAGCCATGGGATGAAGGGGGACAGTTTTACACTGAAAGAGGGGAGATTTAAGTTAGATATTGGGAAGAAATTCTTTGCTGTGAGGGGGGTGAGCCCCTGGCCCAGGTTGCCCAGAGAAGCTGTGGCTGCCCCATCCCTGGAGGGGTTCAAGGCCAGGCTGGACGGGGCTTGGAGCAGCCTGAGCTGGTGGGAGGTGTCCCTGCCCAGGGCAGGGGGGGGCACTGGATGATCTTCAAGGTCCCTTCCAACCCAAATCAATCCATGATTCTACAATTCTATCTACAGTGGGAATAGATCTGCAAAAATTTCCTGCTGTTGTCACATACAGAGCAAACTACTGTATGTTCAATTATCTGTTGACAAGAGGGGAATGGGGGCACCTGTTGGTTTGAATAAAGTGTTATGACAAAACCAGAGTAAAATGGGTATTTGGTAAGTTTATACAGAGGCTATATTTAACAAGAAATAAAATATTAGATAGATATCTCCCCAAACCACCCCCCTACCTCATGCATGAACCTGGGAAATATCAAAGAATCATAAATAAATCTGGTGTATTGCCCCCAGCTGGCATGCAGATGCTCCTATGACCTAATCCTCACAGCTTTTTCTGCAGAATTATTTTTTCATACTAATAGGTTCTATTTATCATACGGTGCTACAAACACATTTGTTTTATCAGCCTCTGTATGAAGGCGAAATTTGTCTCCAAAGCTGGAAAATTCATCAGTTTGCTTCTGAGCACCGTAGTGCTGTCTCAGTATTCTGCATGTGCAGAAAAAACATCTAAATAGACTGTTTTCATTTTAACTTATCCTGCATAGCCAAAGAGAGGCATGTACCCAGTAATTAGAACTGCATTCAGTGATACTTACATCTGAATAAGTTTTATACTGTAATTGCAAAACTTATGGAGAAAAAGAGAGGGGGGAAAAAAAAAAAAAAAGCCCAGTGTGACAGCTCTTTCCTGTATTCAGATTTACTGAAGTAATTAAATTAATTTTTTCTAAATTAAAACCAATATAATTATTTAATACGATTTAAAAATTGAAATGAATCTTTGGAAAAGAAACAGATATGCTTACCTTCTGAATTTAAAAATGAGCTGTGGGATTGTTTTCAAATAATAAAACATAAAGCTAGCTGAAAGACAGCTTTTCGGTTTGGTGCAAATGAGGGACAGTTAATATCCATTTCATCTTTTCCTTCATCCATGGAGAACATAATATAATTTTCTTTCTCTGCCTAGCCCAAACCCAAAAAATTGTTTCTTGTTGTGCTTTTCTTTTCCGGATATGTGTGATGATTAATCACTGTATGTGTCTAGACCCCATGGTAATCTCTGTCCCTGTTTCTGTCTCTACATTCATCTTTGGCATCATGTGTTTAGTTTTAATACAGTCCGATTGATTTGTTTGCAGCAACAGCACTGTTTTCATTCTTTTCCCCTCTGAAACAGCTTTATTGCACAAATACAAACTTGCCCACATTCTCAAGCTGTGTAAAATTGATTTGCGAGAACAGATTGCAAAACTTAAGAGTATGGTAATACACATCCCAGATCCACAATGCCTGCATTAAAGATGGTACAGTGGAATTAAAAAGGATGTGCTTTTTTAGGACTTTTCAAAAATTTCCATCACCTTTACTCATTTTCATCCCAACTGTCATGAAAGAAATGGGAATCAAAATAGCTTCGTACGGTGGAAATAAAAACATCTGTATTGGTTCCCATGTCTCTGCCACCTCTCTTTCTGTGTCTATACCACCTGCCTTCCACTGAGGAAGTGAGGAAAATTAGACATGGATGCTCCAATATTTTACACTATATTGGAGTAGTTATTGTGTTGTATATTGTAATTGATACATTGGATGCTCCAGTCGTTTATACTCAGGAAAACAATAGTTGCGTGAGGTCAAAAAAATCATTCAAAAGCTCCAGATTTTTCATTTTAAAATGGTAGTGAGTGAGATTTTAATCTGTTTTTTTGGGGGGGACTTTTAAACCGTCTTAAGGGCAGAGAAAATTGGCACTTCCAATCTCAAATTTCTCTTAGTTTTGGATTGATTTTTGATTGTTCTTGATCACAGCAACTTATTCCTGGCTTTGTGGAAACGGGAAGATTCTTATCCCTGGTCTATTTTTTGCCCCAAAACCTTGCAGCAGCAGCCTTGTTACTGAGGTGACCAGCCTCAAAGAAAAAGAATCTTAGACAAACTGGACAATCGTATACCATTTCATTCTTAGACGCGTTTGATAAAACTGAGGAATCCCACAAAATTTTGGCCATTTTTTCCAGTGTGCCTTGGAAAAATATGTGAAACTGTATTCACAGGCAAAAATTTGTCTCATACCTAAACTTTTACTGATAAACAAGGACACAAAATCATGTTTCTAAGAAACCTGAGATTCAGGGGAGCAGTTTCTCTCCTTATTATCCTCTAGCAATATCCAGACTAGAACACCTTTCCTTATAAGCATTTCTGTTTGCCTCGGGCTATTTATTATTCAGGGCTTCAACACTGTCTCCTTTTGAAGTCAGCACGAGTTTTGCCATGGCCTTCAGAGGAGCCAGGATTCACTCAGCAGGAGGGTAAAAACAACAAAATAAAACGTATGATCAAGACAGTGGATAATTGTGGGACCGGGGAACTGGAACCCCTTTCATCAGTCTTATTTCAGCTTCTACATATTTGAATGCAACAAATACCACTCTTTTGATTCAAAGTAATTTGGCTATCATGTGCTCAGCACTTACTCCCCTGTTTTTAACCATTCTTGTATTGTTTTTTCTGAGCTACCTTGATTTTTTTTGGTTAAGGGAACTATTACTAGAACTTAGAAACATTGTAGTACATTGTAACATTTTAATGTATTATATAGAACTGCCGGAAAAAAATAACCATTTTTCATAAATAATATATATATATATGCTCATCAATATTAGAAGTAAAGAATCTGCAAAATTATTCTATAGAAATGATGAGGAGAGTGGTCCCAAGTGTGCTTAAGTATATAGAAGATATTGAACAATATCTGAATTTACTATAGATGCAAATTTGGGAAGTGGAACTAAATGTCTGAGCAACAGATCTGGAATAGCTTGACACTGCTAGTCATGGTCATTAATGTGTGTTGGAAACTATTTTTAATGTAACATATCTTTAAAAATTAGATTTTGTTATTAATAATTTTTAATAGGTTCTATTTTTAAAAAAAAGAGTAATGCTATCATTGCATAGAAGCTGTATCTTTTTTCTCTTTATCTAATTTCCTAAGTCAACAAGATAAAAGTAAAATCTTGAGTACTGCAGAATAAAAATAACTGTATGATCATTTAGACAGTGTTATGGAAGGAAAGATCTATTCCACTTGCTCAATCATGTTAGAAAGTTTTAGAACCTTCTGTTATATCTAAAATACACATATACTTGTAGAAGGCCAGGTTCTGACCAGGGTAAAATGAACATGCACAGTAAGTCAAAAATATGGTTTTAATAGAGACTGGAGGGCTCTGCTGATCGTGTCTGAGATGAACACATGACTGCTGCATCTCCAATTTATGCCACTGTAATCAAAATATTAAAGATTTGTATTAGAAGTTTAATTTTTAAAAAGCATTTTGCAAATAATGTAAGCATTATTATCCTGTTTAGAAATACAGAGAATCGTGTTGTACAAACTCCTATAATTTCTTGAAAATCAGTGAGATATCCGAACTACTGAAGGTAGTGGTAGTTATACTTAAAAATACGAGACTGTAATTGCCCTCTGGGGTTTAGGATTGTTGAAGGTTTAGTTTCAACAGTACAAGTTCTGAAGGAATTCTAGAAATAAACTTATTCCCCTAGAAGTAAAGGAAATTTTGAAGTGACGAGCTTTATAAACTATGAAAGCTATTGCTACAGTTAATTGAATCAATCTCTAACAAAGAAGAGAACTTAGAGCAAAAAGTCAAAATGTTCATTTCCATATTTGAGAAGAGAAGGGTATGAACTAATTAAGTAAAGGTTTTTGGCCCAGCTAAACAGTAGAAATTGCAGCTGCACCAGTTTCTTCACCATTCCTTTCTCGCTTGGAAGGCCAAGCCTCAGAGATTTACTGACAAAAGCACTGCAGAAAAAGACCCCAGGTAGAGTAGAGGGGGTGGAGGGAGAGCTATACGCAGAAACATCATGACTTGGTAGAAATGCAAATAGGATGGGTTCCTGTACTTGAAATTGTCCGTATTTTAATTTTTTATCAAAGGAATAGGCATGTTTCCTTTTCTTTCCCCACTGATTGTAGTCGTGATTATGAGCAAGATTAATCACATAAATCCTACTACAGTGAGATAAGAGGGTGTTTTATAAGACTACAGACTATGAGAAGATTTGTTCTTCATGACATTTATGAACCAGAAAATGGAAGGTACAAGGACTGGCTGTGGGGAAAGTACAGCTATCAAAATATCTACCTAATAACCAAAAATATTGTAGCAAAAATATTCCAGAATCTATCACATTTGCCTTGTGTTTTTACGGCTATCAACAGGATTTGGAACTCACTCGACAGTTCTGTCCCATCATACCTTGTCATAGCAGTTGTCATTTCCTTCTGATGTACACCAAAATTTTGCTTCAAATGTTTTCTTCTGTGGATTCAGTGTATAAAAACATGCCAAATATTATGAATTCTTTGCAGGCTGGCGAATCATCTTAAACTAATTTTTATCAAACTTTGGAAGTCATAAAAAATGAGAATTTGATGGCAAGTTGGGAGAATAAATATTGATCTATTGAAGGCATCAGTTCAGCTGCCTCTTCTCTGTGTTAACTTCCAATGTAACTTCCACAGGTGTCTATCTTTCAGACCTCTTTTATATTACAACTTCCATGTAATTACAATTAATAATTACTGGTTAATCAGTGGGCATCAAGTCAAGTGTTGTACGTTTCTCAGGACCCATGGAAGATGATCATGCTTCCTATTCCTATCTGTGGCCATTAATTAATATTGATACAGATATGTAAACACCAAACAGAATGAATTATCCTTATATTAAAAAAAATAATTAATCATTATGTAGATTTTTTTTTCCCCAATACTGGTTATTCTCAAATGGTATTATTCCAATTCCTACAATTAAAATCAGCAAACACTCTCCCTGTCATTCTTTCCACTAAACCTTTATAGTTTTCATAAAATACACTTACGAGAAACAGTTTTTTGTCTATTCATTAATGCCAGTGCAGAATACAATTTGATTTTGGTGTCCACTTTAACTAAGAGCCTTCAAAACATAGAGACCTTTAACATAATATTCAGGATAAAAATCAGCATTTGAAATGAACAGAGTGACTACATGAAAATGTACCCACTTGTCATTTCTGAAGTGTTTTCTTTTTTTTAATGAGGTTTATAAATGCTCTTTGTCTCAGTTGATATTTTTATCTACATATAAAAGTGCTCAATGGATTAAAAGACACGTGCAAAGAGCACTAAAGTTATCTCTTTTCTGCTTATATGAAACTAACACATGGAGGTAAAAATATAGTTAGTGACAGGACATTAACCAAAAGAAAATGCATCCAAATTAATGGTACCTCAATAAAGACAAGTGCATTTTTGTGTTCTTCTGCCCCCCAGCATATCTGGTATTGTTTGTAACATTTCAGTTCAGATAATTTAGTGCCTTTGGCATATTCTTCTAATAGAATGATTTGATTTAAATATCAGACTAAAGATATTTTATTTTTTAGCAAAAAAAAAAAATTGCTTAGGATGTCACAAAACTATTGGAACTGCAGTTCTACTCTATGCTGGCCTTCTTTGTATGGCATAGGACCAATTTACCTTCTTTACTGACAAGATCCAGTAGGATCACAAGTAAAATCTTGCTTGAGAGCAAAGTGAAAGAAAAAAACCCAATATTCTTTGCATATTTGTTTTTTCAAGATACTTCTCTGAAGCAATAAGAAAGTGATTATCAATTACCTAATTATGAGGGTTACACACAAAACAAAGATAATCATTAAACAAATCTAATTATCTTTGCACAAAGCTTTCAAAAATGTTCTCTGATTAAATGTTTGTTTATGCCACAGATCCATCTCTTTGTAACAATAACTGAAAATTTTACCAGAAAAGCCCTATTGACTTCCAAAGGCTTTTATTGTTTTGTTTTTTAAAATAGTCAAAAGTATAAACTGAAAATTAAAGATATAAGTGTCTTAGCTCACAATCTTAAGAACAGGTCTTTGTGAAAGGGGCTTTCCTTCAGTGAATTCTTTAAAACAAAATCACATGGAAATTATGAGTGGTCACAGGGTGCTGAGATACAACCATGTTTTCTTCCCGTATTCCAGTCAGGAACTCCTTTCTATGCTTGCGCAGTATAAAATATTGATAACAATACCTTACGTCTTCAATGAAGAACTATAGATCAAAATATTATCATACTGAACTGACAAATCCAAGTTTGTTTCATCATTACTTAGATGATGCATATTCCGTTTATATTTAGAAGGAATAATTATCTTTAAAGAACAGATTGATGAAAGTAGAATATTTTTTTTCTGTAAAGTTAAGTTTTTTTTAAGAGTTGAAGGTGAGTGTAGAGTATGAGCTAGTTTGATTTTCTAGACCTCCCTTGTAGCCATAAAAACTCTTTGATATAAAGAGATGGGAATTTACTAATGATCTTCAGATGATAAGTAAGTAGTTATGGGAAGTCTTCTAAGGAAATCACATAAAAGGCAGTCTGAAAGACAATATTCTCTGAATAACATGGTGTAGTAACTTTTCAGTTTACTCAGTAAAAGCTAGAATCAAACGAGTAGTTTAAACTAGAAAAAAGATGTCCTGAACGAACAACTGTAACTTCCAGTGGTAACTTCAGAGGATGACAAAGTCTCCAAATGATCACAGAAAATAGAAATATTTTAATGGCTTTCTAGACTTCCTAGAAATCACACTAATTATTTTTGGTTTTTTTATGCCTAAGGAGCAACAGGTGTTTCTTTTCTAAAATAAAGGTTCCAATGACTTTGAATATTTACAGAATATTTCAAGAAGGGGAAATTTATTAGCCAGTCAACATTTTTCTTGAGGTTTCATTTCAAAACTTTTATCTTAGTATGGAAACCAGGAATTTAGACACTTCTAATCACTTACAGACAGAGTTAATCTATTTAGTCTACCATCTCAGAGGATGGTTTCACTTTACTGCACGAAAAAAAGAAACAAAAACATGAGGTGATTTTAAATTCTCAGACCAGTCCTGGTTATGTGCCAAGATGAAGGCCAGCCAAAATCTTTATTACAGGAAAAATTTTTATACATAGAGGTGAAAAGAGAAGCCTAATATTCCAAGAACTGTCAGCATCTGCACCATATACTTTTTCATGCATATTTTGTTTGTGGTGGTTATGTCACTTTAATTCATAATGCAGTATTCAAAAAAAAAAAAAGTAGTTGTAATTCATTCTTCTCATTAGAGCATGAATATCCATGGAAATACCACATGTCATCAAATATTTCTGTTCTTTTCCTTCTTCCTTAAGGCAATACTTTGCATTATCATCCAGATGATTGTTTGGAAAGTTGTAATATGGATTTCATCTCAGTCTGATTGACTAAACCCCAGCTCATATGGCACTTTTTCCTAGAGCAAGGATTTAATCAGAGTGACTTGATAAATGTCTGCTTCAGAGTTGGTTTTTTTTTTTCCTATGAGAAATGTTTTGCACTGATAACAAGACCATTTCATACATGTTTGCGCAATCAAATGAATTGTATTGATTAGCAACAATTAATTCCTATTCATGCAACCATTTCAGTGGATGTTTTAATTTTCTAATTTTAAATCTTTTATATTTGAATACTCAAGTCATTTGAATAGTCAAGCTTATTGGCAATGCACATTATTTTTGACCACAGCTTAGAATACTGAACTACTTAAAAAGGTGCTACCTCTTGGGATTGAGATTGGTATCACCAGCTTTCTAATAAATATTCAACCATGGAGACAAAGCATTTTCTCAAACCTGCAGGGTCCCGGTTGTGCTGAATGTTTCATATAAATATGGCTGGATGCACTACAACTTTGTCATGCTGAATATTATCAAGGAATTCAATTTACATCTGAACTACAACTTTTTCAGTGTGCTCTTCTAGCTGCTTTGGTTCATTTATTTCATCAGTTAGCAAGCATAATATTTAAGTATGTCAGTTTTAGTAATTTCAGCACGAGGCAAATGTAAATCAAGTTAAATACATTGCAAAGACTCTAAACCCATCATCTCTGTCTGGTTAAGAGGTGACTGCAAAAGCAAGCCATGGATAGGCATGTCGCACTAAAAACTAAAACCAAACTGGTATGAGTCAGACATAACACTCAGTGCCACTGGCGTGAAACTAAACACATTTTGGGGCAATTTACAATGGCAGCAAATGAAACAAACTGTTAGACTTAGAAAACTTCAAAAAATTGTGTTTATGCACTAAATTGCCAATAATTAAAAAAAAAATCATATTAGAAAAACTTCTAAACCCTCCCTTGGTTTTATGTACTATTTGTCACATCCCAGAATAGGTACCAATCTCTGAATACTTACGTGTTTTGGGATACTCTCAGTTCTCATTTAAAGAAATTCTATTTTCCTCAGTTCTGTTTTGCTGAGTTCCAATGCTTGTACAGGCATGGGGATGTAAACCTCTTACCAAGTAAGCATCCTAAATCATAGAATCATAGAATAGTTTGGATTGGAAGAGAACTTTAAATGTCATCTAGTCCAACCCCCCTGCAATGCGCAGGGACACCTTCAACTTGTTCATAGCCCTGTCCAACCTGTCCTGGAATGTTTCCAGGGATGGGGCATCTCCCACCTCTCTGGGTAACCAGGACCAGTGTTTCACCACCCTCATCGTAAAAAATGTCTTCCTTCTACCTAATCTAAACCTCTCCGCTTTTGGTTTAAAACCATTACCCCATGTTCTGTCGCAACAGGCCCTGCTAAACATCTGTCTCTGTCTTTTCTGTAGCCCCTTTAGGGACTGGAAGGGGCTATAAGATCTCCCCAGAGCCTTCCCTTCTCCAGGCTGGACAACCCCAACTCTCTCAGCCTGTCCTCACAGCAGAGGGGCTCCAGCCTTCAGATCATTTTTGTGGCCCTGGTAAATCCAAGGCCACCATGTCATTCTGCTGCCTTTCCTTCAATAACACTATAGTGTTCCTAAGAGAGCATAAAAGGTTTGAACAGGTAAGATGAGAGGGCATTTTCCCTGGGCACTCAGGAGTGATGGTCTGAGGCGAAAGTAGATTTTCTGAACTGCTTGTAATGTAATGTAAAAAGGCTTTTTAGTGGCAACAGGCTTTTTTTGTCAACCACGTTGTACTACAGCTGATTTTGCAGTAGTGTCTGATATCTGACCAGACCAGCATCAGCAGAGTGCATGTCTCATTCACCAGCGAGTAGTCATGGCAACATGGACCTGACTCACACTAAGGACCACATAGAGCAATAGTGATAAAGCTGATGCCACATCCCTTGACCACTGAGTAGGAACTTCTGATTTGGACTGGTGGAGGCTATGGAAATGGTGCACCACATGGCAGTAGTAGGTAATTGGATTTGTGACTTGGGATCTTTCAGGAAAAGGGGCCATGATGGGCACAAACATCAGTAGTTGTACATATGGATACTCCAAACATACCAAGTAATTCTGCGTGCATAAGGCAGCTGAGTAGTAGTGAGCATTTCTGTCCTCTGAAAAAGTCTTTTTTGGCTGGTAGGCAATGCATGACATTGATTCTTTTTATTCTGTAGAAAGATAAACTTCTTTTTTTCCTTTAGAACCCAAGATGAGGTAATATAATTGCTGCCATAATACTTCTCTTTTGCCCTTTTTATTAGTCACAAAATCAAATTCTACAACCACATGAAAGCTGGTTAGAAAACTGGACATACATTAATGATGTTGTTACTCGTGTATAATCATTCTCTACAAAACAGTATGCATCAAAACTTTATTAATGAGTTAACTTTTCTGTTAGTAAAAGCTGAGTACTGCGATGCTGTAAGATCAGCCTCCATCCTTCAGAACAGAACTGTGAATCCCGCTCTTCGTGCCTGTGATCTTTAAATGTGAGTAACAGAGAGAGTAACAGTGAAAAATGGATACTGATTGGGCTGGCAGGTAAAATCAGTACTTTTAGTATGCAACCTATAGGTAGAAACTAGGAAAGGATGAAGGTGGAGCTGTGGCTTAAATCCTTTCTTTTACCTACCTTACTGAAAACTCAATGAAAGTATCCCCAACCGTCGATATAAAGCCTCTCTGAAAGTCAGACACCTTTGTCGGCTTTCCAAAATGTAGCAGAGCTCATTCTCTTCCAAAATATAGGAGGTCATGGTGGCATCTTGTTGCACAGTGATTGTACCACTTCGAAAGAAGTCAACTCATAATCAGTTGCCTGCCCGGGCATGTAGGACACAAACCTCAAACGTTCATTTCCCGGGAGACTACAACACAGAAGCCACTATGGGCTCTTCTGGTTGAAAAGGCGGCTCAGGGAGACCTTTTCACTCTCTACAACTCTGTGAAAGCAGAGTGAAGCCAGGGGGGATCGGGTTCTTCTCCTAAGGAACAAGGGATAAGACAAGAGGAAATGGCCTCAAGTCACACCCGAGGAGGTTTAGACTGGACACTAGGAAAAATTTCTTCACTAAAAGAGTTGTTAAACATTGGAACAGGCTGCCCAGGGGAATGGTGAAGTCGCTGTCTCTAGGGATACTTAGAAGATGAGTAGATGTGGTGCTGAGGGACGTGGGGCAGTGGTAGTTTTGTCAATGCTTAATTAACAGATGGACTTGGTGATCTTAAAGGTCTCTTCCTAACAAAATGGTTTTATGGTTCTATAGAGGGAATGAGAAAGACAGACACATGGCCATGCCATTTACTGGTCAGGGCACTACACAAAGGAGATTTAGCTTCTGGATTTATGTTTTTCTTTTGTACGAAGCCATGACTGCACATGGTGGCTGACACTTATTTTGAAAGGACCCCAGTCCTTTCAGTGAGTGTTGATGAGCTTTGTGGCTGCTTATTCAGTATGAAAAGGCCATAATTCTCTTGGGGGCCAGTAAAGACAGGGACACATCGATTCTGACTCAATGCACTGTTGGCCTGAGCTAGTCACCCCACCTTCCATGCCTCCCAGAGTAGATTCAGCTCTATTCTGCATGAGCATGGAGATCTGAGGTGACTCTGGGGTGGAAAGCGTTCTGATGTCTGCACAGACATTTAAATCACATTTTAATGTGACAGGATAATGTACACCATATGGAGCTTTACAAGAGCTCCTTCACTCCTCATTCATTATATTCATTGATGTTTTTGCAGACAAAAATACACTAAGGGGAAATACTCCACCTTCTTCTGTAATCCAGGTGTGGGGAAAGCCAAAACCGTATTATCTATGTCTTGCAGGTATTTAACACATTTTAAATATAATACGTGGCAACTAGCCTAAAGTATTTGGTTCTACCACAGAACACCCATATTTCAATCCAATGCTCTCTACTGAGGAGGCTTTCCACTAATTAAAAGTTTCAAAAAGCAAACAGAAAAGGAAAACAAGTGCTTCCTGCCTGAGAGTAGGGACTCATTAATTCCTGCTATTGGGCTACATCCCCAAAGCCCCTTAATGTATAAAGTTATGCAGCAGTTTAGTATCTGTGCCTCAGCAATAGCCTTTGTTGCATGATTCAGGCGATTATGCTGCCACTTTTGCATCTCATTATCATTTGGGTAATCTTTACCATTTCTAGCTTGTTTCCGTTTCTCCCATCATAGTAAATTATTAATAATCCCCTCTGTATCTTCATTAAATGGCTTCTATTCAAATTGGCCTCTATAGGTTAATGAGGGCTCTAAATATGCTTCAAATGGACCTAGAGTTCATAGGTTGTTGATTTATTATTTTCCCATGACAGATCACTGCACTAAAAGCTATTTCCTTTCATTTATCTGATGTACTATGTTCGCAGTCATTATGCAAAATACAGCAAGATGTACTCTCTGAAATTAGAAATATTTCTTCATTTCCAACTATGCATGAATGTGAACATGTATTAAGAACACTATGGGATTCATTTTGAAGGTCTTAGAATCATGATGTATGGTGGTCTTCAATCCCATAAGCTATTATTTCCTTTGGAGATAATGGCTTAGGGCCATGAAAACTCTTGGGACTAACCTGACTATGGGAGTGAAATTTAAATTGTACCATGATGGCATATGTTGCGCCTAGATGTCTGCATATCTTCAATATAGTTGATGGAAAGATTATTAAGTAATTCAAGAGTGAATAAAGTACAAGTCTGCCAAAACTCTCTGCATTCATTCCTTAAGACAGAATCAATCAATAACATATTCTGACTTTTTAATATTTATATCGGACTCTTTCTGAAAATAAGGTGTGAGCACCATTTCCCTTCAGAAATATGACACAATTAAGGAGCTGAGATTGAAAGAAAAGTTTTTCTGAAATCTTAGATAATTTAATTATACTATGTCATGGTTTTAATAAATTTTTTCTACTGTTATCAGACCACTCTACATTTTAGAACTATTATTTGGATTTCCAATTATTAATCTTCCTTATCTTGGTGAAATAAGCTTATATGTGTAGCTTCAAGAGTCAATCTTCTCCCTCCCTTTCTGACATTCTTGTAGAAATTTTCCTATATAAAAATTCAATATTTGTTTGCAGCAGCTTCAAGGCATTATATACAGTCCTTGCTAAGACTTTTCATGTCCAATATGAGTGAGACTTTTATTTTATTGAATGTCTAACATTTAGCTCTGGTTCTGTAAAATGATCTATGAGAGTAATTGTTTATATCCACTTATAACCTTTCAGTAACCAAAGGGACTAGTGTTCTGACAAAATAAGTCAAGATTGGGTCATTGAGAGGTCCTTGACATAAAATAGAACTACTTTAAGTCTCTGTTATAGTTTTTCAGGGCAATCAGTATCTCCTTGCATGTTTTAAGTATATCCTAAAGACTCTGCTGCTATGTGTTGACAGAATTGGCTACAAGGTTTTATTTATTTGTGGGGGGTGGTTAGGGATTTTAGAGCCTTAGTGATTACTGTATGTAAAACTACAGTGTGAACTCCTTTTTCGTGTGTTATCTTAATTACCTCATATGAACTTTTTGATGCAAGTATTTAAAACCAATAAATTTTGTTCTACTGCTGAAGCAGAGGGTCTACATAGATGTATTTAATTTATGTATTTACATGTTAAGTTCTTAAATCACTTAAGAACTTGGAGTGAATGTTCTCTTAACCCTCACATTTCAAATATGTTTCTCTGAGTATGTGTTTTCTCCAGAGGAAGAAATGGAAAAAAATGGAAATAAGCCAAATTTTAGCAGAATAACATAACTCTGTACAGGACATCTAGATGTCTTCAGAGTAATAACAGCATATAAGTCTTGAGATTTGTGAGTTGGGAGCTGTGTTTCCTTGTGTGCAAAGAGTTGCTTTGTCCTCTTTTTTTTTTTTTCTTTGTTTCATAATTTTGTTCTAAATTATTCTCTGTTCCGGGAACAGCAACCCAATCCCCCTGGGCCAAGT
Organism: Rhinoptilus africanus; assembly: GCA_013400135.1. Classification (NCBI taxonomy): domain Eukaryota; kingdom Metazoa; phylum Chordata; class Aves; order Charadriiformes; family Glareolidae; genus Rhinoptilus; species Rhinoptilus africanus. The sequence goes on from VXBO01002683.1 coordinate 262,851, forward strand.
GACCGTATTTTATTCTAGACCTCTCTTCTTTTCACTGTGTTTCTTTTCACTGATCTCCTTACCTCAATATCTGTGTCATGGGCTTGAGCATTCTGCACATCACGTTTAGGGATGTTTTCTTTGCCAAAATTCAGTGTATAGACTTCTTACTAGTGCTAACTAAAAATAATGTTCCAGAAAAGGAAAACAATGTTTTAGATGAAAAAAAAAAGAAAAGAAAAGAAAAAAAAATAGGGAGAATGTATCAAGCAAAATAGGAAATTTATAAGTGTACTTTTTGTGAATTGCATCAACATGTTGGTGCTAAATAAGCTAAACTGTAGATGGAAAATAAAATTAATAAATACAAAAGTGTTATTTCATCTGTAGTGTGATATCTGGAGTTGAAGCTAACTTAGAAGGAGAGAAATTACTGTAATGTCATACACTTTTCCTCACTTAGGCTTACCGAAAGGTGGTGCAGGACACAAGTTCCACAAAAAAGAGTATCTACTTGCTTTCTCAGCTTTTATACATCAAATGGCTTGTCAAAAGCAGAGAAAAAGACAAAAGTTTGATAAATAATATTTTCTTAGAAACTTCTATCTGCGTATACTATATTACACTTAGGAATAATCTATTTGCTATTTTTTCATGTTGTTATTCTAGTAATATAGCAACAATTTCAATTCTGTTTCATAACCCATACAGTAGCAATACTTCTGCTGGAAGGGATTTGCAAGAACTCAAAACCAGTTTTACATTCAATGCTGGATTTGTTTTAATCAGACACAGCAAAAAAATTTGCATATTCTCAATTACATTCAGACAGTGTGCAGAGCAAGATGTTGTTGTTTATTCTTGACTGGTATTAACTCGAAGTTTCTTGAAAAATAAATTGTAGGTGAAATGTATCAACCTTCTTAATCCTGGTCTCATTAGCAGATGAAAATCTCGAGAAGTCACTCTTTCCATTTGTGTATTACTCTTGCACAGCAAACCCCCACACCAAGTGTTTGAGGCAACCTTTTAAAGCGATCTAATCTCTTCTCATTAAATAGTCCTGTCATTTTTAAAAGTGGCATTTTGTGCTAATGAAATTACTGACCAGATGTCATGCAGAGTGCAAAAAAACCTAAACAAGCATTGCAATAAATAAAAAATAGTAGCTTTTCCATTAAAAACAATCAGTAAGATTCCTGAGTTTTGAGAAGGAAATGGTGAGCATATGAAATACCATAAAAATAGTTAAGTCTTGCACTGGTTGGTTGGTCTGTAACTTTGTTACACTTCAAAGAAGGTCAAGGAGAAAAAGGTGTGGTTGGTTTAGCAAAAATATTAATTTTAAACCACTTACATTTACACCACTTTTTTTTTTTTT
>VXBO01002683.1:264295-283195 GCA_013400135.1 Rhinoptilus africanus
GTCAAAACTACCTTTTAATATTGCTTTCTGTATTTTCCACCTACTTTCAAGGAACCAGTAGTTATAGCACTGTCTGTCAAGGCAACTGTGGAACGGTCTGCGTGCAACAGGACAAACTAATTTTGGTATGCCAATGCTCATCACTGTTAGTAGCTGTCTGGATTTCAGGTCCAAGGTTGGATCTATTCTCTAAGAGCTTGGTTGGGACTGGCAGGAAAGAGCAGTCCTGAGAAAAGGCTATTTTACTGGCAAGATCTGAGACTATATTTTCAATCAGCAGCTCTGCTATCCTTTATAGAATCATAGAATTGTGAGGGTTGGAAGGGACCTTAAAGATCATCTAGTTCCAACCTCCTGCCATGGGAAGGGACACCTCCCATTATACCAGGTTGCTCAAAGCCCCATCCAACCTGGCCTTTGTTCAACCATATAATGTATTCCTTGTTTCTGATGGGCTAGGAGATAAGTGGTAGGAAACTGTGCAGAATTTCCTTTTCCCTAAAATTTACTTCATGCAGTTACCTTCTCCCTTCCCAGAAACTCACTTCTCTCTGATGAAGATGATGGGTCATACCACTGGCGTGCACTGCGCAGGACATCTGTAGCTGCATCACGTCTCAGGATGACAAAGAAAAGTGATTGAAAAAAACCCCCAAACCCCTGAATAGCGCATAAGGAACTAGAGCTGCCAGTCAGAAAACAATTTACACTAATGAAATCTTGCCCCTGAATCAGGGTTGCGGACAGATGTCTCTGCTCATTCAGCATTCAGAGCTGGTGTCTAGTAGTGCCGCTTTGGACCTGTGGTCTGCTTCCCTCTTAAATGCCTAACACACTCATTTACAGCCAAATTATTGTTCAAGCTCCCTTTTCACTTAAGAGTACTGTTGTTTCTTTCCTGTGAGGAGTCTTGGTAGGACTTGTGTGAGCCCTTCTTCTTGCATATATATGAGCATCTTAGTACTGGAGCCTGCTGCTCTAACTTCTCAGTAGTCTTCCATGGAAACTGTCAAAACTGCTAGTGCTTCTTTTAGATTAGCCGCGTTTTGCTTTGACATATCCAGATTCGCATACTACAGCGTCAGACCCTTGGAGGTAAAGAATAGCCATACAGCCCGCCCCATACGTCTAGTTCCAGTCTGTCTTTTTAAGGAACAGAAAATGGTGAGTGGTTTGGACCTTCACAGTAAGAAGCAAGGACCGATGTACGTTACACAGAGAGGCTAATTAGAGCAGAAAGCTGCCAAAAAGACATCTACTGAGCAGCTTTCTTAGCTGGGCTAACTTTGGTCAGGCAGAGTACTTAGGCATTTTTTTACTGCAGAGGCAGCCTGGATAATGTGAGCAATGGCTTACCCATCGTCTGATTTTTCTGTTTGCTAAATATATTTTCACAACATTGTTTTGATTATGTTTCAAATTTGTATTTCTTATCCCAGTAAGTTTATAGAAAGAATCCTAAAATCCACATATTAACTCGTCGTGCTCATTTTTATTTTTTGCCTGAAAAACTCATATTAACCGTGTAGCAAAGAGCCCCAGGAAACACTGATATAAGACAGAAGAAACTCACACTTCAGACCAGAGCCAAAGACGTACCAAACAGAAATTGATTGAAAGAGTACTCTTCAAGCAGATTAAAAATTTCTGGGCTTGGTGTAGATTCTTTAGCCAGGACTCTTCATACTACATAATTTGTGAAATTGTTTAGATTCCAATAACTAAATTAATATTTGGTCAGAACATACTTCAATGAGGCAGGTTTTGTTCAGTTGTGTAAATATGGATGTAAACATATATTTTTCTCATGGTGGCTCAGTGATTTAGCCATTCCTGTACATTTGAGTCCATTTGCTCTTCTGTAATAACTTCTAGATTCATTAATTGTTCTGTAATAACACAGAGATTTACAACGATGCTTTGTGCAACTGTCAGAGCAAAGACACTTGTTTGCTTACAGCACAGATGTGACCTGTAGCTTTTCTAACTATGATGATATGTAAATATATTTCTTGTATGGTTTGCTTTTGCCATCCTTTCAGTTCTATTTTCTCTCCCTGAATTAACCAAAATAGTTTGGAAAGCCCTAGGAGGACTCATTAGCCCCTGCATTACATATATAATTTGTTGACACTTTCCTCAGTGTCAGAAGGAGCTGTTAGTAGCCTCAAGCAGAATCCTATCCAGTTGTTGCTAATCTCCTAATTTGTGTTTTGCTGGGAAGCAGATGCTAAAGGTGTTGATTGCTTGGATTCATGCTTAGGTATCAGAGATTCATCATAATTCACTGACAAAACTCCCTATTCCTCCACAACTCAACTGCCGGGGTACCTCTTGGACAATATTCTTCTGGTAATATTCCCTGCATTTTGCCACTTTTGAGAAATATTTATGTCATTTAAAAAGCAGTGTGTTTGCCACACATTTCAAAGTTTCTGTATTCTTCTCTTCTGTTGGAGTTCTTGGATCCTCTGTTATACTCAGAATCTTGTTTATGGGTGAGAGAAGTCCACTTTACATATGAAGCCAAGAAATTATTGTTAGCGTAATGGAAATCTTAACAGTCTGCACTTGAAAAAGAAAAAAATCTGTACTTATGTACAGAAAAGCTTGCAATAATACCAGTAATATAGTTAAAATTGTAACACAGACACTTAATTTCTATCCCTTTTCCTGGTGTTATGCTCTCTGTTCCACTGCTCCTCTGGGTATGAAGGTCAACGGCTTGGTGAGTTGCTGGTGAGGTAGGTTATGACAAGTCACCATCAGAAGTCCTTTGCCAGGAGGAATACAATGTTCTTGTTAATGAGTTTTCTTTTTCTTTTTTTTTTCTTTTTCCCTTTCCACTTTGGGTCATTTATGTATGTTTGCTAGCATGCAAACACATTACTCCTTCTTCAATGGTCCACAGTTCTAGATTACGTCTAAATTTACTATTTACTGTGCCCTTTCTGTATTTTGGATACTCTTTCTTTGTTCTAACCTCTAGAACAAGTTATGTCCAGCTCCAACTCTGTATTTTTTTTCACCGACCTCTAGCAGCCCCAGTGGTCTCTTGTGTCAAGCCTGTGTGCCATCTCTTCACCCCATCCTTTACTCCTTCACACCACAGCCTAGGTTTTCTCAAGGCTCTCAACATGGTACATCTCTACACTGAAACATTGTGTTGGAGTGTTAAATATCTCATTCTACCTACAACAACCTTCTGTTACTGCTATCTGTATAAAACTATGGCTGTACTGTAGACAGCTAAACAAAATAGAAGAAATTAACCTTAGACACCTGGTCAATTAGAGAAATTGCTGTCAGAGCTAAGCCAAATAAAATGAAGCTGTGGGCAGGTCAAGAGAAGTTCAGACAGAGCAAGCCTGATGAGAAAGAAAAGTCTTTCCCTTCTTAGTATTTCCTTGTTTATTACCCTCTACCCTGGTCTTCTGTAAAGACAGATGAACAGTAAGTCTTTAACCTCTGCAAAAAAACCCTTGATTCTGCACCAAGGAAAATCTCACAGGATATTTCTTCTTTGTCCTTTCTCCTTCTTGTAGCAGAAATAAAGTAGCGCCCCAAAAGACCGTGACAGTCGATGCTGCAAAGGTGCTCTACCCTCCCATCCCAAAGAGACATGTTAAACACATGGGGCAACCTACATTTAAGCTGGCAACGGTGTTCAGGTTCTGCTCAGACTCACAATTAACACCAGCCTAAACCCCTATGAACTTCCAAACTCTCTTGTCTAATTTACTTACCCGTTATCCCAATATGGTCCGCATTGTTAAGTATTATAGGGTTAGTGGAAAAATTGTTTCTGAAGCAAGTCAAGATTTGTTTATTTGTTTATGATACACCACATCACAGCAACAGACCACACTGGACATTTTTAAATATTCAAGATGAAGATTTGTCTACTAAATTATCTTTGTTTGTTTTACCTTTATTTATCTTTTGAAATGTAAGCCAACATCTGAAGATTAATGTGACATTTTCATATCTCAGTACCTTTGTTCCCTGATTTATATCAAGACCAGAACAATATTCAAAGAATGTCTGAATTACAAGTATGGTTGTATCAGTCTTTGGAACAACGTAAAATTGGCCACTAAACCTAGTTTAAAAAAAATAATAAATAAATATCATATTTGACAGTGAGCAGTATACTTATTTTGTTGAATTTGTCCTTTAAAATTAAAAGCAGCAATCTTAATAAATGCCATTTAAATTTAAACTTACGTATAAAAAGTAGCTTCCCTCCTCTTTTGTGTAAATGCAACCTTTAGGAATAGGGATACTTACATTTTACTCATCTCAAAGTCATGTGATTTAAACCCAGCATTACTGGTATGAAGCCAGGTTTTAAAATATGGGTTTTAAAACCAAAGTTCATGGCAAACTTTAGTCCAGGGGATGTTTACTAGTGTCCATAAAAAACTGAATTTATTTTATTGGATCTGCTTTCTTATTTAAAATAAAGATCAGGCAAATTACCGCGGTTTTTGAATTAATAGCAACAAGTTCACTTGCAGGTTAACTTATCAGCAATGCCATCCTACACATCAAGAGAGTAGGAAGCTTTCTTCTGCTTGAGCCTTCCTACTAGCACGATGATACAACAATTTCTCTCCTTTTTCAATACTTCAGCGATTACATCAGTCTTCAATTAAAGAGCACCATTGGACAAGTTTTATATATATTGTTATAATGAAATACCATTGTGAACTCCACTCTTACAATAATTTTGTTAGTCAACCATTTTGCAATATTTTTGGGATGCTTACAGCATTGTACTTGGACCAGTAAGAGGTTACTTTGACAGATATTTTGTCACTTATCGACAAGAAGTGTTTCAGTCTTTTCCAACTAATTTACAGAACAAACTAGACCTTACCCTATAATAGCAGGATTTGCAATTCAAAACATATTTTGATTTCAAATATGTACAAACAAAAGTGAAAGAAGTTTTAGGAAAATTACTTTGATAAAGAATTTATGCTGTTTGTTTGTGACTCATGACAAAAATAGCTTGAAATCCTCCTAATCCTATTTTTCATTTGTCTTAAGGAAACAAGACCGTAATACACCTCAGTGGTGTAAGGTGTGAATGAAATATTAGTAATAGGAAATTGAGCATAGTATTATAAACTGCTCTTGTGGCTGATCAAAAAACAGCTATTTTTTTGAATTATTACAGAGAAACAGAGGATACAGATTGGGTTTTCGATGCACAGATTTTTCTTTCTAATTCATGTCCTGTAAAGAAACGAATCCAGTGATAGCGACTGATGTAATTGACAGATGCCTATAGAATACTCTGGGATAGGAACAATCCATTAAACTCTTACAGAGCGTCTCTCTCTAAAGATGAGAAGATACTCGTAAACCTCAAAGCTTATTTAGTCTTTTGTTTTCAGCCCCGATCCCTATTTCTGTGAAATCCATGAAAGTAACTCTACTAAATTTATCAGACACGGGTATTTCGTGTTAGCAATGGCAAGCCATGAGATGGGATGTGTGGGATGAGCTTGGACAAGAGGAAGAGGCTGGAAACTCCTGTCCAACCGCTCACTAATTCCTTTCCTATCTCATCTCTGTAACCTGTTGATTCTCCTTCCTGAAGTCCTCAATACAAACTCAAGAGCTTTTATCTTGCAGGTGTGCCTATTTAGTGCAGTTATGATGCACAATAAGCTAAGCTTAAACTAAAATAAGTGAAAATCCATCGCAATGAAATATTTGTAACTTACCTTCAATGCTGGAAAGATTTAAAAGCTGCATTGGTACAGTGCTTACTCTCTTGCTGGACCCTCCAACCTTTAATATGGATTTCTTCCCTGAATACTTTTTGTGTCATTTATAAATAGATTTTTTCTGTATACTTTTTATATTGTTTACATTACTTTTCACTGCAGTTTAATATTGGAACCATCACATTTTATGGCCCCATAAAGTTATAAAGGCTATACCAATTTCTAACATAATATTTTTTTATGGAAATGACAAAGATTTTCCATGAAGTCAGCCTTCCAAAAAGGCCTGTAGTACTGCTCTCCACAGATGGTAATAATAGCAATAATATTTATTTAGTACCTTTCATCTAAGATTGGCAAATATTTTGCATGAAGTCCTAGCTCTATGTTTGCTTTAGACTATGCCACTGCATTTTCTCTCAGCAGGAGTATGCAGGTAAATCAGAATATTGCTTTTATAGATGCTGTACCCATTATGAGAATGTAAATGATACCCCCTTTGCAGAGATTTGGTCATCAGCAGTATCAGCCCTCTTCCTTCTCTTGTTCTAAAAAAACAGGGCAGGTGTGGGGTGTGGCACTGAATATTGTCACACCACCCTTTACCTACAGCTCTTTTGGGACCCACATACATTTTTGTACCAATTATTTGAGCCTCCATGGTGCTGTCAAGGAAATAGGTATTTTTCTACGTTTCTGAGTGGCAAATTGAATTGCAAGGATTAAAGTGATCACGCAGGTTCGTATCAGCAGTGAGGGAGTGTTTGAGGCAGAAGACGTGGTTCCAAATGAATAAGTCTTCATTTTAATGATTTGATCGGTATCTTTAGAGTGTGAGTCATTTACTTTTGGTGCGTATTGGAAAGGCATACATTCACCCAATTTCGTAACACAACATTTAGGGTACTCTTTTTCTGCATACAACAGGAAACACAAAAAAACACTGATTATGACAAAAAAATATTCTTTTTTCCTCTTAGAATGGCTTTCTAAAATTTCTCTGCTGCTAGTTATTTATTAATAATTTTTTTCTCTTTCAGTCAAGTGAAAATGATTTGCTTGTCAACCTAATACTACCATTTTTTTCATATTACGTTGGAATGCATTGGTCAAAAGAGGTAATATTTTAGCAGCTTTAATTCTAGTAAGCCTTGATGATGCTCAATTTTTTTAAGATATAAAATTGGAAAGAAATTTCATGCAGTATTTGCAATTTCACTTCTTCCAGATAGCCCAAGTTTGTCCTGCAAGCCAAAAGCTTTACATCTCCTGAACGCAATAAGAATGTTATTGCTGACTTGGTTTTGCAAGAATTTAATCCTTTTGTATTGTGCAAATAGGAATGCAGTGCTGAAATATCCAGAAGAACCACTTCAAGCTGTTGTATTAGTACCTTCAACATATTACCATGGAAATGCCAGTCTTCAGGGATTTAACTTTGAATATTAGAAATGATAGTCCATTCAGTGAAAAAAAGAACTGCTTTTTAAAGATTATTATTTTATATACTTAACATAGGTAAATAAATAACAAATAAAACCAAAGACCTGTAAAATGATTGATGCTGTTCCAAGTATATATTTGAGTTTTCCCCTCCCACTTAGTGTTTTCTTACAAAATGGTACTAAAGTTCTTTGAGAAGCATTTTGATTGCAAGGGCTATTATGCGAATACTCTGAAAATATCCAGTTTATTTCACTTAATGTCGGGACTAGAATATTTTTTTTTCTTTTAATAAAAAAGCTAAAAATACGATTTGGACTCTTGTCAGTCCTTACCCGATAATTGGTATCATCTCTTCACCAGTTCTTCAGCTCTAGTCACAGCTGCCAAGATCATTTTCCTCTTTACCTGACATATTACTGCCTCACATTTTAGTCTCTGCTTACTTGTTTGTTTTCCTCCTGCAGCCTCGTCGCACGGTAAGTATGGCATTACCATCATTTGTAAGAGGCTGCAGGCTTTGTGCCAAGTTACCACCACAGATTTCAAGCCTGTCTGGACCTCCCTGGAGACTATTAGAGTTTGTGATGCCAGTTACCTAATGACCTATTCTCCACTCTGGTTTAGTTTTTGCTTAGTTTGGTACAATGGTGCATCTATTTTTATGTATACTATAGCTAATACAGTAATAACAACTTACTGGCTAGAACGAACTCTCTATGGCCCTGGCATAAAATGCAATGTGGAGGACTGCCTGCATGGGAAGATAAAAGAGGCCTTGAAAGTGCATGCCCAGGATGATAGTAGAGGCCACAGGGCTAGAAACATCTCAGCTGTGGTCAGTTACTGGTTATAAAATGGCCACAGCTTTGGGAGCTTGGCAAAATCAGTGTTAGGGGTAACTAAGAAAACAAAGAACAAAATACCCAACGTATATCATATGCATCTTTTATAGTAAATTCAGACATAATGTGGATTTGCGGGAAAAGGAGGAAAGGATAAAGCGTAAGGCATGCTAGGAAACATCAAAATCATGCCTAGGTACAGGACAAAGAAATGATAACCACTAATACCTTACTCATCTCAGTGAAGGACTTGGAGTGCTGAAGATTTGCTGTAAACCTCTCTCCTCAAGCTGAGTTGTTGACTTCAGGACTCAGGAGGGCAGTGGAAGGCTGAACGTACCACCAGAGGAAGGGGTAGGTACTAGAAAGTTTATGTATGCATCATTTTAATTGAGTATAATTTGATAGTAATTCTTCCATTAGACTGGTAAGACGTTAATTAGAGTAACAGTAAATTACTGGTTTTGCATATATGGCATGGTCCTCTTGTCTGTAATAAGATTCTGATTGTAAGAAACAAATGAGACCTCAAGCAACCTAATCTGTGATTTGCATGCAATGAGTTGGTAATACCCTTCATTGCAGTATTTTTACATTTCTTTACTCTCTCTTTCCCAACTGTTCTTTCTCCTGTTTTCCTGTGTTGTCTTTTGCCTTTGTCATTGTACGAGTTCATTACAGCCATCCACTTTTCAAATTTTAGCTTGGACCCCAAAACTCCTCATGTAGGGTCCCTCGAGTGTCTATTATCAACTCATTAACCTCTGTTTCCTAAAGTCCTTCCTTCTGACCCATAGAAGATACAAAAAAATTAGTGGTGAGTTGGTAAGCAGTGGGACTCTCTGATCTTCTTGTTTTGTATTTTAATTGCAAAAAAAATAGTTTGAAAAATACTTTTTATGCCTCCCTGCCTTCTGGATTGCCTGCCAGCTAGTTATAAGAAAGGATACTACATTTGTCAGCGGATTGCTGCCAAAGTCTGCCATGAAGGTGCAAAAATGGAAGTGGCATCTTCTACATGCCACCGTGCACACAGAGTCAGACTTCTCCATGTTCTTCTTGCCTGCAACCTGTGTTCTCCATTACAATGCCATGCAAGCTACCACACTTTTTACATTTCTACAGTTACAAGAGTGTTTTTCAGGAAGAGCGTTCCAAATATATATAGGAAAAAAAAGCAGGAAATCAATTTGTGCCTTTACAAATCTACCCATTATTGTATAAGCTTTTCAATAAAGGAGTAAATCTGCATTATTGTACAGCAGCATGAGGACATAATCCTGATAGAAGCCTCCATTCTCTACAGTCATACCCATTCAAAATTAAAAGTACTAAAAAGCTTTTACTCTTTTGCATTGTTTTTTTTTTTTTTAAATACAAATAATTAAACATTGAAAAAAAAAAGGAAAAGAAAAAAGTATTAGTGCTTCTCTTGGATCATGGGACAGAAACTGAATGAAGTCAGATTTATGACATAGTTGTACATTGGACTTTTGGTGGCTAAATATTGGTTGACCAGCTTGTGCATTTTCAATGTCTTTGTATTATTATTTGCTTTTGTCTTATGTATAGCTGTCTATTGCTTATAAAAATAAAGATTTAATAGAGTTTAATGATCCTACAATTTAAATAGCTGTGAATTTTTCTGTGAGGCTTCAGGCTACTGGCTAGACTAGCCTCTAGACTAGCAGCCACATTTTTCTGTCGAATGTCTGAGCACTTCATTACGCAGCTATTACCTTTGATTTACGCTTGTGCAGTCCCGAAGTAGTTCTCATTACATTTCCTTATATCTCTGCGAGGTATTAGATTTCTGAAAATCCAGCCTCTATGTAGTAGTTTTATTGATTTAAGAAATGGCATCTGTTAATTCAAACCCAGAGGCTACAGTTGGTTGCTGAGTCTTCATAGAGATGTGGAGGAGAGCAGTAGGTAGTAAATACTCTGAGTAGTCCATTTTCCATATGGTATGCCTTTCTAGGAGCATGCTATATACGCCCTTGTTGTGATTTAACCCCAGTCATAGCTAAGCACCACACAGCCGCTATCTCACCCTCCTATTGGTGGGATGGGGGGAGAGAATTAGAAGAGTAAAAGCGACAAAACTCATGGGATGAGATAAAGGCAGTTTTGTAAGTAAAGCAAAAGCTGTGCATGCTAGCAAAGCAAAACGAGGAATTCATTCCCTGCTTCCCATGGGCAGGCAGAGGTTCAGCCATGTCCAGGAAGCCAGATTCCATCAGGCGTAATGGTGACTTGGGAAGAAAAATGCCATCGCTCCAAACCTCCACCCCTTCCCTAGTTTTATATACTGGGTATGACATCCCATGGCATGGAATATCCCTTTGGTCAGTTAGGGTCAGCTGTCATGGCTGTGTCTTCTCTCATTGTGTTGTCCCCTCCCCCCAGCCTGCTCGCTGGGGGGGCTGTGTGAGGAGCAGAAAAGACCTTGATGCTGTGCAAGCACAGCTCAGCAATACCTAAAACATCTCTGCTTTATCAACACTGTTTTCAGCGCAAATCCAAATCCTAGCCCCATACCAGCTACCGTTAAGAAAATTAACTCTACCCCAGCCAAAACCAGCACAGCCTTTGAAAAAAAGAGGGATGGAGAGAGGAGGTTGGGTGGCTGAGGCACTCTGCAGGCTACAGAGGTTCTGCATCCTCAAGGTTGGGGTTCCTGGAGTGAAAAGACAGAAAAGTCCTATTGCCCTCCAGGGCAATCATGGACACAACTTTACAATTGAGCATTGTGCCAGTTGTGTTGTGTTGCTCTCGTCACCGATGAACAAAATGAAGCAAAACTTCCATTTCGAACAGTCCTGCAGTAGAGGTGTCCCCTTCAAACTCGTATTCCACATGTGCCTCCAAATACCTGTGTGGCTTTTGCCATTGCTTCAAAAAAGTCTTTCTCTCACAACATATTTGGGCTTTAAACAGTCTAAGATGTTCTTTGCAGCTTTTGAGCTCTCCATACAGCCCTCATAATTAGCCCTGTCTTTTTGAGTGGGCGAAACTGTACCTTAACTACTCTGCTACAGGTGAACATGTTAGTCTCATGAGAAATAGAAGAAGAGGAAGAGCTGAAAAGCAAATTATGGAAAAAATAAATCATATCATGCTACAGTGTCATCATCCTGCTCCTCAGCCATTTTTCACTATCTTCCAGTGTCATTGTAACCTTCCGCTCAAGGTTAAATGTCACCATGCGGTTGAATCAAAATAGCAACATTGCTCACGTGTGAAAAAAATACTATACCATTGACTATACCATATTTCCTGAAGAGAGACATTACAGAGTCATGTTAGCACACTAAAAAGAAAAGCTGGACTGATTTCTACATTTGAATTAAGATGTGTCAATCGTATACTGATGCCAGAAATTATTTCTGTCAATATCTCAGGTTTCTTTGGATTTGTGTATACAAATTTGTTGTGTTTTAAATGCCATCAAATCTACCTTAGCAAGACAAAAATTAGAAATTAGATGATTTCACTTTGCTTGAGCCCAAAACAATGTATATAACAACAAAATAACTGCAGCGTTGATTAGTATGGAGAACAGAGGGGATGAGCGTCTCCAGGAAATGAGAACTGAAAGGGATGCTCAAAACACACAAGCAGATCGAATTGTTCAAAACAGCTTACGCTATTTCCTAACAAACAAAATAATATTAATACCAGAAAGAGCCAGGGCACGTCTCAGACATCAGTGAAAGACACTCCTATGCGGAGTCTTGTAAGGGATGTCATACCAGACAGCAAAATGTAGGTAACGATGCCCTGTTTAACATCAGTATGTTACATATTTGCCTCCACATAGTCTTATTTCATCCCTGCTCTCTTTTTGTCTTACAGGGAGCTGGGATTTTTTGTTACCCTTATTCTCCTGCAGGCATTTCATAATCTTCTGTAACTCAGCACAGAAAGATGTAGAACTAGAAAAATCCTGAGTTTTTCATTTAATTTCCCTGGATGAGGTGTCCTCAATCCATCTCCTTACAGCTTTTTATTTTGATGACAGCCTTTATGTTTTAATGAATTTTTTCCAATTTCCTTTCTTAGACCACTGCATTAAGATTTGATAGAAATATATATTTCTGGTATAGAAACTTCCAGGATAGTTTCAAAACCAGTAAAAAAGAGCTTTTTCTTTACTAGATTTTATGTTCATTAGATGTTTTTCTAGAAAGGGAGAAGCAAATAAAATATATATATAAAAAAAGGTTTCTAATAAAAAAAATTATACATCAGAATAGGGAAGGGCTGTTCTTTGGAAACCCCACATTTTCAGATGGGACTAAAATTGCTTTTTCTTCTCTTGTTCTCCTTAGTAGAGTGAAGGAGTGAATACAGCTTTTCCACTTCACTACCCCTCTAGCCAGTGTGGCCTTTCCCTACCTATAGTTCTGGTTATTGAGTGCTCTATTCATCCATTCTGTTATTTTTGTCCTTCATATATCTGTCCAGTTATTGATTTTAGCTAATACTTGCATGGATTGTTAAAACATGGAGAGCTGATTTATTTAGCCCTTTATAAAATGTTCCAGATAGTGCACCCTATACCACTTTGACACCAGACTATACTGGAATTGAGTTTTAGTCAGCAATCAAGGGGATAACAAAAAACGTGTTTTACTAGGAAATTTCGAACTGCACAATTAATACAGTTGTAACACATTTTGTTTTCTGAACGTCCATTTTCATGGACATTTCTAAACAAAAGCAAGTAGAATCTCCACTTAATCCAAGAACTCTTTCCTGGTATCTATTTTTTCTAATTTTTTGTTTTAATTTATTTCCTAATTTGATCCTCTTAAATTTGTTGCCACCACTTTGTTCCTTCCTAAATCCTTTTTTGCCTTTGGAGTTTACTACCTTTATACAGACACAATGTTCTCACGTCCCTTGTCTGTTGTCACTGGGCCAAGGTACACAAAGTGGCATTTGGCTTTTACATTTTCTCCTCCTAAAATGTTCTCCCTCATCTTTTGTTCATTTTTGCTGCTCCGCTCTGAAATGGATCTCATTTACTCATTTACTTTTCTAGTAAAATGATGCCCAGAACTGAATGCAATATTCCAGGCTTAGTTGCGTGAGTGTTATGCTGTGAATGATTATTATTTCCTCGCTCTTTGACACCTCTTTGTATGAAACCCAAAAGCTCATTGGCCTCCCTTAATGTCATATCACTCTATAGATTCATGCCTAATTTTCTACCCATTACCACCTCCATGGTTCTTTAAACATTACTGCTTTCCAGGTTTCTCTCTCCCACTCCATAGCTGTGTTTTGGCTTATTTTTCTTCATATATTTTTAGATAGCCTTCTTCCAAAGTGAATCTCATTTTGCTGTTTCTAATATTGCTTGGGCCCTTCCTATTATTTTTGTGCCATCACTGGTGTTCGCAACACCTCCCAATTTAGTATAATATATGAATTTCATTAACTTGTTGTTTACTCCCACTTTCAAATCATTAATGAGGATGTCAAAAAAACCTGGAAGTAATACTAGTCCCTTCAGTGCTACTAGACAGCTCGCCCACCACTTGATACATTGCTGTGTATCATTATCCCTTGTTAATGGCCCTTCAGTCACTTTTCAGTCCATATGACAGTGTCCCTATCCAAACGACTTTTAATTAATTTTGAGAGAGGAAATTTGACAGCTAATATGAAAGGATTTTTTTTTTTTTTTTAGTGCCTGAGACAAGACTCATGGAAAAATAGATTATAAAATCTATTTTGCTTTTTCATACTAAAATTAAAATTCTATCATCGACAACAAACCCATCTCTCTTTTTCATGACAAGTTCATGCTGCTCATTTCTTATGATTCCATTATCTTCTAGCTATTCAATGGACATTTTGCTCCTGATATTTATTTCCTTGCTTCATTCAAGCTGAAATTTAAGCCTGAGATCTGATAGGTTCAGGATTATTCATAATTCTACTACTTGTGTGCTTTTTTGCTAATATTTCAGGAACTCTCAAGCTCTCTCTGCACCTGACAGCAAAATAATTATCAATCAGGCACTTTTTCCCCTATTGTCTCTCCTCAAAATGCATGTCTGCTACAATCAAATTGCCTGTTATGATATTTCCAAGGTTTCCCTTACTGTTCCCCTTGTCGGTAACTTTGTGTATGAGTTGCTTTGAAATTGTTCAGCTTCTTTTCTTCCTTTCTTAATTGAAAAAAAAACTCCATCTATAATTCGCATCACAAATTTCCCCCATCTATATACTCAGAACCCTTATTAGGAGAGATGGTGTGTGGGGGGATTGCCTTCTCCCAATGGTTTTTGATTGCTTTCTCTGTAACCAGTGTTTTTAGGCAGATTTCTTAGCACTTACAATCCCCCAGGAGTATAGATTCATAGATTATAAAGCTACAAGGGACCATTATGATCATCTACTCTGACCTTCTACACAGTACATAACAGCAGTGGTGAGGAGCACCTTCAAACCACCTGCTGTGAAAGCAAAATGATAGGTAAAATGTTTAGAGTAAAAATGTGCTCATTCATCTCTATTCTATTCAGATTCTCCTATTAGACTCATCACGGCAACACCTCCTTCAAGATTCAAGGGAACGTCTGGTGATGTATGCCCCTCTCTGGATGAGCTTAGCGGGGTCCATGGTTTGTTAGAACACTGCACCTATGCCCTTAGCTGTTAAAAAAAGAAAAAAAAAAAAAAACACAAAACCCTACAAAAACTGCTGTGAGCTTACAGGAACATTTATAAAGATTAGCAAAACACTTCACACTGGCGATCATTAGGGTAAAGAGTTCTTTCTTTTCTCCCCAGCATAGCAATCGTGTAGTAGGTTGTGTTCTGTTTAAATACTGAGTACACACTGAGCTCCGTCAAATACACAGAAAATTCCCCAGTTCTTTTAGGATAAGCAATTATCAGCTAATGACAGTTAGAGATGGGAATGATGAAAGATCCAATTAAATTACTGATGCACCGCAAGATCTCACATCAGATCCTAAATTATATTTCCACTGGCACTTTGGGTGCTGGCTGTGGTGGTATGCCATAAAACCAGCACATTATGTCCTGATAACAGCACCATAAAAGAGATTCACTACTACTCTTACCCTCGCTATTCACCAGAGTACATTTGTGGCAACCTTCCAACAAGACTGCAAACTTTTCTGCCTCTTTGCCAGTTTATGATGTTCATTTCAGGATTTTGAAAAATCATTGTTGTATAAATATATAAACTACCGCAGATATATGGCGTCTACAGCTAGGTGCTTCTTCATTGGTATTTGTATGGGCAATCCAGCAATTTACACTGATTGTGTTTTATTCCATCTGTCTTAGCATCTAAAACCTAGCAAATAACCAACTGAAAATGTAGAAAAACACCCAAAATCTTGCTATACATACTGCACTGCATTCTCATATACTGCTTGGGAAAGCAAGGGAGACATAGAGAACGTCCGCATCTTGGCATCTTTTTTCATGACTTGTAACAGTCGAAAGGAAGATTTTGAATGATAATCAGGGCTGGAGCACAGTTTGCTGTGAAGTGTTTTTTATTGCTCTTTCAGGAAAAAAAAGTTATATCCTCAGTATCCCCAAAGCATAGGCTTCCAAAGCTTTGAGGGAATATCCAGGGACCAAACTGCCTCCCAAAAGAGCTTGACTGCACTACTCGCTGCATTTTTTGATTCAGTTAGGGAGCCGTCACTTGTCTCAGTACACCTTAGAATAAGTCTTCCAACAATGCTGCCTAAATTTAGAAACTTAAAAATGGCAAAACCACAGATATCGAGAGAATTAGCCATAGGCCTGTAACATACTTACATAATAAAATTTAAAAAGTGGCGTCTTAAGTATCTATAGATAGTCCTTGATGTGTTACATGTTTTGTGGAGAATTTACATCCAATAAGACCACTATTCATCCACCTCGTTTTATTATATGCTAGAGATGTATAGCATCTCTACAAGAGCATCAAAAATTATTTAAAAAATAAAATCTCAAATAATTTCAAATCTGAAAAATTAGACTGCTTCCATTATGGTGATCTTGGGTGAATACAAAGTGAATAAATACCAATATTTAAAAAAAAAAAAAAGAGGTAGTACACTTCTTTTCCTCTTTTTGTATCTTCCATGCTTACTGAAAACACGAAACAGAATGAATCACCTAACTGTCAGCTTGAAGATTACCTGTTGTCTATAATTGAGGATTAGAATACTAAATTTAGGATTAGAATACTAAATTTACATACAGAGAGAAACCTGAAGAATATGTCGGAACAAATAATGAACATTAACTTGGCACCAGACAGTGTTTTTACCAAACTCTATCTAGGGATGACTTAGTCACAGGTCTGAGAATAAGTACTAGCAAACTAAAACAAATCACCAAAAAACCACCAAATATTTGAACCTGAAAGAAGGTTTGCATACACGCGTGCTGAGAAATCCAGTGATTAAAAGAAATTACATCTCCATTCTCAAGGATGCCTCTCCGTCCTGAGTAAATACGGAATAAACCACAGTGAGAGGAAAATCTCGCAGTACCTTGTAGTTGGAACAGCATCAGAATAATTGCAGCAGCTTTTAAATTCGCTTGGAACCACAAACATTCCGAACCCTGAAAATAGCCAATAAAAATGGAGCAGGAGCAGTGGGAACTTGTGGGGGAAAAAGTGAAATTAGAAGAGGAGTTACACTTCTTTTTCACACTGCTGAAGAGTGTGTGCACCCAGAAGCCCGTCTGAAATTTGTGTCTGTAATATTTTGGCAAGTACAAGATACTATCTCTCGACATCAACCTCTCTACCTTAAGAGGAGGCAAATGCTTCAGATTAAATTCCAGTGAATCTGAGAAACTGTAATTACTGGCATTCATAGTCAACATCGTTTCATGCTTAGCATGAAAATTTATATGTGTCTAGACATGGGCTTCCAATCCTCACAGCAGCATCCGATCTTACCTTCTTGAACCGGATTTTACTCTGGATTTATAGAGCTATAACCAAGGACAGAAAAGGATTCAAAATCTCACATGGAAACAGACGAGTTTTAACTTGAAGTCCTGTGATAAGAGATCTTATTAAAATAACCTTAGCTTTATCAAGATGCTTATTAGATAAAAAAGGCTTTATAGTGGGAATGAGCAGCTAGTTGCCAAGAACCAATTAATAAAACACAGCATATATTACCACTGGATTGAACTGAATCACAGTAGTGATAAAATAATCAGTTAAAATATTCCATGATCAAGATATTTTTGTTCTTTCTCTGAACTGGAAAGGGAAAAAAAAATAAAAATTGAAGGATTTACCCTTTTCCAGTCCCATGTATTGACAAAATAAATAGTAGGAGTGGAAGTGGAACGGCATTGCAAGGAAATAAGAAAGTAAATTGTAATCTCTTCAGCAGAAACACTCATTTCCTAGCTTGCAGTCCTTATTCATGAAGTGAACACTAACAAAGCTCTTGCATTGACCAGAACCTGGAAATGAAAAAGGAAGCCACGGTTGATCTTTGCCTACGGCAAATGGTCTTAACAGCCTAGAGTTTAGGAAGCTATGGTGTGTAGGGCTGCAGTACACTGCCTGGGGGTTGCAGAATCTACAGGCTTTAGGGTTTTTAAAACTATTTTAACACTGTGGGTTTTTTTAAGTCTCACTCATGGCTGTTCTGATCTAGTGTTGGTGATAGTTGTGCTTTGAGCTTGATGATCTCCGGTGATCCCTTCCAAGCAGCAGTTCTATGATTCTGTGTTCAAACTGCAGCATCTGACTTTCTCATAGTTTCTGACATTATATAAATAGATATAACAGGAGCGGTTTAGAATAAAAAAGGTAGCAAAACAGCTATATTGCTTTCTTCATACTAAGTAGGGTGGAGACAAGTATCATCTTCAAAAGGCAGTTTTCCATGGGATTTTACTTCTTGTCACCCTCAGCCGTAATACAGCCCTAACTATGCATTGCTTTCCACTTAGGTAGATCCCCAGATTCATGTAAAATCCCTTTGACTTAGACAGACTCCCCCCAGCTACAATCAGACCAGTTTTTAAATTTCTGGATGCTTGGGAATGCTCTCGGTACGTTCAAGAGACAGGACGGTCACGCTGCAGTGCGCACAGCAGCATCCGCTGGCCACCAGTGAACCAACCAGTGGTGAATGTGTGCAATACACCCGGCTTCCTGCTCCACACAGGGGCTGCATCTTCACCTTCCCAGCAACTGCTTTTCCAGATACCTCATGGCCATAGGAAAATGGTTTGGAAAAGAAAGGAAACACCCTGTTTCATGGTTTTCATTATGGACATTGAGATGGCTCGTAGGATATAGAAAAGCTCATGTTATAAGGGAAGACGGTGACATCTGCAATGAAAAGTGCATCTTTGGAGACATTTCAAACAGGGTTCTTATGACTTTTGCCTGGTGGACTGAAGCCTCACTGTAGGGCTGCCCATGCAGCAACAGGGAGGACTAAGAGTTTGATAAGGATATTAGCATGACTCTAAGCCTTGCATCTCTGGAAGTATTTAAAAGACGTGTAGACGTGGTGATAAGGGACTTGGTTTAGTGGTAACTTGTCAGTGCTGGGTAGATTCATGGTTGATGATCTTAAAGGTCTCTTCCAACCAAAGTGGTTTCATGATTCTATGATTAATTCACAGCATTTTCACACACTGAGCCAAGAAAGTAAAGTCCTTACATTTTTCTTGAAGGAAAAGAAGAGCTAAAGAAGGACTTCAGGAGGCAAGACAAGCAATTACAGATTTGTGATTGTCAGGCATTCTGGAAAAAACAAGAAGTTAGAGATAAAAACAGTTTCTGGTTTTATGCTTTTGAGATATCTAAATGGAGATGGCAGAGCAGCCCAAGA
>VXBO01002685.1:345-16815 GCA_013400135.1 Rhinoptilus africanus
AAAAAAAAAAAAAAGAGGAAAAAAATGGAATCTACTTATAAGTACTGAGAAACACTGCTTTCTAGGGGAAAAAAAAAACACGTGCCTGAAGTCCTGCCAGTATTATTTTGAAGGATGGAAATAAACATGTATGTTCTGTTTCAAGGGACAGATTTACGAAAACACTATTTTTGGAGAATATAAAGGAACAGGAAATATAAATAATACTTCAGATTTTCCATACAATTCTCAAGATTGGATGAAAAAAAATAGAGTCTTTGTGTCACATTTTATACTGGAACTTCTGGCTTTTGGCTTCATAAGAGGACAATATTGATGGCGTGATTATTTCCAAGATGTCTTATCAATTTCCCTTCCTTAGTTCAGAATTCTTATTCAAACTCTTTGCTCTAAACTCTAGCCTCCAATCTTAACTTCTATAAATTTTCATATCATGTCTATGCTGTTATTTGACTTTGAAAGATTGACTTTTTTGTGTTTGACTTTTCATTATGCATATTCATGTTTAATGAGCTTGAAATAATCAAAATGCAATTTTAATTTTGCATATTCTATGTTCACACACTTTTATTCTAGTGAAAAGTATTATTTCTCTATTTCTTTCACACTGCTACATCTGATACATATTGATACTTTATAAAGCTTTTTATATGTCAATTCTCAGATTTTAGAAATTCTTTCTCTCATTAAGTCAAAAAAGTCCCACACTATATTTAATTTATGCATCATGCCTTCCTAAGTAGAGAAGTTTAATTAAATTATTATTAATACCTCCAATAGATATGTCAGCAAAGAGTAGACACAAAATCGTTTTTATTATTATTATTTCTTATTGACCAGAATGGTGGAAAAGCTGTTGGCAAAATGGTGTGTCTGCCATGTGACGGAGAGACAAAAAATTCTGAAATTACTTCTAGAAGAAAAATAGTATTATCTCATTCAGGAATGGACTGATTTCCAGAAGCCATATCATGAGCATAAAGTAGAATCTCTTTTTTGAAATCTTACTTAACTAAGAGGATTGAAATATCCTTGAGATGACTAAGACATGACCGAAAATATCACCAGTTTTCCATAGCTATATCAAAATTCACTCCGTACAGAAGTAAAAAGGTATCTAAATTTTATAGAGTCATCTGTTATCTTGAATTTATTGAAAATTTTGGCTCATATGAGGTAGCTTCCTATGGAGTTTGATTAAAACTGCCAGAAAATGTAACATGTATATTCATCCTTAGTTGGAGTAAATCAGTGAAACTAATTATTTCAGTTTATTCCAGAACATGAAGATACCACTTCTGCCTGGTCAGTTTGTTGGTAGTAGTCATTCAGAAAAAAACCATTTATTCAATATCTTAACCTCTACTGGTACAGTAGATGCAGCATTTACAGAAGTCTGACTCTAGATCTTCCTTTTCTTGTTTGTTTTTTCAACAGACTTTCTAACAAGACGCAATTTGTGAGATTATCATTCCTCTGACGGAATCTGGCCTGTGTGTGTTCCATGTGAGTGTAGGCTGCATCCGGATAGAACAAGAGGGAAACTTGGCTGCCAACATATAGTATATTATTAAGAGAATATTACTTACATATTTTAATTATGGAATGAACACAAATCATTAAGAAAAAGTACTGATACAGTATTCTGCTATGTTAAAATGATATTTCATTGGAAGCAATGTTTGTATGAGTGAAAATTTTTATGTGCTTTTTTGGATAGGTCATCTTTTCCTTGATTTATGTGACATTTTTTCCAAGTTCAGTGGCTTTATGCTGGATACCTGGTCTTTCTCTGGTGTTGCCTGGTTGTGTGTGTAGGAGTATTCCTTATGCTGCATCTTGTGTGATCCTCCTGTCTCATACAGGAAACAGATAAGAGAGGGGTTTTCAGTAGCAAATGAGCAATATGTGCATTAAGCACTGCCAGATCACAAGCAGAATTTGGAGAAGATTCAGGTGTCTATCAAGCGACATGAGAGGGAACTAAGACTTACTGGATAGAAATGGGCATGCAATAGACTTTTGTAATTAAAAGGATATGGTAAAGGTATGAAACTATCTTATATGCTATCCAAACAGAATAGAATAAGCACTGCTTATGTGCCAGTGGTCAGCATGGGTTCTGCCATTTTGCTAAAGTAGAATTTCTAATTAAATCCTAAGGCAGATGAGGTAGTTCATTTCCCTGTACTCATTAAACTATAAAACTGGGGGGAAAGTGGTATAGTAAAGGTACAGTAAAGGTATAAAATTAAGAGGTAGAAAGCAATAGAGAGTAATAGATATGGAAATAAGAGGTAGTGAGAGAAGAGAAAAAGGGAAAGAAATGTTAGGCTATTTAAAGTCTAATAACATTAGCACAGGGAGCCCAGCAAAGTTGATAATAATGACCAGTGGAGTAACCTAGTAAAGCTATTCAGTGGACAGGGAGCACATGGAATCGGCTGCTCATTATGTTTACCCAGAAAGACCAATTAGTGCATTGGTAATCTGCAATAAGAAACAGGGCAACTTAAAATAGGAGGCCTTGCAAACAGAGGAGAATAGCCTATGGGCCTTATTATGGGATGAAGTGGAGATGATTTGGGAATGGAACAGAACTTATTATAGGGTGACCTAAGTGGATTGTGGGAATGTGCCAGGGAAGCCACAAAAACATTTGGGGATTTTGCAAGAGGATTGTTTTGGAGGAGTCAAAGACAGAGAAATATACAGATCAAATAAGTTTGGTGAAGAACAAGTATGGGGAAATAGAGGGAGAAAGGCATAAAAAAGGCTGTTCATGTGCAAACAAGTTGCCAGTCTGAAAACTTTTTGTGGATAAGGGACTCTATTCCATGTGCATGGGTGTTTATGGCAGTTTGACTGCCAGACACTGAACCAGGGGTCAGAGGGCCCCTGCGTCAATGATGCCAGCAACTGGAGATGCCATACTATACGCATATTGTGAGGGTAAATGTGCTCATGTGTGAACAATAAAGTATGTGAAGCCAGCATAGCTGACAAGTACGATAAGCAGTTTGGGACCCAAATATTGAAGTGGATGTAAGTCTGGGACAGATAATGGAGAGAACAGAGGGACTGTGAGTTGGCTGCTGGAGGGACCAGGAGGTCCAAACCAACTGTCATGTGGTCTAGGAGCTGGCTACTTGTCAGATCCTAAGTCTGGACCAGCTGTCAGCGATTCCCTTTTGCATGTGTGTGTCTGTGCATGAGGCAACAGAGAGACGAGGGGATCCAGCTGTTGGGTGAACTGAGTGTCTGAGGGAAGCTACTAGAGAGATTTTTAGCGTAGCTGTGTGTGTGCATGTGTTGATGTGTGAAAGGGGCTGTGGGGTTGGGGTCTTTTATGTCCAGATTCCTTCAACTATCATTCTGATCAGTCAGAGACGGGAGCAGGATAAGGCCACTGGTGCTGTTTGTGTCCGTGTAAGCGTTGAGTATTTTCTGTCTGTGCCTATATGTATAGATGTAGTATGTACATGGGTTTGCCTGCCTGCTGGCAGTACATGCTCAGCCTCTCTGCTGCTCGTACCTAGGGGCAGAGAGCTGTGGCTGCCTCACCTCCACTGGACAACTGAATTTGACAACTGTTAACAGAAATGAAATTAAAGGGTTAAAAATGAAGAATTATAGGGAGGGCTGAGAATTTGAAATAGAAAATTGCGAAGGAATAGAAGACAGAGAACAGTATATAAATGACAGGCAGGAGTGTCACAGTTTGGGCCAGGTTGGCCAATGATAAGACAACAGATGCTCTGCCCCACCTCTTGCTACAAGTAGAGGAAGCAGAGCAATAAAGAGTTATGAGCTTAGAAAAGAACTAAACTATTTTAATGAAATATTAATAATAAAAAGGAAATAATGAAATAGATGCAACATAAATATGTACAAGATTGGGTCAAGTTCCTAGGAAGATGTCACTGGCAGGCACTGGGAAAGTTCCAGACTAGACTCAGTGATAAATGGGAACCGGAACACACTGACCAGGATCAAAAGGCAGAGGAGCTCATGAGGTCCTCCTCAGACATTAACCATTGAAGAATTAAAAAAAAAAATCCAGATGGATTTTTTCAAAGATTTTTCAATTATTCCACTCGTTGAAGAAACAGTCCAGTGAAGAAGAGCCCACTGGAGACCATCTAAAGAAGAAGACTCTTTGAGAAATAGTCCTTAAAGAAGAGCCAACTTGATCCCTTTTGTGCCTCAGCTTTTATAATGAGTGTGGCAGATGAGATGGAATACCCTGTTGGTCAGTTTGGGTCATTTGACCTGTCCCCAGGTGTAACCCTTCCACAAGGTAAACAACCCAGTCAGCTGGCCCTGGTTGGGACAGCAACAAGTATAAGCAAGAGCCTCTGTCACTGAACAGAAAGTTGACTCTGCTCCACTCCAAACCAGGACAGGGAAAATGGGGGGAAGAGAGAAACAGCTGTTGGAAGTGGGAAACCCAATAGTTTGAGACACAGTAGTACTGTAGCTGAAAAATGCTGGAGAGGAAAAGATGTGTAAACTTGTAGATCCTTTAGCCCCAAGAGGACAAGATAGAGGGGCTCCCATATTACATCATGAGGAGGTAATAGAGTTTACTTTAACTTAAAGGAAGTCTTGCCAGTGTTCACATACAGTAAAGATGTAGTAGTATCCAAAACTGCTTTGATCTATACTAGCTGAAAGCTTGGTGCGTAACTTGATAGGGAAAGATTGCCCACAATTTAAGGCTTAAGAGCCGTCTCTGTAGTGGATGGCTAATTTAAAATTTCATTTTTATTTTTTGCACAGAATACCAGAGTTGGAGAAGAGTTCTGCAGGGACAGTTGTTCTAAATGGATGTGTAGGATGTTGAAGTCCTTCCATATTAAAGTTATTATTTTGCTATCGCTGAGAAAGTCCATTATTTATAGACCATTACAGGAAACCTGTTTCGAGAAAAATCTATTTAAAATATATCCACTCAAAAGTTATTTATGAATAAATAAATAATACATCAAATTTATACTTATAAAATATAGTTTTATTGCAGGTTATCATAAGATTATTTCATATTATAGAATTAGTATTATTGATTCACTGTTTTTTTTCTTAAAATGTTCTATTTCAACACCAAAACATGACATGATATTACATGTAAAGTTCAATATTTTTCATAACATAATTCTCCTAGAAATATGACCATTTCACCTATTTCACTTGGAAATAAAATAAAGCAACCTTTTTGCCCAAGTTCCCAGCATAGCTGTCAGTAAAATGTGAAATGAATGTGCTGTTTGTTTAAAGGGTATTAGATATGTTTTGACTAGTCCTCCAAGAGATGAAATTATAGAAGCAGTCATTATAAAGTGACCTAAGTACCAATGCAGTGACAAACGTAGATATCAACAGGGGGAATAAACTCTAAGTTGCCAACTGTAGAGAAACAAATACACACATTGTAAACAATGATATGGTTATTAAACAACAGTGCTTGTAAAGTCAACTTGAATCCTAGTGTCTCTAAGAAAAATATATTTAATTAGAAAAACAAGGCTGGACAGAATTTGAATATGGCATATTTTATGTTGTATATTCAATGCAGTTTCTCAATAACATTTTCTCTTGTGAACAAATACAAAGTTTCTTTTTTTTAAAAAAAGCCACTTTGCCTCCAACTGAGTATATATAAAATCAGTCTCTGAAATAAAATGAAGTAAGCCTTAAGGTCCTGTTTTGGTTTTGCACAAAATAGAACATATTTACATAAAATCTATTTATAAATTTTCTGTGCTATATTACTATGAAACCCTGCTGGTTTTGAGCACAGATCTTCAAACTCTTAATTAGAGACAACAAACATTTTACTAGGGTAGCTCTTACATCTTCTTACTCTGCATCCTCATAAGAAGTGCTTCCCTAACAAAGAGAAGAAGACCCTTCTCAACATCAGGAGGCCAGCTGTTAACTTATGTTTCCATTTTGCTTGCTTTACTGAGTTCACACAATTCTTGAGGTGGGTGTTGACACACGTTATCCAGCTCTCTCGCACAACTTCCCTTCTTGATTATCATGCTACACAGTAAATGGGTGCCATATTTTGATTAGTTGAAATGATGGCGATAAAATATTGCAATATTTTATGCTCTTTCCCCATGGGTTAGTAAAAATGAAGCATGTGCATGCTGCCTCTGGAATTCAAGCTCCAGGGAACAGCATTTTATTCTAGGAATAGCTTCCTGTTCTTAGTTACCAGAGTAATTCAGTGCAGAATTTCGAGAGACTGTATCTATCTAGTCCTCTACCATTTTTTTTTTCTATATCTCACATCTCACTTAGCTCCGAGCAAGGTCTTTGAGAAGGGAAATCCTTCCCTAATAGCAGGTCATAGTGGCCAGTGAGTTATTCGCTGAACAACATCGACACCTAAAAATTGCTATCTTCACTAAATATATCATACTTTTTAAATGCCTTATGTTGGAATTTAGAATCAATTCTCTTTACACAACCAGAAATACCAAGATTCTCAGGCTAATAATGAAATACTCTCTTACACAAGAATCTGAGAAAGAAAAATAGACAAATAAATAAGCAAACAAACAAATAAATAAATAATCATGAGACTGGATCATCAAATACTTCTTACTGCAATAATGTTTATTGAACTGAAACCATACTACCTAAAAACTTAACTCAAAGAGGAGGTTATTGACTGTAGATCATCTTTCTTCACCACTAAATACTGAAGGTTTTCACAGATTCAGTTGTTATTGTAGGACCTTTTCACATCTTTTGAGTTCTAATATCAAGAAAAAAAAATAGAATTGATCATAGTTAAAAATGACACTGAGGTTGAGAGACAAGAGTCTTTGTTGGTTGAAAATTTCAGGTGGCATAATGTTACTATGCATTAGTTTCATGATGATGAGATCTACATGATCTGAACCATACTACAGCCATATATTATTTAGTTCTGAAAAAAAAAATTAGACTGAAAATGTATGCTGTGAAAAGACTGGAAGCATGAGTATTAGACTTTTATATAAGCCACTTCACTTTTTTTTCCTTAAAACTTCATGTGTATTATTTATTTTATTTCAGTGTAACTAGTTGTGTTTGAGCTTTAGAATTGTTTGGTAATCAGATAAATAAGGAAATATTTCCATTTTTAAGATTTCCTAGTTTGAAAAAGCAACAAAACCCTTAGTCTGTACATACATATGTACATACACACACCCCCACACACATCTTGCTTTTCTGTTTCTCTCTTTGTATCTATGTGTACGTACTTATTTCAGTATTTCAGATTCTGTTTCATGTAAGTAATACATTATGTTGAAAATTAGTGGTTATGCACAATTCATTATTACTCTGAATATTAAATATGTTCATGCATTGTTTGTGTTTGAATCTTGGTTTTGGTTGTAACAATATCCTGCAATGTTAATTCAAAGATCATTTGATTCCTAGCTATTTTGTTATTGTAATTTTCCTTCTTTTAAAATTTCATTTACTTCCTCTCTTTTCAGGAGTAATGGGTGGATAGGAAGTTTGTTGTTATCAAGTATTCTTTTTATTCAATTAGAAATGATATTTGGATATTAATGCTCTTATTATTTATTATTAAGCATGGCTAATCCTGAAAATTTTATTCCTTCAGCATTAACTTTTGGCTTGACCAAAAACTTTGTTGAGTAAAACAGACTAGCTTGCATTGACTTCAGTTGTCTTTGAACCATCTTGCTATTTAAATTCCTTATTGTACATGTTTATTTCTTACAATATTTCTTAATCAGTAAACTTTACTTAGAGGCTGCAGAAATAGTTAGACTGCTACCTATGGGATTATTCTTTCCAAAGCTTAAATATTTAAATTGCGTAATAATACCATGCACTTTCTAAAGAGCTGCCACAACTTGCTGTGACAGTGTTTCTGGACTAGAGCCTGTCAAATTCAAACATGAAGTACATAATAGTTTTTTTCATGGTAATATTACTATCCGTCTGTTATTGTGGCATTTTGCCTGTTCAGAAGATATAGGACCACTATTTACAGGACATTAGCCCTATCCAAAGATAGAACAGCCTGAAATATACTTCAGTAATCAGCTTCTCTGCCAAAAGATCCTCCTGTTTGCAAATACTGCCAATCTGAAGCTACATGCT
Organism: Rhinoptilus africanus; assembly: GCA_013400135.1. Classification (NCBI taxonomy): domain Eukaryota; kingdom Metazoa; phylum Chordata; class Aves; order Charadriiformes; family Glareolidae; genus Rhinoptilus; species Rhinoptilus africanus. The sequence continues at coordinate 8,482 of VXBO01002685.1, forward strand.
TCATTAGAAGGGCAAATATCTGTAGATATTTTTCAACCTACATTTTCAGCCTGTTTTTCTATCCTATGTCACTATTTCTTCTCTTGCTCTTTTTTTTTTTTTTTTATAATTTTTAAATCTGATTCCCTGTTTTGACTTTTTGTCAAAGTGAAGTAAAGTCATGGCTTCTTAACCATCACAAATGTAACATTTTTAAACAGTCCATTAATGTTTTTATTCTGAAAAAAAAAAAAAAAGGAAAAAAAATTAAATTGCGAATGAAAGGAAAAAAAATTAAATTACGAATGAAAGGAAATCTCTCTCAAAATCTTTTACTTTTATGCTCTTTTAAATCTCTCTTTTTCCATTTTACTGCCACATTTTCTCAATTCCCACACATTATTGTCAGTTCTATTTTTTCTTTGGGAAAATAAATAGAGTGCATTAAAAGTTTCTAAAATTTAATCTTTCTGTTAGATTATTTATCTTGTAATATTTTGTCAAGTGTTTTGATTAAATCATCAAGATTTTAAAGCTTCCATTAATGCAAACTATATATGTCTGTGAAAGCAACAGCAAAAATAGCTTAAAGGAACAGAAACATAAAGAAAATATTTAATGGTACAGTGTCTTTTTGTATCATAAAGCTATATAGATTACTACAGGACTACTCATGCAAAAAACTGTCATACCATGTCAGCAGCAAAGTCAGCAACACTTGGCAGCTGGACATCCCATCAGGCCATTATGCTTATTAAAAAAAAAAAAAAAAGTCAAACCCCAGATATAAAAAGTGTCATTCTATTTCTCTGAGCCAAACGGTATCAAATGAGTTATCAGTTAGTCACTATGATATACATATCGTATCAAATAGAGAGGAGTAAATAGACCCATTAACTGATTTTTTGGTAAGCATTAGAGCCAAAGGAGTAGAGGATGGAGATTTTACTTTACGGAAAAACTGCCAACTGCCTGTACCCATAGTTGTTTCTGAGGCATTACACAATCAATAATAAAAGCTCTTTCAGTCTTAGGGTTACCATTCTTTCCACAGATCCCAAGCTCTCTTTTAAATTTTGTGCATATCAGCAATGTAAACTGAAATACCATGTCAGAGACTCTGGGTGGAGTTTTGGACCAAAAGGACCAGAAGGAGAACTTCATAAACATAGTCACCCACTTACCAGAACTCACAGAAAAAGTGTGAAGGCTCACACAACCTGGCATATATTGTGTATGCAACTGTTTTCAGTAAACTTTGCATTCAGTACTGAGTCACAGATCTATGCAGAAAAATAAAATATACTTTAAAGTGCAAGGTTTGTGGGTTTTTTTCATTGCAAAATATCTGTTTGGACATAATAAAGTAAACCACAATGATTTAAGGAGAAAATAGTATTGACTGGAGGTCTACATATACCTATTACCATGTCTTCTATAAATACATGAGTCTCGAACCAATTCTGTCAGAAGTCCAAAAGTCACTCAGCTTTGAAGTGAAAGAACAGAACATTCATTTGCACCAGATTTCAGCAGGAATTCATTATTTTAACACATGTGCATAGAGTAAACAAACGGTTTTACAAGCCAAAAGAGGAAGATGAAAAAATCCACAGCCGTCAGGAAATTGGTTTTATATTAAAAGGCAAGACCTATTTAAAGTTAATACATAATTAATGCCAACAATTTGTAACCCACTCAGAAGCCATAATATGACCTAAATTATAAGCACAATTTAATTGCCTTTAAATTCCATGTCTCTGAAGACTATAAAGATTAGGGGTATAGCTTTTCAGAAGTAGCTATAAGGTGTTGGTTTTGTAAGTAACAAACAAATATTCCTTAGAAAAATTTCTGTTGCCAGAAAAAGCACCATATGTATTTACCAAGGCTTTTCAATAAGGTTAACAATAAGATGAAGAAAGAGAAAACAGATATGGTACACAAATGTGGTCATGTTAATATTTTACATGGTCTGAAAAGAACTTATGTAATTCTCACTGTTCCTTGAATTACAACAGTATCAATAGTGTTTAGATTATGTTTTCCATGTTTTGTCTTGTATTTCTTCTCCTTTTTTATTTGAAGCAAAACTGCATTCATTGCATCACTCTGGATGTACATATCTTTTAATTGTTACAGGTATATTTCCTACCCATCCTGGCGGTTTAAGTCGAATTTTTATCCTTTTTTCATTATTCTTACCGACTGTTTTTGTTTGGTTGGTTTGGTTTTTTATTTGTTTTTTTTTTGGGGGGGGGTTGGTTTTGTTTTTTTTCAAAATTGTACACTGATTTCTAGTAGATTCTTCTGAAGTTATTTAGAATAATTTTTGCTGTGGTAGTTCATGAACAGGCAGATATTTCATAAGTTTCTGGCATTGTTAAAAAAAAAAAAAAAAAAAAAAAACCAACAAACCAAACAACCAACGAACAAACCAGAAAAAAGAGAAGATATGAAAGAAGCCTTTCAGTGTTCCTGTGATTTTCTTATGATAGGCAATTAAAAAAAGGGTGCAACATTTTCAGTAGTAAGAAGAACATGCCAGATCTCCCAATTTCTTTGTCCCATAAGGAAATATGCCTTCTAGGCAGTCATTTAAGAGTCAAGTGGACTAGGGTTTTCCTGAGACCAGGCATTGTCTGGATGTGTGCTATGGTGTCTAGTTACAGATGGCCTGCAGATTTCTGCCTGAATGCAATTGACAGCAAATTTTTAATTCTATTTGGTTAAGTAAAAATAGCTTTGATTATGCAAATATAAATCAACCTTTAGGAACAGACATTTTAGAGGAATGAACGGATGCTTAATAAAACAATGTGTGCTTAGGGGGGTATGTATAAGTATGTATCAAAGCTTAAATTGCAACTCTGGTACTAATCAACAAAGAATATGTGGCCAATAACACCATCTAAGTGAGAAAACTATTTTAGTTAGAAAATTGAAACTCTGGAGAGAGTAATTTTAGTTTTAGCTACCCCTCAACTAAAATGAAATTCCAATTCAAATCTTTTTTTATTTTTAATTCTTATGTATATTTACTTTGTTATATCATCAATGAAAAAGTGTAACCAAAGGAAGTGATGTTATCCAAATTAGCATGTCAACATTTGACTCTCAAAATCTATTCCTTGCCTGAGGAGTCAGCAGTTTGGAAATGACTCTCAGTTATTATACAACACAGTTAATGTTTCCTTGGGTAAAAGGTAGTTCCAGATGGTCAATTTCTAAACTTAGATATGCAAATATAGCTGGCTAAATATGATGGCGGGAGGGGTTTATGTGTATAAAACCTTCTTATGGATATTTGAAGCACTCGTCAGTTGTCATTTGCAAAGTCATCTAATAACATTGTGAATTTGAAACATAAGTATGGTGCTAGCAGATACCCATGACACCTGAGGATGTGTGAAATGACATTAGAAACCTATATACATGACAGTTGAATTGTGACCCTGCTCAGTGTATCAATAGACTACAAAGAGTTTATTCAGATTAATCAGTTAGCTACATATAGACTGCTCTTATCATTCTAGATGTCTTAGTGTATTTGTCCTGGTGTCCAGCAGCTGTTACATCTGCAAGGCCACAGTGTTACATCGGACATCTCTGAGCATTTGATTTTTATGCTTGATGACATCTTTGCACAGTTAGAGCAAGGTTTAGATGTCCAGTTTGAAGTAAGCTGAACTACGGTTATCCAACTTATCAAATTTTACTGAGCACCTATTTGTTGGTAGTTGAATCACACAGTAGGTACGAATTAATTGTCATGGGAGCTTAGATATGTATTTAGTGAGGCCTTGGCATTGCTTCAGTTACTTACACAGTGATTTAATGCCATCTGAAGTGTCCTACAGTACTCAAGACATCTAAACCACAGTTGGTAGATAAAGCACAGGGTCTAAGGGACGCTCATAGTCTTTGGAAGAGATCCAAAGAGGCCAGGTAGGGTAGGACCATAGGATAATTCAGGCTGCAAGGGATATGAGGAGTCCTTTAACACAAGCTCCTGTTCAAAGCACAGCCAGCTCTGATATCTGATGAGGTGCTTCAGGGCTTTGTCCAGTCAGGTCTTGAAAACCTCTGAGGACAGAGCCTGCACAATCTCTCTGGGCAACCTGATTTGTTGCGCGGCTGATCTCATAGTATAAATGTTTCTCATGATACCCAGTTTGGACCTCCCTTGTTTCTATTTATACTCATGCCTCCTTTGTCCTATAATCACTCACCTTTGTGAAAAGCTTGGCTCCATCTTCTCAAAAAACCTCCTGCATATATTGAGGGGCTGGTGTTTAGGTCCACTGTAGCCTTCTTTTCTCCCAGATAAACAAACAAATTCTGCTCTCTCAGCCTCTCCTTATATGAAACATTATCCAGTTCTTAATGTGTAGCCCTTTGTTAAACTCACTCCAATATGTCCACCTCTCTCTTGCCCTGGGGTGTCCAAACCTGGAAACAGCACTCCAGATGCAGCCTCACCAGGGAAGAGAAGGCAGGAAGGATCACCTCTCTCAGCCTGCTGGCAATAGTCTTCATAATGCTGCTAGAATCCTGTTGACCCTTGCTACAATGGCACATTGCTGCTTCCCATTCAACTTCTTGCCCACCAGCACAACAAGGTACTTTTCTGCAAAGCTGCTTTCGATACAATTGGTCCCCAATGTGAGGATTAAGTACATCACATGAAAAGCTTGTAAAAAAATTTTTTTATGATGCCCTGCTAAATTGTCATATATTCACTTAAGAAAGTGTTTCTTACTGAGGACTTTATAGAATTGAGTAACAATGAATATTAAATTTGTGATAAATAAATTGATAATGAAGAAAGTTTAAAATATGAATGGAATAGCTGGATTGTATAGTGGATCATTATAGAAGGAAACACGATCTCTTCCACCTGTCTCAGGAATATTGTAGAAATTTACTGACGACATAAAATTTCTGCTGTCGTCCTCATAAATTAAATAAAAATTCTACTGTAATGATAATAGCAACACTGTAGAGATGGACTGGCTACTGTAATGAAAAGTATCTGTTCTTTTTTGTGTTCCTTGGATATTGTTTTCTGACAAGTAATGAAATATAGATTTCAAGATTCAAAGTAATTTTGTTGAACTGGGTATTTTACTTAATGGAAAAGGTGCAAATAAAATTACCTCAAAGCTCTGAATAAGTTAAGAGTGCTGTCATAGTCACATTTACAAGATGCCTGATGCTCAGCTGCACAAGGTAGAAAAAAGAAAGCCTAAAATATATTTAGGAAAGGTCACCTGTTAGGTAAATCTAAGACTTGTGATAATGTAGAATTTTTTTTTTTTTTCCACAAAATATAGACTATATAGCCATATGAAAACTTGTAGACAAAATGAATATGGAGACTAACTGTTTGGTCATAATTACTGACAGTGTTATAGGAGTTGTATTTTTATGAGAATTTCATCTAGTTAACTTGCCACTCTGGATTATATAAACAAATAGTTAGAAATCTAAATAGAAAATGAAACAACCAACTAACCAACCTTCTCCCCCAATGAAATATAGAATGGTTATGATATTTTCTTATGCAGACACTTGTTTCTGTTTAGTGTAGGAGTGGAATAATATCTTGTTTTGTTTAAAAATGCTGAATTCATAGCCTTACTGTGAAGTAAAATAAAACACTGAAACTATTAGTAATATGTAATTCATGATTAAAAAGAATCAACACCAGAAGGGGTTATTGTATTGTGGGGTTTTCAGGTTTTTTTAATAGTTACCAATATAGGTGTCTTTCAGTTAAAAAAAAACAGAGGTAAAAATACATAGTTACAGCTGATTATAGCTCTTCAGTGATTAAGCAGGGGGTAGGAGCAGAGTCCATGCTCTGATGCTGAGATAGGCTGTGGTCATAACAAGAACAGCAAAATAATTGAAAGAGAAAATGCATGAGACTTGCAGTTCTCATGGGTGTCTTTGAATGTCTCTAGTTTCAAGCAATGTGAAAGTATTGAACAGTTGTAAGGTTCAGCTTTTGTCTTCTTTTGAGTTTGATCTAGGCTTACATGGGGCTGTCTTTTCCAAACATCGGTTGAGGAAGTATAAACTACAATCAAGAAGGGTAGTGGTAGTCCACAAATATTCTTGAGCTATCTTTCAGTACTTTAGCATAGCAAAAACAGTGTAGCGGAATGGCTTAGGCTTTATTAACTGAGTTCATATTTCATGAATATGAATACATATTCCTTCCTATGTTTACATAGCTTCCTGTCATCATATATTGCTTGCTATTAAAATCTAATTTTGCTAACTTTAAAATATGATACATGAACATAATTCTTTATCTTACGAAGATCTTGTCTTTCTAAATTTAGTCTACATTCATCTCTCTCAGGAAGTATTCAAAGACATTAACCTTTTCTTTGCTTACTGTACAGAACACCTACTTTAAGAGAAATTACTTTAATATGCTATTATTTCAAGAGACTAATTCGCCTAACACCTATAATAATTGAGGCCTAATTTAATTTTCATGCTTTCACAAACACACATTATCTGTTTGCATCACTAAAAACATGCAACAGAACATAGTCTGGATGAACACTGACAATATTCTTCTTATAATAATAGAAAAGCCTTTCTATTTACCTCTAATATTTAATACTCTTAGCTGGGTCGGGGGGAGAAAGTGCAAACATAAAAATTCATAGCAAATTCTAACTATGTTATAGGTAGAGTGGGTTTTTTTAGAGTGTTCAGCTGTTATTTTGTTCAGTGTGACAAGATTCAAGGACATAAACAGCATTATTTTAAAAACATGAACTTTTTTTTTTTAAATCTAAGTCCAAAAAACATACGAAACAGCACAAATGAGAATTGTTAGGGTGCCCCTATAACTGACACTCAACTCTTTCATTGTGTGCACAGTTTTAAGGGTGGTGCGGGTTAAAGAATTCAACAGTTTTAACTCAAGACGGTTTTTGCATCATTTGATGTTCAAATTGTACTTTTGAAAAAACAGAACTCCCTTCTAAAAAACACATGCACATAGGAATATTTAGTGCCATTTTTATTAAATAGCTATTTAACAATGAGCAGACTTATTCCCCTGATGCCCTTTTTCTCACCATTGTTTTAGGTTCATACTGTAGACTGCTCTTTATATTTGAAAGGAAATTAAAAAGAAAGGTGTCACAAAAGGAAAGAGTAAAAAGCGAATTTCACAAGAAATAGTACAGACAGATAGTTCTGATAGGAAAATTGCTTCAATGTGACAATATTATTACCCAACTTAGAATACATCAGGGTGAATGAAAACTGGCACTTGGATCCCATTACTACAGATCACAGAGTTTTCTAGACTTACAGTGATTTTGTTCAGGTTTTTGAGTAGTTCAAAAAGTTTGATATGTAGAGGTTTGTACCTAAAACTCTATGGTTGCCAGAGGTAGTGTTGTTTTTTACACTACAAAAAAAAAAAAAAATTATATGTGTTTGTAGAAGCACAACAATATGATGGGTAATTGTTCTGTCTTTCCTTTTAATCTCGGTGCTATCTGCCAGCAAAGGTACTGTGGAATTACGGATCTTGAAATTAAGGTTCTATAAAGTATTCTATAATAATTACAGAAAACCATTGGAAATAATAGATTAAATGTATGTTGAGTTTATGACTGAGCTTTTTTGTTCTCTGCTGCTCCACATACAGTTGAGTTTTATGTACTGAAGAAAGAGAGTACTAAAGACCATTTTAATCTACCAAAAAAGACACAAAACCAACAGTGTTCAATATTGAAGTCATATAAAATTGAATGTAAAATAGGAAAAATATTTAATGTTTCAATTAATCATCATCAAAAAATCACTTGAAGTATCTGTGATACTAGTAATATTTATGTAACTTTCTAGCAGATACGGGCTCAGTGCAAGGTAACCTAGAAATACTGGAATGCATTCATGAACAGTAGTCCTGTTAAAGGATTTTCTCTGATCTTTGACAGTATGCCCTTTCAGAAAGTTTGAAACACTATGCTTCAATTTTGAATTGCTGGGAAAACTCCTGTAAAACTGAGCTGCAAAAGGTTTCAATTTTACCGCATATTATAAAGTGTGTAACTTGCAGGAAGAAACTTAGAGCAACCTTTTTCAGAATAACCACAAGTAAATCGATCTTGATGGTCATTAAAACTTTCTGCAGAATATAATTATATATGAAAATGTCTATAAATTACAACAGCTTCTTATATCTGTCCACTACTTCTGTAAGAGTCTGTCCACTAACTCTGTAAGAGTCAGGGATCTGGACAGGCTGGACTGATGGGTCCTGCACTTGGGTCACAACAACCCCAAGCAGCGCTACAGGCTCAGGGCAGAGTG
>VXBO01002685.1:16891-30112 GCA_013400135.1 Rhinoptilus africanus
AAGGGTGTTTGTCAGGGCAGGTTAATGGTTGGACTTGATGATCTTAAAGGTCCCTTCCAACCTCACCGATTCTATGATTCTATGATTCTATAAGAGTCATGTTACTTGAGGAGTCGTCTTCTCTTTTGTATGCTGTACACCTCGATTAGTGCGATGTGCCATTGTTTCTTTTTTCAAAAAAATATTTAGAAATAATAAAAATACATTGAGCTAGCAGATTAGCTTTAGACTTTTCTGCTGTCAAGTATTTTACTTCTTCAAGCACCAGTTATAATTTAGATATATGGTTATCTGTGGATTGGTAATTTGCTAATATGCAGTTTCAGATGGAAGTGATTAAATTTAATAGTTAAAAAAAATATTTCTTTTTCTTTCAGTTTGGATAACTCTGAGAAAATTGAAATAAAAGTTGAGAAATTTCACCCCATGATTCATCTATGTGATAAAAAAATGTATGAGAATAAATTGTTTATTGTTATATTGTTATAAATGGTGTAGATCAGTATTATAAATCATTTTATATACATAGGTTAATTTTCAATGTGATTAATTAATTAGAAAGAAATATGTGTTTAAATATAAATACTGTGTACCTGATTTATGAATTTTGTAAATGAAATATAAATGTATAACTCATCAGTAGGATTTCCAAAACAGCGTGATCCCTCCAAGTAGAATTTTGCACATCTATCATTAAAGTATTAAGTCACATGCTGTGNTTTCAGTTTTACTGCATATTATAAAGTGTGTAACTTGCAGGAAGAAACTTAGAGCAACCTTTTTCAGAATAACCACAAGTAAATCGATCTTGATGGTCATTAAAACTTTCTGCAGAATATAATTATATATGAAAATGTCTATAAATTACAACAGCTTCTTATATCTGTCCACTACTTCTGTAAGAGTCTGTCCACTAACTCTGTAAGAGTCAGGGATCTGGACAGGCTGGACTGATGGGTCCTGCACTTGGGTCACAACAACCCCAAGCAGCGCTACAGGCTCAGGGCAGAGTGCCTGGAAAGCTGCCCAGCAGAAAGGGACCTGGGGGTGTTGGTGGACAGCCGGCTGGATATGAGCCAGCAGTGTGCCCAGGTGGCCAAGAAGGCCAACAGCATCCTGGCCTGTATCAGGAACAGTGTGGTGAGCCGGACTAGGGAAGGGATCATCCCCCTGTACTCGGCACTGGTGAGGCCCCACCTCGAGTACTGCGTTCAGTTTTGGGCCCCTCACTGCAAGAAGGACATTGAGGTGTTGGAACGTGTCCGGAGGAGGGCTACGAAGCTGGTGAGGAGGGCTACGAAGCTGGTGAACTCTGAGAAAATTGAAATAAAAGTTGAGAAATTTCACCCCATGATTCATCTATGTGATAAAAAAATGTATGAGAATAAATTGTTTATTGTTATATTGTTATAAATGGTGTAGATCAGTATTATAAATCATTTTATATACATAGGTTAATTTTCAATGTGATTAATTAATTAGAAAGAAATATGTGTTTAAATATAAATACTGTGTACCTGATTTATGAATTTTGTAAATGAAATATAAATGTATAACTCATCAGTAGGATTTCCAAAACAGCGTGATCCCTCCAAGTAGAATTTTGCACATCTATCATTAAAGTATTAAGTCACATGCTGTGGGAACTAAAGAACTACATACTTGTCAACACTGTTTATAAAGTGCAGGAGAAAAAAATTGCAACCTTCCATTAGAAAAGCTTTAATTTTACCAGTCTGGTTTTTATATCTAACAAATTTGATTGCTGTGATACAGGAAACATGATGGGATAGAATGAGAATCTTTGGAAAATTCTGAGTTTAGAATTTAAAAGAAAAAATTCCTCTGTTTTAAATATGACTATTGCATCCACTCATATCTGTCCCAACTTGAATTTCCCTATAACCAATAATATGCATTTTCAAATCAAATTATAATTCCCCTTCAAAAAACAAATGCCTTATTTTTATCCATAATCTGAGACACCCAGAATTGTACTTATGGTAAATAAGCATACATTAGTTCAAGCTATTCTTATTGTGTACATCTATGCTCCCTTAAGGAATTTTAACCAGTATTCAATTATCTGATTGAATTGCACTAGTCAAAGCTTTGAACAGGACTGATTTATAGTTCATGTATAAATAAGGCAGTGCAGTGAGATGTTTATGTTTAAAAAAATCCTGTCTTTATGTTAAATATGAACCCAAAAGATATAATCTACTTACTTCTTTAGCATTCGCCATTTAAAAAACTCCATTTGTAAATGGTATCATTTATTTTCAACTATCTAAATGAGAACATGAAATTCTTTGAAAACTTGATAGAGTATGGACTTTGGATAAATCATTTTCTTTACCATCATTTGTAGACAAAACAATTGAACTTTATTACCATGAGAAATCATAATATTTCATTTGACACCAATACATGCAACTATAGAAGTCAATAGGAAGGGGGATTACATCCTCTCCCTAGCAATTCGGCTTGCAGACTAAAAGAAACAGCTTGTGATAAATACAGCCTCTGTAGAAGCTCTAGGTGAGATAGAGAACAGCGTGTAATGTTGACACTCAAGAATTTTAGTCTCCTGATGGATTGCCCTCTGTGACTTAAAAATTGGGACTTTTGGATACTGACTAGCTTCTGAATTATCTATTATCTGCAGGTCCCAGACCAGTTCATTATGAACTGCAGACATCTAAAAGTCTCTTTGATACCTTGATTAGATAGAGAAGCAAAAAAAAAAAAACCAAAAAAAACCCCAAAAACCAAAACGAAGGACCCAGTACTCAATACTGATAGATTATTTTTTTCAGAAACAATTTTTTTTCCCCAGAAAATTCTTGCATGTCTTTTTTCTTCAACTCTGGTTATCTATGCTCCTTGTCTCCTAATAAGTAGAATATTGGTAATTCAACATAGCCTGTCACCATAGAACTTCAGTTTCACTTTATATAAATTGTACCACCTAAGATCATTAGGCAATTGAGTTTATTGCTTATAGTGAAATTAATTTCTGAAATCATTCTTCATTCATTCCTTCGGTATATGATCTTCACTTAAAAGACAGCAGAAAAGGGTTTTGGATCCTTTCTCTTAATTCATTCATACTTCTGCTTTCCCCTGGCAGTAAAATGTCTGTCTTGTTTTATATATTATATACGTGTATATCACATATGTGTTGTGCGATCACCCAAGGGATTTATTGATTCATAACAGGAAAGGGTTTTAAATAGCAGTAGACCCAATGTTCATCTTTAAACAAAGCTTATCAGTTCAAGTTCATATTCATTCTGCCTGACTTGGAATTTCCTTGAGGTGCTTAAATTAGGAATCAGTCCCATTTTTTCTCCTTAATTTTCATAAAGTGAACAATTTTGCTTGTGCAGTGTCACTAAGAGCAGATTTGCCCTGGGTATGTCAATGTCTCTCTACTGACTATAACAGGCACTTGATAAGAGTATATCCTTATTGAGATGTATTAGATAAATGCCTGAAGTTCAGTGCATAAATAACTTGAAACCAGGCTTCCCCTGTGGGAACAAACTCTTTATGGTAAAGAATAATTTAAAATTAAAAGCAAATTTTTGTTATGCTCAAAATGTTATAGGCCAAGAGGAAATACCTGTATCTGTAACAGTAAAGCGATGATGTTATTGTTACCATAATGGAGATTGTAACAGTCTAGTTCAAGAATCACTATTAGTATATATCTAACTCTTAGAGGAAAAAATAAAAATGTTTCCATTTTATTTACAAGTGGAAAAAGTCACAATAATACTCATAAGACAGTTAAAAATGCAGTCAGGTTTGTCTACCTGTATGCTCCTCTTTATGGCTTACTTCCTTTCTTACCGTCTTTTGTTACATTGAAAAAGTTCTTTGGCCAGATACTCTTAAAGGAAGCACTCTGTTTCCACTTACACATAGAGATAAAAGTCTAAGTTGTCAGCCTCTGGAGTCCTTTGCTGGGAGGAACATGTTATTTACAGCTTTTTCTTTCTCCTCCAGTATACAGTTGGTGTCATTGCTATATGTTAGTGAGATTCTACACCTTTACCTCTCCTCACTGGTTTGCAGTGTCATGTTACATCCAAGTTAACTATATATGTTAGGTATTTACATATATGTTAGGTATTTTTGTTCTGCTTGTTACCCCCAAAACCAGTTTTGTTCATCTCCAGATCCACATTTCTTCAATTGACCATGGGTTGTTTATAGCTATGGCACCTCCAATGCCAAGCCTGTGCCCCATCTCTTATCACTACCCCATGCCTGAGCTCCTCTGTACCATGTCCTCTGACTCCACTTCTCAGTCTTTGTTACTGTGCCAGACCTGTATTTCTCTACACTACATCACTGTGTTAGAACCGTAAATACTTCATTCTAGTTGGAATTTTTTTTTTATATTACTACTATCTATATAAAACTATGGTTGTACTGTGCAAGGATAACATTTGCCATTGCTGCCTGGTCAGTTAAGGAAATGACTGTCACAGCTACACCAGGTGAAATAAAGCTGCAGGCAGGTAAAGGAAAATTCAGACAGAGCAAGCCTGGCAAGCCTCAGCCCTCAGGCCTTGCAGCTGTGACAGAAGGTTTATGGCCAGCAGTGACAATACCGTATGACTGGGCTACGCAATTGCATCATGACTAAATATGTGAAAAGAATTAGGCCTATATTCCAAAGTCATCTAGAAGCTGCTGGTTTTTTACCCTGAAAGAACAAGGTACTAGTGTTTTGGTTTTTTTTTTTCCTCTCCAGCAGAACAAGCCTCGAATGGGCATGTAGGATTTCAATACACTGTCTGAGAAGAGTTACTTTCCATAAATTGGCATAAGAAGCAATCAATAGGTTGAGCAGGGAGCTACCTATACCTGTGGGGGAAGCTGACCGTGGTCCTCATGTGGACCCATATAACTCTTTCAGTGCCGGTAAGGAGACATCTTCATTCAAACTCATCCTGACCCAGAAGTTGCGTTCAGCTTGTGATGATGAAATTCACTCTGATCTCTTCAAGCCAAGGACAGACCTAAAGCCGTGTGTCTTATTTCCACTGAGTTACTGGGTAAAGGTTGGCAAGAGCAACACCTTTTGAAGATTGATTAATTAAGTATATGACGATGATGATCCTGAGATCTGATGTAATATAAAAAGCAGTGTTTGTGAGTCAAGCCCTCAGAATGAATCTAGTAACACTTTAACTATGAATAAGTGAATAAATAGATAAAGACCTTTGCAAAAGCCCTTTGAAAAATCTAGTTGGATGAGTCAGAGGGAAGGCTTATTTCATCTTCTTCTGAAATTGTGCACTTGTTTTGGCTCCTATTTTGCGGTCTCTAGTCTGCCCTTTGTGCCTTTTTTTTCTGTTGCTTCTGCCAACATTTTACAATATTCCTAATTTTAATCTTGATTCTTAAAAAGGAAAGAAAATCTTTTGGAGACTGATACTGTTTATTTTGTTTACTACCTTTTTTTCAAAATAATTTCTCCACTTTTTTTTTTTGTAACTTTGGAATACATGGAGTTTGAGACGTGGCTTCCATTATGTATTACAAAATGATTTTAAAAATATGGCTTTTGTATTCTTACTCTGTGCTTGAAGCACACAGAGCATCTTTATGGTGTATTTCAAAGTCTATTTGATTTGCAGCCCATGTAAGTAGCAAAAATTCAAGCAAATCTTAAACATAGTCCCCAGAGTGCAAAGGGCCTTGCCTGTTCCACATATTTGGTGGAAGGGTATGTCACTTTATATTTTAAAACTCTCACCAAATGACATTAATTTATCTTCTGGGGAGGTATAGAGAATATCATGTTCCTGGTTGGATTAATGTCTGAAAATTGCAACAGGCCAGGATGTCCCATGAAAATGAAATAAACTACTAGTGCTATGCAGAACAGCATGTGTGTTCTCAGTCACAAGGAACAGGAGTAGCCATGGAAGGTGTAACCTCTTTTTTTTATGCCACCTTTATTTGTGGATTCTTTGATTTCACTTATAACTTCAGTTGGGCTCAGATTCCTGTCCTGAAATGCATTCAGTAGAAATACTGTACTACGTACCACTAGGTTTAATTTTTCTGTTGGCAAAAAGATCAAAAGTCAGTGCAACTTTTTTAAATTTTTGACTCATATTTATTATTGTTTTAAACACAGTGAAGAAGTCATTTGACTTCAGTTACTAGACATCAATGAGATGTTTAAAATAATTCTCAGTGGATGTCCCTGTTAAAGGTATCTCTCATTTTAAAATATACTTTATAAGAAAAGATGTTGCTTTGGCCTTTTTCCAGGTGTGTGGCTTGCAGATAAGCTAAGAAATATTTAATTGTGCAAGAGGGAGTGAATTTCTGTTAGGAATGGTTTGGAACCAGATTCAGAATTGTTTAATATTTAACATGAAGGGATGACTGATGTTTAAAACAGGTGATTATGTTCTTCACATTTCAATTAAAAACATATGTTCCTACCTTATTATAAAAAGTTCAGATATCCAGAGCCTGCTGCATGTAAATTTAGGCATGCTCCACTGTCTGTAAATTAGATTTGTCAGTTCTGAATTACTTTTATTACTCAGCTCAAAGTTTGAACAGGTGTATTTCATTTATAATTGGCTGAAATTATAGCCCCATTCAAATATAGTATACCTTTTTTTTCAGCAGAATTTAGCAGTTCTGTGAAATATAGGGCATATATCTATGAGGCTGTACATGGAGCATATGCTATAGATAAGGAGACGATGTTCACTTTGCAGTGCATTGTTCTGTTTCTGAGAAATTAAAATTGTGGGCACAATCTCTTCCCTTCTGAGGTGAAATTACAGAAGCAGAAGTGAATTCTTAGCCTACTGCTAAAAAAATTTAACATCTGTATTATGGATGTAATTGTTCTGAAAATGTCTGCTAAGAGCTTTCTGAGCTGTGATGTACAGAAAGTTATCAAGGTGGTGCATGGAGAACTGTTTAATTCCATCACATTACCTTTATTTGCACTTGTAAATCCTAATGGACCTTAGAAAATAATTTCTTAATAATATTACAAGAAATTAAATTATTTCAGTGCTCCAAGATGGTGTTTATCACTCATTGGAGGAATTCTACTGATTCAGGCATATAAATGTTAAGTACTTTAGGAGAAATCGAAAGATTCAGCTTAATACAGACATTGCTCAGTGCAGCGAAGACTGTCTCATCTGTGTTAAGGTCCTACCTACTGAAACTCAGAAATATATATTATATAAACACCAAAATAAAAAGGCATTCCTATCATTAATTTTAATACACACCCTAATATTCTCTGTTATTTCATAGATATACTGGAAGATAAAAGTGTGCTAAATTGGAAGAAAAATGAAGTAGGAATAGAAAAGTAGCTGAACAGACATGAAAGGATCATCAGGGGCAGAAGCACAAAATGACGGTTTCCAGTTACAGTACTTGAAAGGATGTAGACTGTTTATTCAGCAACAGTAAATCTCTCTAGCTGAAGAGGTATTTGCATCATTTACTACAGCTCAGATCCGAGTTCCTCTTAGCTGCAGAAAGAATTGCAGACAAAGGAGGCAGAACAGTTCTGTGTCTCTAAGACAAATGTTTTTGCTGCCTTACTTTCATTTATGCCTCTGGTCATAAAATGTCTCTGATGGAATTGAGTTCAAATGGCAAAAAAAAAAAAAAAAAAGTCTATTGCTGTTCTTATATTTAAAAAAACTCGCATAGTGAATGGGGTCCATGACAAGCAAAAGGAATTAAAAGAGAGCAGGAATAGGTGTATTGTTGTATTGTGTTTGTGAACATTTACCTTTTGATATTTTTTTAAATGGTAAATATGCAAATGGTGTAATTAACAAAATGAGAAAACAACAACTAAAGAAATAAATGCTCCTTATTTTTTTTCCTTAACAACTGAATGTCAGATTTTGTTTCTTTTTACTTATAATGCACTTTCTTTCCCATCAGGAAAACAAGAAATTCTTTAAGGACAAAAAATATATACAATGATGCTACAGGGAGGGTCCATATTCATGCTCAGAACACGTTTCTTTCTCTTCATTCAGCAGTATTTCCTCTTTATTTGACATGTTTCACTGCTGATATAGCACTGTTAGGGCCAGAAGCACAATTATATCAGCATCTTAGGAAAAGCAGAAGCAGTATTTCTTTGACATGTTTACCTTTTAGGAATATATTCTGCATGCCAAGCATTGTAAATATTCAGATTTACTTTGCAGTTAATAACCATGCTGTAGTTTCCTTGTTTTCAAAATGATTCTGAGCAAGTACTGAAAGAAGGAAAGGGGAGATGTGATGCAAAAATATTAGGTGAAAAAAGCCATAGCTATTTACTTGTACAGGACTGGTACTATTAGTTACTTACTGTCATCTGAGTTGCTGCTTCTGTGGGAAAGCTGATTTCAAAATGCATGTTGGGTTGGAATCCTAAAATCTGGGGATACACATAGAACAGCACATGTTACCAACCCAAACTCAACAAAATTGCTTTCCCCTGACTATTTGAGGATGCTGAATTCCAACATCTGCAAGCCAGAAAAAAAAAAAATATGGAGAAACCATAGAGAAAACCATATGAAGTAGTGTATTTATTGCAGAAAAAAATATTGTTTGTTTTTCCTTTATTTTTACTACAAATGAATGACATAACATAAATTAGAATTGATGAAGAAAAATTTATTGTGGCTCATGTAATTCACACACATAATTTTAGCCCAGAGCTAACTTTTTTTGCATAAATGCTTTTTTCTTTTCCTTTACCATAAAAAAGGTTTTTAGTAACTTTTTAATGGAAATGTTTTCAGTTCTTTAAATTCAGCATTGGATTAGATGAGAGTACAATTCAAATTGAAAGAATGATCTCTTCAAATAGTAATTTAAATACCTTGATATTATAATATTGTTATTTAGTCTCTTTTCTCAATTTGAAAAAATGTTTTAGAATAAATTATTGGCATTACTACATCATTCTAATGATTTGCATGTCAATTATTTAGGTTTCAATTTTAAAATTTTGAGTGTTGGTAAAGATAATATTTTTTTCTGCTCTTTGAAGTATATCTTGTCATTAAATCATATATAAAAAAAGATTATAAAAGTACATATATAGTCTTCAGATTAGTTGGAATTATGGACACAGTAATTTTACAACTAAAATAAGTGGCATCCTTGATTCACTTACTAAAAATATAAGAGTTACTGGTAATGATCCATATGGTACCCTTGAAAACAAATTTGTAATTCTGCAAAAAGAATCTGTTGTATGAAAGTAAACTGTTTCACTTCAATATTTTCTGATCAGATGTTCACTTCTTTAAAGTAATGTTCAAAAATTTAGTCCTATTACCAAAACACAGGTCTATTACAGTCACTAGACTCATGTGACTTGCAGGGATTTAGAAGTTTTTGCTAAAATACAAACAACTTATTTCAAATTAGATCAGGTGCCATCACTGTCAACACAGTAAAAAGCAGACTATAGGGCCAGTGGGTTGTTTTTGCAGCTGCAAAGTACTCTGATTTTGCTCCTCAGCATGGGACTATAGTTAAAGTAATTAAACTTGAGATTTATGCGTAGGAGAATAAGAAGTCATAGTGAGAGGTTGATTGGAAGAATGAGTGTGGTTGAATGATTTCTGTAACTATAAAGATAGCAGAGAGTCTAGTTAAAGTGATATGGGTATGTATAAGAACCTATTAAGAAGCAGTAACTGAAGTAAATTGAAACATTAGCTTTTATAGGTAATTTCTAAGTATCTAAGTACTGAAAGCTTTAATTGAAGAAAATTACTCTAAAAATTATGCCGGTAGCCACTTCAAAAATTAACACATAGATATTAAGTGTTTTAAGTATAATGTTCAATGTCTCATTATGGAGATATGGTGAAAAACATGCTTCATTTCTCTTGCCCCCTTTCTTTTCTTAGAGAAACAAACAATTAAATTAGAAATCTAAAAAAAAAACCTCAACCAAACAACAGAATTGAGGGTATTACATTGAAAAGAAATAATGAATTAATTAAAAAAGAAAAAAATGCTTTTCTAAAGTAAATAAAACTTCTAAAGGACTAGTAAGCATGTAGAGGGCATAATAGTGAACTTTTGGCTGTAAAGAATTGCTAATAAAGGATAAACAGTTCCTGATGAACTGAGTTTCTTAGGTCTTTATCTTTGAGACTTTTACGCTTTTTTGCCTTATGTTTACATCTATATCCTTTTCTTTGTTTATATTAAAGAAGGACCTTGTCAAATTAGATTTTGCATTATCACTGTAAGAGTTTTGTTTGTTTTAATGCAGGTGCTATATTCACTAGGGTGTTGTCAATTTATTTTTTTTTTTTTGTGATGCAGCTAGAGAATTTTTAGAGAATTTTTATTTGTTGTTTGATTCTCAGGATGACATTTATTGACAGTTCCAAAGATTAAGAAGAAACCTGGTCAAGCTCTGTGTGATAACTGGTACAGACATGATAATTGGTGATAAAATAAGTTATACATATTCATTAAATACTTTGCCTGCACTATTATTATTACATTGACAGCAGCCTCAAGTTAGGACTACATAGAGAAAATAAGTGTGGGAATTAATTGCCTTAACATAGTCATCTGTTTCTATTTGATCACATCACATGCCTTAAAGGATTCAAGATATGTACATGTGGTTGACAGACACGAGATAGGGCTTACAGGACACCCACATCATTATGGAGCATCAACAAAAGGCTTGGAAGGAAATTAAAAGAGTACTTTAAATGACCCTGGATACATATTTAACCAAGTGAATCACTGCCTGTCTGTGGGTCCCCAGTAACTGGCCTGCAGTAGTGCGAATATGTAACATACACGGCTATGACTTAGCTCATATTTTTGATTTGAAGTAACAACCAAGTTTTTCAGTATAATCCAGCTATATAAATCTATACTTAGCACAATGCTGAATGGATAGAGATAAATATTCAGTGATTCATATATATGATAAAAGTAGGCACGCATTTCTAAGGTAGTTGTCTAAGATCTTGCACTTTTCTTTACTGACTTCACCTTCTACACTTCGAGTATAGTTGTGACATTAAAATAAGGGTCATACCATAGTATGAAACACACAACCAATGTGCCATGTGGTGCACGGTGCCCTGAGCTGTTTAAGTCAGATTGCCTACTAAGCTTTTCTATTAAAACCAAAACCAAATAAATCCAGCCAACAAACAAACAAAAAAGTCCCCAGAACTAAAAAATATATAATACACTGCAGGGTGAGCATTCATCAGGTCATAGATGCACATTCTGAGCATGTTCCAACATACAGACACATTGATGGTAAATTCATATTCTCTTATCAGTGTAATTCTACTGTTGAACTATTGCATGCTCCAGAAGAGAAATACAGAACTGGCTAATGCAAAATGCAAACAAAAATGCATTCATCGTGGCGTTAATTTCCAAGAAGAATTTTTTTTCTTCTGTCTACTAAAGCATTGATGAAACTGCCTGTTTTGTCTCCCGCTTAGATCACTTAGATTGCCCTCTTAGACTTCTTGAACAAATATTTAGTATAGGAGAAGACAGAAATAGAAATATAGATATGTACATAAGTAAACTCACATTCCTTTGGATCTAAATGCAATAAAGCTCTGTTTACATTTACAGTTCTTAATTTCTGACAAAAATATCTTGACATTGCTCTGGATCTTATTTAGATTGATGCCCTGAAAAAATTATAAAAGACATTCCTCCCCCCCAACAAGGGCCATGGGGTGATATTTCTTTTTTATTGTTGTCTAAAAATCTACCTAAAAATATCAAACAATTGTTCTTTAGTCAAACAATGCTATTAATATGCATGGAATCCTTCAGGCATTTGCATTTTCATCCACAGAGACATTTTTTTACCTTCAAAGCATGTAAATCTTTTTCTTTCCAGGAAAAAAAAAAAAAAAAAAAAAAAGAAAAAAAAAAAAAAAAAAGAAAAAGAAAAAAGTCTGGCCTTCAAAACCTGAGCAATCTTTGTAGTAAATGTCAGAGATGGAAAAGTTCTATTTCCTTAAAAAAGAAAAAAAGTAAAAGAAAATAAGATCTTCTTAAAGCAGCAATTAACCTCATGAACTACATTTCTTTTGGTAAAGCCAGTGCTTACAAACTCTTGCAATACTTCCAGGTGTTAAGGAGTAAAATAATTCCTCTGCATTATATGCACTTCATATCATAATTTCATAATTAAGAGTGATTTAATATTATTTTTTAGTGTATCAGTTAGAGATAGCAGAGTAGACATGGGAAATCAGAGGGGAAGAAGGGCAGGGAAGATTTCTTTCACACTTAGATGTAAATTAACACTGCCAGAAATACCATAAAGGAAGTAAAATATTTTGCGTTTTCAGCTAAATATATGAAAATGTTTACAAATATGGAAATATCCAACTATTTAAATGGATGATGCAATATCTTTATTACTATGGTATTTGCAGAGGTTTTCTAAAGGCTGAGGGATCTCACTACTGTTTTGAGAATGGCTTTATTTTCTTGGTTGTAGGTCACTCGCTGTGCTTTTTCTTCCTTGTGACATTCTGAAAAGTATGTTGTTTCTAAATAATGTCATAGCCAAAGAAGATTAATTTTGCTCAGAATAAGGGATTCTGGATTTTCAGAAAATACATACAGTTGAGAAGAGAAAGCCCTTCTCACTGATTTACAGTTAAACTGAAATTATCTATGCAGGCAAACAGTGCAGGGTTCATTTTACCTAACTTTTTAAGTTTGAGATTAATATCTCACTGGGAGCTAGCCAATCTAGCCTTTCTTTCTATTCAGTAGAAAGAGGTAGGTGCCTAAAAAATAAATCTCATCCTAAGTTAGGTGCCTAACAGAAATAAGTTGAACCACCTTTTAGAGGTTATTCATTATTTGTTTATTTAGAGGTTTGTCGTGTGAAGGCGGGGGTGGGGGTGAAGGCAACAGTTTTGGCAGAAAATAAACCTCCTTGCTTTCTAACACTCCTCACTGAGGTGGGAGGCTAGGTGCGGCTGGGCTTAAATTCCGAGTAATGCCCAATTCACCACTATCAGTCCAATCGCGTTTAATGTACCGTATTAAACTATCATGATTTGGATACCCTAATAGCGGGCTGCACCTTCAGTCCAGTCGTGCTTATGAACTAGCATGGCCACCCTCGAGTCTGCGGGCACGTTCAGTGAGAAACCCCAATGA
>VXBO01002686.1:8949-39318 GCA_013400135.1 Rhinoptilus africanus
GAAGCCCCGCGTCCCCCGCTGGAGCGGGCGGGCGATGATCTCAGGGGCTAAATATGGAGCTTCGCCTCGTCCCGGCGGGGTGGCGGGGCGGTCTGAGCCGTTCCCGCGCCTCCCGTCAGCGGCGGCTCTGCCGGGAACACCTGCGGGAGGGGAGGGAGCGGTGGGGGAGACCTCTGGATACGGTCACTGCTGCTGCCTTGTTCTAAGTTCTGTCTTCCAGTAGCTCCGGTGTCACCGGCTGCGCCTGTCACCGCCCGGTGCTCTGCGCCCCGTGACAGATGTGCTGGCACACTCCTTCCCAGTATCGCAGGGATACAATGGTTAGGAATTGGGCATCTCGCAATCCTTCAGTAGGAACCGCTAAGCTGGATGATCGCATCTTCCTTTCCCGATTTGTTTTTGTTTGCTTTTTTTTTCTCTTTAATGGAATACATTTTAAAAATAAAATGGTTTTAATAAAGAAAGAGGAACTGGGGATGGAAAGGGCTTCTTTGTTCTGTCTTCTCCAGAACGTTACAAGTCTAAGAGCTCAGGACAAGAGCAGCAGAAATACATGCAACATGGTGACTGGTGAGTCCAGATTGTCCACATGCTGCAAGTTGTGTGTGTGTTTTCAGTAACCTCAGTCTAAATTTTACAGACTAACCGTATGTGCTCATGATCTTCAAAGAGTTTCTTCAGCCTATTTCCTGGGGAAAAAAATGCAGTTTTGATGAACAGGGAGGAGTTCCCTCCCTTTATCACAGAAAGCTTATTGCCCGGATGCTCTTTTTTGTTTTAAAATGCAGTATTAAAAACATGGTGCCGAGATCTAGTGAGGATGGGTGTTTGCTGTTTCTAATGAGTGTCTACGGGATAAATGGAATGTGTAAATTAGTATGTCTTAATAACTAACGGTAAAAGTGGCAACTGCGTCAGCAAGCTGTGTGTGTTGCCCTACGAAAGCCCGCTGAATGTATAGTTGAGCCTTAGAGAGGTTTTCTGTCACAAATGCAGGTGGGTTTAATTTTACTAAGTAACGCTTTTGGGAGTACAGCATTACTTTCCTGACTCTTCATCTAGACCTGGTACCTCTACTGCTGCAGAGGGTTTTGTAAAGTGCCGTTTTGATGAGTTCAGTGCTTTTAGTTAAATTACCCTAAAGCAGCCTTCAAACTGACAGGTTTGGCTCTGGGAGAAACTTAGTCCAAACCACACTGTCACCTGCGGTGTCTTTAGCTCCTTTCTGATTGCCAGAGATGCAGAGCTGTAGAGAAAACTAAAGGAAGATCCTGCTGCTGTTCCGAAGCAGGAACAAATACCACGTGTTGCAGAGGTTCTGGTCTATGGTTGGGCCATCTAGTGCTGCAGTTGCTCAGCTCAGCATTTCACTGTTTTGGGTGTTAGTGGCTCTCGGTGTAGTAATTTCAAGCAGATATAAAGGAAGACTTTTCTGTGCTAGAATAGAGAGAGAGAGAGATTCCTTCTGATAGCTTGTGACAGAGGAAGATTTGCGAGCAGGGGAAGGCTGGCCCAGTAGGCTCTTGATTTTGATGCTAAAAAGAAACCAATCAAGGTGGAGCAGCCTAGCAGGGTCAAGGACTTGTATCTAAGAAATTAATACTGTGTTTATTCCATTTCCTGGTGATTGGAAGAGGTAGGTGATGATTTGGTGGTGGACCTCTTTTTGATCTTTGTGCCTGCTGCTTGTGCATCTGGGTTTCTGGTGGCTGCTAGTCTCTGCTGCACAGGAGCACGATGTACCTGTGAGCAGCTCCTGACAGAACAGCTGGTGTTCCAAAAGTAAAAGTGAGGGCTAATGGATAGCTGCTGTTGAAAACGGTGCCCCTGCTGACCTCCCGACTCTCTCCCTTGACAAGATTAACAGAGGGTGAATAACTATTCCCTGAGCCGTTCAAACATAATAAGCACCAATGCAGGAGCAAGGAAGAAGGCAGGACCTTTGCTGAGAGGTGAGTCCATCCTATTCAGCAGCAGCTGGCTGTCAAAGAGCAAGTAATCTCAAAGAGCACCCGTAGTGTTCATGTCTGGGTTCCCAGCGTAGCATCCCTGAGGCTTATTCCTCAGAAGAGTCTTCCCTCTCCAAGCTGTGTCTGCTAGTGCACCTCAGCACAGACGTGCAAAATGACTGTGCTCTTCTGAAAGCCTCACTGTAGCACTGAAGCCAAATATTTGCAAGTTCCAAGTAGACAATCAGGACAAGTTAATTGCTCAAAATCTGTTTTCCAACTTCCCCGTATGTAACGGAGCATTTTACAATTAGATGGAAGATGCATTTGAGTGTCCCTGGTGTAGGTCCTGGGTCACTGAGGATGCATTGACAAGGTTGTTCTCCATCGGTTCCAGCTTGGATGTACGGTCACCTGGGAAAGGGTTGACAGTGCCTCCCGTGGAGGTGTAGAGTGTTGACTGAGCAGCCGCCCCTGCGGTGGGTGGGGGTTGAGCTTACAGGGGTACTTATTTTGTGCTTGCGTGGCTCCTGGAGGAAAACTCACCCAGCAGATAAGTGAATAGTCTTACTGGTTCTATCATGCACAGCTGACTTGGAAATGTGTCATATCAGAATCTCTGAAAGGCAGGACAATTATGTTTCTCTCCAGCTCTGGATTCGATGGGACCTTCTGTATGCTAATTTTTACAGAGTTGTGCTTACTAAAGGAACACCATTAGCTGGTGCTTTTTACTGGGCATTGATGCATGGTTTAGGAATATTTTTCTATAGTAATCTCATACAGCAACAAGTGTTGCTTAATGACTCCAGAAACTGTAGATACAGCACAGGTTGCCTCATGTGTGTTCCCCTTACCTTTGATATTCATTCTTTCTCCTGTGGGCCTGGTCCAATGCACTAGCCATGAACCTCCTCCATGTAAACAAAAACTTCTGTGTGTTTAGACTGCTGTCACGTAACAGTAAAGGCTGGTTAGAATTTGCTCTAGCTGCCACTGATTTTGCTGGGAATTGGACTTGTGGAATACAGGCGCCACTGGGGGACTAGAACTAGCTTCTGCTTTTGCACAGGCTCTTGCAGTCTTATATTCAACTGCTTATTTCTGTCTTGGTTCCACTTCATTAAATCACGGTGAAATGATAAATACGGTTCTGCTTTTTGTACCTGCTCTCTTCAGAACTGCAGTCATAATGTACATATAGGGGTGTTGGTCCCTTACTCTGCCTTTTCACAGCTTGATGTAGTGGTACTGAATTGTCACTTCTAGTCCTTATCTTGTGCTGTTTCACATCTTTTTCACGACCATCTCAGTATCTAGTAGCATTATAGCTCAAATATATTTATACTTTTCTATGAAGACTAATTAGTGCCTTAGAAACAACCAGTATACTCGCTGCAGAACAATTTGTGGGTTTAAACAAGATAAGTCAATAAAAGGAGAATGCTGTCAGAGTATACCCTAGAGCTCTCTAATGTTCTCAGGTGGAGTAATCTTTTTTGTTGGGTTTTTTTTTTTTTCCTTGCTCTCAGTTCCTCCCTGATCATCTGATTTCTTTTTCTCTCATCTTCATACATGGCATGTTTCATATTAACTTCTTCCTATATTAAAAGGATATCAATAACTGATGCTGCTGTTGCCTTTGTAATTTCCAGAGCTCTGCTTCTCCGTGTGTATAGTGCCCTATTTGAGGAATCTCTTGATTCCAGCACTCTCCTTTTGCTTGCTATGCTTGAATCGATAAGGCTGTCCTAGTCCTAATAGCAGTGGGCTGAATGCTTCATCTGATCCCCTTCCGTTGTGCTTCCCATTAGCTGCCTAGAATAGAACTGCATGGCCTGATAAAGCATACTGCTCGGTTCTCCCACCTCTGTGGCTGCAAAGCAGGGCCACAGATACTGATTTCTAAGCTTCTCTCACTAATACTGCATGCTGCAAACAAATGAAATGTGTGACTTGATTTTGTCTGTTATGGGACTCGCCTGGTCTGGGTGAAGTACGATGCTACAAGACTACAAGACTTTACACGGCAGTGAGCTCTTCGAATAGCACCACGGTTACACCTGGTTATTGTTCAGACCTCCCCGAGCTAAGGGTTAATCTCAGCAATGTGTAGTAGCACAAGATGCCTCGTAAAACCAAAGCATCTGTCTCAGGCATCTGGCTGTGCATGTTTGCTAGTTTTCATATGGTACCCGGTATGAGAAATTAGTTACTGGAATTGGGAATATCCTGGCACCAAAGGAAAGCTGTAGTTAAGACTTTAACTTTCTCTTTCCTTAAGGAACCCTAAGGACCTTGCAATATGAATAATTCTCTGGAGAACACCATTTCCTTTGAAGAATACATCCGTGTGAAGGCGCGATCAATCCCCCAGCACAGGATGAAGGAGTTTCTGGACTCCCTTGCTTCCAAGGGGCCGGAAGCTCTGCAGGAGTTTCAGCAGACGGCCACCACCACCATGGTGTATCAGCAGGGTGGCAACTGCATTTACACAGACAGCACAGAGGTGGCTGGGTCTTTGCTTGAACTTGCTTGTCCTGTGACAACCAGTGTCCAGCAGCAGACTCCGACAGAGCAGCAGATACAGGTTCAGCAACCCCAGCAAGTCCAGGTAAGTGTCTTAAATCATCTCTAAATGTATATATGACTTGCTAACCCACGGAGTGGTGTTCAGAGCCAGCTACTGTCTAACCTGAAACCACAGGCAAGCACTTAAGAAGCAGGGCCAATTAACTTTATATAGAACAGCACTATTTCCCTTTTGTTTAAGGAATTTGGTAGTAAATTTCTCTCTTGACTGTGCCTCCATTGAGCCCAGCCATAGGAGGAGTAGCACACATAGCAATGTGGTGCTGTAACCTATTGGAGAAATGGTTGACAGTTCTGGCATGTGCACAGCTCCCCGACGCCTTGCACTCTTGTGTGAAGCTGCTATAAATACCACCCCCCTCTGCTGGTCTTGCTTTATCTGGTTGTTCAGGGTGGCCTTCAGGGTTTGTGGCATTTTTTTTTAATGAAATCAATACTCTTCAAATGATTTTGCTTGAACATTCCAAAAGTTGTAGTTCTTGAACTGGCTTTTAAGTCAGGGGGAAATGCAGGGGAATCAGTTTATGATATAAACCAGGGGAAGGTACCTTTCAGGAAGGAACTCTAAAAGGTGCATTTATTTCAAGGTACGTTATTCCTTCACGCAGTGGAAGGAGTCTTCCCCCCCCCCAATAGGTGTTACAGTAATGAGCAAATCCAGCACCAGAGGGGGCAAAACCCCCCAAACATGTAACTTGGGATAACTGCTTTGGTCCTCAAACACATTTTGTAATTTGAAGAGTTTATAAATGGCAGGGCATTTGTTAAGTTTTTCTTATGGTATGTCTCCAAACAGCCGAACTCTGTCTATAGCTGTAATTCTGATACACTTCAGATATGAATCTTTCTGACTTCTGTAGCATGAATGTAAAGTTGTGAGCTCTCTTATTTTGCAACAAATTAGGGTATGGAGATACAAATGACTGGAGATAAGGTAGCATGAACTTGCTGCAGTGCAGTAGACTTGTGCTAACAGCTCACTTGCATGCTTTTATCCTGCAGCAAAGACAAACTTGCCTCTTTCACTGGGTAACTCGTCTCCAATTACTCTCTCTATTGAGTAGATGAATGCTTAACTGGGACTTCTGTAACCTGTTGCCCTATTGTAACTTGTGTCGAAAGGCTTTTGAAGAATAAAAGCCTCTAGTCTCAGAGACATGACTTGGATCTCTGCATGAGTCTCTTAAAACTGATTAAGGGTGCTTTTGCTTCTGCCAGCTAGCACGGTTTTTGGGAGATGTTTAATTTTTCAGTAGAAGAACTAGGAGCATTAGCTTTTTGGGTGCCTCAGCCTTGGAGATGTGAAAGGCCCCCAGATCAATTCTAGAAGTCAAAAGGAATCTCTCCTTTCTGCCTCCCTCCCCTTTTTTTTTTCGTGCTGCTGTCTCCTTTCAGAACTAGTCAAAGTTCAGGCTTGACCCTTGCAAGTCTTCTAGTAATAGAGATAGGGAGGGAGGTCATATATCATATGCTCCAGAGAAAAATAATCTTCTGACCTTCTTGAAAATAACCATAGAGTTGCTGCCAGAGACCTGTTCCTGTTTTTAAACTGAATGGTCTGCACCCTGAATATGAAAAACATCTGATGAAAGTCAAGATTTCAGCAATTTTCCTAAAGAATGTTGTCTGCTCTCTTCCCCCTTGTTTTTGATGTGACTCTACTTTGAAATACCTGGTTTCACATCTGTCAGTACAGATCATAATTACTGTTTGTGCTGCCTACCCTGCTGCTCACTTTAGGATGTTACAAACCCCTGGAACACTTAGGAGGCACATCTGATAGTAGATAGGGCTGCAGCTCTTCTGCATTAGCAGTGCAACTGGATTCATGTGTATTTGAAGAGCTAGCTCAGAATCATTCTGAAGGTTTTTTTGCAAGGAATGGGATGGAGAGGAATTTGTTTACCCCCTTGCAAGAGTGTTTTCTGTCTTTCAAGATTTCTTATCAAGACATGATTTATGTTAAACCCATGATTTAGTGTTCACCTGACTCATGACTGTCACCGTGGCAGCCGTAGCAGAGCATGGTGTGTCAACAAAGCTGGATTTTGTTGTGACTCTGGGGGTGACGGTGTTCCACTAGAGCAGTGCAGCTGATCCAGCTGGCTCACTTTGCTGAATTTCTGCTTGTGTTCTATTATGAGAAATTTTGGTCATCCGCTGAAGCCTCTTAGCTTTTGATCAAACTTATGTCATCCCAGTACTTGACTTGATAATCTGTTTAGTTCTTGCTAATCCAATTGCAAATCAGTGCAAGACCCTCTGAATGACTATGGTTATGTCTGGCAGTGTGACAATGGTGCTGAAGGTGACTAATAATGTGACCAGTCAGATGACCTCACGGTTGCGAGTGCTGATGACAACCTTACGATCATAGACAGACAGCGCTCAGGTTTCATCCTAGGTTTTACTTGCTGTGAACAACCAAAGGCAGTGCATGACTGCTTGCTGCTTTTATTTATCCTAGCAAAATGAATTTCCTGTTTGAAGAAGTTGCCACCTTAGGGGTTTCTTGCCTACAAGGTTCAACAAACTATTGCCAAATGTTTATTTTAAAGGCTGAGTGGATGCGACTGTTGAGTTATATGCTAGTCAGTGCTACAGTACAAGCGTCTTGGAGCTCCTTCCATGCCCAGTATCACAAGGATGGCATTGAGCGATCTTAAAGAGTTTAGTGTGTCCAGTTGTCATACCCAGTGCTGCATCAGGGAGCATCTGGAAAGGGCTGTGTTTTCTCCAGTCAAGTAAGAGTTTTTTCAGCTCTGCCTTTGGTGAGACTGTTGCTAGTTGGTCTTGTGCATTGAGGCCATTGAATTGATAATGCCAGCGAGAAGAGGTGGTAGCACTGGCTTGCTTACCGAATACTCTGTTTCTGCAGAGGTCAGTGCACCTCTTGTGCTATTTCCTCTTCTGCAAGATGATTTAACTGCAATTATATCAGAGGACAGAAAGTGTCTTTGCTTAGGATACATACAGTGCATGCCGGGAAGATCCTCAGTTTCAACTTTTTATTAAGAGAGAGTCTGATGGCTAGGTGGCAAGAGCTTTTTGGACAGGGCTTGAGGGGAGGATGCTATATTTTTACTGTTCAGCTTTTTCAGTCTTCTTCCAGTCTATTCTGTGACTTCAGACTGTTATAGGAGGCCAGGAATTATTAATGACATAAGGCAGGGGAAGATGCCTTTAAGATTTTCTTCTGAGCTACTTATCTTTGGCTCTGCATAAAATGCATCTTTCCTTCACTTCTGATGGATGCAGCTTCCCCCTGCCTCAGTCTTGGTTCTGAAGTTTAGCCTGAAGGTAGGGCTCCTATTCGCTTACCTTTGAAAAGCATCCCAATAAGATATTAGTGTAGCAGCTAGTATTAATTGTCATTTGCTAGGGCTGAGTGTGCCACTTCAAAGAATGGTTACGGTAAAGAGTGGTGTTTTGAAGGTAGCAGCTTCTTGTGTATGGAAGTAGGTTCCTCGTTGAGAGGTGAGCTGTTTTGTTTTTTTTTTTTCCCCGGTTCATGTGGTTTAGCCGTCTTAGGCCTAAATCTTGTCCCAGTGTACAGCTTGACAATGTAATGTTGATACTGTAACTGTTCAAACACACACAAGGCCTAATTTGGCCCGTGGAATTCTCTCTCTGATGTTGATGAATGAACAGAGGGAAAACCTGCAGTGAGAATCTGCCTGGCAGTTGTTCTGAAAAGCTGACTTGTACACTCCCCGTAGGCCTTGTTTACTTAGATAGATAGCAAAGGACTTCCTGTAAAGTAGTTGAATAACAAGTTCCAACATTTCCTGCTACTTCAGCGATCAGTCTTTTCACCTACTCTGTATACTTCAGGTCTGTTTTGTACTTGTATGTATGCTCTCTGGTGTATCATTAGAAGGAGCTCTTTATTGCAGTGTTAGTTTTTAATGCTGGAGTAGCTTTAGCTTAGAACGATTGTGTATTTTAAGCCTTCTTCCCTTAAATTGGGGTAAAAAATAATTATGAGATTGCCTTTCTCCTGCGCTCACTTTTTGTCCAAGTGCGTGACTTCTTTCGGCTTGCTCAGGTGTGGAAGTTTGAGGTGTACCTACATTACTTCTAGGGGGGATTTGGAGCATACTTTCTGTATCAGGTTTGACACATTTGCCACTGACCTCTCATAGCTTTGGAGCGTGCCATTTGTGATTCCCTTCAGATGAAACTAAGCTGTAAGATGGAATCTTGTGTCTAGGTGTTTGTCTAGCTTGGGTAGTGGGCAAGACTAGGCCTAAGTTTGAAATAGTCTTCTGGAATGTTTGGCATGGACATGTTAGTAGGTCTTCAGTCCTGCTTTGAAGGTCTACCTTTGGTGTATCCTGCTACTCGCTAGTGTAAACATAACACCTGAAACCAAGATGAGTTTGTGAAAAGAGGCATTTGAGAGCCTGTCAGGTGCTCTAGGGCAAGGTAGGTATCAGAAAATCCAGGCAAGCAAGAGCTAGTATGCGTGCTCATTTGGAGTTAGGTTTTAGGAAATATTAGATAATCCAGTCAGTCCACAGATGAGATTTTCTTTGCTCGGGGATTCTTTCCACTTAATTCTGCAGTTCTGCAGTCTTGATGCCTCGTTGGGCAGAGAATCTGAACAGGGCAGACACGTTATGAGTCCTACATGAGAGTTTGTTGGAGTTAGTCTGTCAACCATAAGGAAAAAAATCTTTTGGAAACCAGGCTTCAGCTGTTCTTATGCTTGTGGGGTTACTTATTTTCTCTTTTTCTGTGCTCAGAATATATTTTTGAGCTTAATGTGACAGAAGATTTCTTTCAGGGGACTCTTAAAAATTCAATTCTGCCCTCCTGTTATGATACAGGGCTTACTTAAAATGCTTTTGATTCTCCAGTCAGCTAGTACTTGGTCCAACTTCTAGCTATTTTATGGTAAAAAGGCATTTCTTTGTGTGATGGTAGGCTGCTGGGAAGTGATTCTTTTCATGCTGTTAAATCCAAACTTCTGGCAATAAGGAGTTTTTTCAGTACTGGTAAATTAGCATGTTCCTCTCTTGCACCAGTATAACCCAGGAATTCCCAGCATAACATGTTCTCGCTTTAATCTTCAGTATAAGGTGAAGATTTAAAGTCTTCCCTGTTGGTCTTGGCCTGTGAATTTAAAGCATTCCTCTTTGTGGAGAGTCTTTTTAAAAGTCAGCCTCTGATGATGTTTAGTGTAATTCTTGGTTCTTTTTTTTCTTAGATAGCAAGTTAGGCGATGAGGTCAATGTAAGAGGCTCTGGTCTCAGACTGGGTTGGAGTCTGTAAATCTGGAATGAATGCTTGTAGCACTCCCAGGTACAGCCTACTTGAAAATAGGGAGGGATCTACTGCAAAATACAGTTATTAAAAATGGATGTGTAATTCACAAGGGATGCACAGTGTGTGGTAGGTAGAGCTTCAGTATTCTTTTAAATAGGAGCAGTCTCTAGTCAGAAGCGTGATATCTGTAGTTTGCAGCATGGAGAACTTCTAGTGGTTCTATAATCTGACTACTTCATCTCGTTTCAGGTCTGGAGTTATTTTTTTTGGGGTGTTAACAGTAACATTGTGTGAACTCTAAAGCAGTAGCAAGACATGCTATTTGTATAGGGGGTAGGATTTAGTCCTGGGGGAGTATTGCAGGGCCTCAGGTCATGAGTGTTCATCTGCTGAAAGTGATGGAAGTTGTCTGTGACTTTGAGACACATGCAGGCTCTAAAATGGTTAATGGTTCAGAGCTCTGCCAGGGGAGGTTTAGACTGGACATTAGGAAGCATTTATTTAACAACAAGTACTCAAACAAGCTTCCTAGGGAGGTGATGGATGCCCCAAGCCTGTCAGTGTTTAAGAGGCATTTGGAGAATGCCCTTAATAACATGCTTTAGCTTATGATCAGCCCTGAAGTGGTCAGGCCGTTGAACTAGATGATCATTGTAGGTCCCTTCCAACTGGAATAGTCTATAAAAGCAGGAGGAAGAAAATGCTGTCTTGTCAGGTCTGTTCTTAGACAATGCCTTTTTTGTTGATGATACCTCTTCCTTATTCCATTACCTTTGTAATTGCACTTTCAATTCTTACTGCTAACAAAAAAAAGAAAAAAATATAGTCTTGTGTATGTTACAGCAATAACACAAACTGTAATGTAAAATTTTGTATGGATAGAAGGTGGGAGTACTTTTAGGCTGTTCTCGGTCAACCTGTGCAGATTCTGAAAACACACTGCAGAAGTACAGGATAAATGACACGCTTACTTCTTCCTGAGACATGATTTTGGGCCCCAGCAGATAAAGCAAATGTCTCTTGTGTGAAACTGAAAATATATTAATGCAATAATGCATTTTAGTTTGCCCAGTCTTGGACCTTTTGCCTTGCAGGTAATCTTTTGAACAAGGACTTAAATTAATACCAAGGGCTACATTAGTGGTTTTTAAAGTCAGGTATTTTGGAGAATACTTGCATTAGAGGTGTAATTGAAACTGGCTTTCTTGAACTGAATTCTTAACTGGGATCTGTGCTTGGGCCAAGGCCGTACTCATGCTGTAGGGCAGTATGATAAGAGTATCAAATAGAACCGAAGAATAGAAGGAGCATCACATAGGTGACTTAATCTTTTTCAATTAACTGCCTGATCAAATCACTCATTGATGCAGCTTTTTAAACTGTCATGCTGACACAAGGTCATATGTTTCTTGTTACTGTGCAGGAAATTATTGTAGAAGGTCCGCGTCATCTGGATTACAGTATACTGCATATAGCTCCCAGCAGGAACCTGTAAAATTCCCTGTTCTGCCTGGAAATAGAATTAGTTCTTAACAGGAGGTGGCTTATGAAACTGGTCTGCAAGTGGTGCGTTTGCTACCCCACTTTTCCCCTTAGCAACTCTTAATGGGCTGCAAATGAATCTTTAACATTTTTAAAAACTTCTTAGAGGTGATGTTGGCAAGTGAGATTTCCTGCATCTGCTCGTGGCAGACCTGGGCGTCAGGTCTTTTTGGTATTGACCGGATGTCAAGTGTGGCATCTCCATGCAAATACTGCCTTAGCTTGACTGACTCAAGAAAGTGAGGTAGAAAAGGGTGAGAGAACATGATGAGTAGGAAGACATAGTTTTGCAGCTGAATAAATCTGCGCTGTCTCAATACTTCATGTGGGCCTCCTAAGTGCCACTAAGAAAGCTCTGTATCTCTCCGTTGGATTTGAAAGGAGAGGTTGGGTAATTAATTCCCCCTCTTAACATACAGCATTAAGCAAGCCTGGAGAAGCAGATGATCATGGGAACCTGGGATATCACTTCTAGGACAAGGCAAATGCAACAAAGTGATGGTGTAAGTGTTCAGGACAAAGTGGTGAAGTGTCTGGATGAGGAGTGCAGACCTCACTTGGTGCCCTGGGAGTGAAGGTGCCAGCTGGGTCGGGTTCGGGGTCTGGAATGTGAAGTTGCTGAGACCTGAACTTTGTGTTGGGGGCTACCTCTGACTCCCAGCTTTAAGTCTTCTGCTCCGGGATTGCTGCTAGATAGTGTGGCAGACCTTGGAGAAACAAGCATTGATGTGAGAGGGTGTGATTTATTTTTTATTTTGCCCCTTAAAAAAAAAAAAAAAGAAGGAACTGTGTTTGAATCCAAGTCTTAACATGTTTTGTCCATAGGCTGAGTGTTCTGTAAATGCATGAGCTAAAAAATGCAACTGAGTAATTTGGGCAATAAATGGAATGAAATGGAATAAGTAAATAACTAAAACTTTAAATTTCTTTTTTATTTATCACTGCCAAAGAAGTACTTCTGAAGTTTAAAAAACAAATGCTGCAGTGTTGCCCCTTAGTGCATGACAAAGATTCAGGTTGAACTGGCAACTTTCTGTGTTGACACCTGCTTGTGTAGTGTTACTGTTAGCGATTGGTTTCAAAGTAATATTTTGGTTCTTTATGTGGAAAGAGCCAAGTGCTGGTTTCAACTTACCCATATTTCTTACTGCCTGTCACTGGCGAGTGATCCTGCGGCCATTTGGGGGACTGGGGTTGAAAGCAGTAAAACAATCTTTAGAGCGTAGTAAGAATGAGGAAAGCTCCTGCGTTTTGTAGCAAGATGATATCAGAATTGTAATGTGTGTGTCCTTAAAGTCTTGCTATTGCAAGGCCTATGCTGAAATAATGTTTTAGCAATGCAGATAGCTCTGAAGAGTCTTTTGGCTTCCAAGGATGCAGTCTGTTGGCTTGAGCCCACAGAGCTTTGAGGATGGAAGTGCAGCTCCCGCGATGTTCTGTCTGTGCTGAGAAGCGTAGTCATGTGCAACGCTGAGCAAATACATCATCTATTATATTGCAGTTGTCAACCAGGCACTTCTAGAGTAACTTGGTTTCATTTTCTTGAGGTATTTACTAATGAATTAACATATGGAATCATAAAACTGAGCATAAAAGAGCTGGAGCGTACGCCTCCAGTGATGAACCATCTCTGTTGGTGGCTGCCCTGTTGAATCACTGACATGTGCTGATCGTTAACTGCTGAATTGGTGTCATTGCAGGTCCAGGTCCAGCAGTCACCGCAGCAGGTCTCTGCCCAGCAGCTCTCTCCACAGCTCACTGTCCATCAGGCTTTGGAGCAACCAATACAGGTCCAAGTGCAGATCCAAGGCCAGGCGCAGCAGCAGGCATCCCAGACAATACAGAGTCAATCTCTGCAGAGCCCCAGCCCATCTCAGCTGCAGGCAGCTCAGATCCAAGTGCAGCATGTGCAGACTGCCCAGCAGATCCAGGCTGCGGAGATACAGGAGGAACACATACAACACCAGCAGATCCAGGCCCAGCTTGTGGCAGGACAGGCCATTACTGGTGGCCAGCAGATACAGATCCAGACGGTTGGGGCACTGTCACCTCCACCTTCTCAACAAGGTTCTCCACGAGAGGGAGAGCGGCGGATCAGCACTGCTAGTGTCCTTCAGCCGGTGAAGAAACGTAAAGTGGATATGCCTATTACTGTATCGTATGCTATTTCAGGGCAGCCAGTTGCCACAGTGCTGGCCATTCCTCAGGGCCAGCAGCAAAGTTATGTCTCTTTAAGGCCAGACTTGTTAACAGTGGACAGTGCCCACCTGTACAGTGCCACTGGGACCATTACTAGCCCCACTGGAGAGACTTGGACCATCCCCGTTTACTCTGCTCAGCCACGTGGTGACCTTCAGCAGCAGAACATAACCCACATCGCCATCCCTCAGGAGGCCTACAATGCCGTCCACGTCAGTGGCTCGCCAACAACGCTGGCTACCGTGAAGCTGGAAGATGACAAGGATAAGATGGTGGGAAGTACTTCAGTAGTGAAGAACTCTCACGAGGAAGTGGTGCAGACTCTTGCTAATTCGCTCTTTCCAGCGCAGTTTATGAATGGCAACATCCACATTCCAGTGGCGGTGCAGGCTGTGGCAGGGACGTACCAGAACACAGCACAGACAGTGCACATATGGGACCCGCAGCAGCAGCAGCAGCAGCCCACACCCCAAGAGCAGGGGCAGCAGCAGCAGCAGCTACAAGTCACTTGTTCAGTAAGTTAAAACTGCTTCTCAGTCTCAGTCGGTGATTAACAACTTGCAAATGTTGAGGAGGAGGATGCCAGCAGGCAGCTGGTATCTAGGAAGCAGAGATGTCTGTCCTAGTAGCCTGGGTGTGAGGTAGGGCATTTGACTCCTGATAGATGTAGCACTGTGATGTGTTAATGTTGGTACATAACTAAAAGATTCAAAATTTCCCAAAAGAAAGTGCAGTCTTGATCTTTGTAATATAAATTAATAGATACATGTAGTGTAAACTAATAGATACGTGCTCATTGCTAGCTTCTTTGTGGCAGGTATTCCAAGGTCTGCAGTGTTCTGAGGAGTTCTAGGGCTTGCAGTGGACTCTAGGACTTGCTTCCCAGAGCCCAGGGAAAGTGTTGAAATCTGTCTGGTTGTGAGCAAACTTCATGGATCAGGTTACCTCTCTGTAATGCCATGTCCTGCTTCTGGTAAATGCCTGGTGCAAGAGCACTGTAACGCGCAGTGGCAAGTGAGCATCTCTTCATAGTGCCTGGCAAACATGGCAGCCAAATTCGTTGCTGTTTTTTTTTTTTTTAAAGGCTCTTGCTAACTTTAAACCACAGATTATTTTGATTTGGGTTTTAAAACTCGAGTAACTAGGGCTACTAATGGCCTTTCTTATATGTGCAAATGGATGTAATTTATCTTTTATTACCAGAAAGTGAAAAGTGATTGATCTGTCAGAGCCTATTTTTGCTGAATGGAATGAGGGCAAAAATATCCAAGTCTGCTAGCATAAATGTTGTTATAAATTCTTTCCAGTTTATAAATAACACTGTTTGCTTTGTAAAGGCATATTGTGCCCTCTACTTCCTCAGTAAGCACTGGGACAAGGAGGTTTACTTTCTTGTAGTCACGTCTGATTGTTTCCGAGTTTGACTGTGGGCCATGAGGTCTTCACTGAAAAGGGTTCCCTGCCTCTCTGGATAACTTGCAGATGCTGGATGCCCTCTTTTATAAAGCTGTACTTCAAGCTACAGCCTATGGGTCTTTGTAATGCCTGGGGTTTTGTTTGGTTGGGTGGTGGTGTTTTTTTGTTTTGTCACGTCCAGAGAGCATTCTGTAGCTCATCTTCTCCATGTATTGATACTTCACATCATCACTTTCAGCTGCTTGAACAAACTAAGTTGACAGAACTTTTTGCCTTTCTGCTAAACAGGATTTTTAGTTTTATTCAAGGGTCTTTTAAGAGCATGAGCTGCATTCTTGGGATCCTTTCCAAGATATTAGCCCTGTAACTTCTTTAACGGATAATTGTAAAGCTTTTACTAACAGCACAGTGGTATGCAGTTCTCGGGTATCAGACAGGTTTCCGATGCAAATTCTCTGGAGTACTGGGTGTTGCATAAGCCCCTAAATACAGAGGCAAGTCCAGGAGGGCTGTTTTACCTCAAACCAGGACAGGCTGTGTGCTTTTTCTAAGAGGGCAGTAAAGCTACTGTAGGTGAACATCAAACTCATGGGGGTTGTCCCTCTCACAGCTATGAGACTGAGGAGGATTTTGCCTGCTTGTCCTCTGGCATTGTGCTGCTGTGGGACCCGGACAAGTTGCGGTTATTTTGCTCTGTTTGTGAAAAATGTAAGTCAGTTAAGAACCAACTGCCAGTTGGGTGAATAGGACTCCAGCCTGCGTGCCTGCCTTCATGCTGGACAAGCTGTCTGCGAGGTCAGGGCAGAAGACTGCCCTTAGGTTGGGCTGATGGAGGTGGCTGGCTCTAGAAAGCTCTCTGGAGGGTAATGGGGCAGTGCTCCAGAGGAGAGCGGAGGCTTAATCCCACCTCCTACAGAGACAAGGTGTCAGCTCACCCTTGGACTCCTGTCCTCTTTAAGGCAGAGGCTTGCTTGAAAACTTTGTCGCCATCTGCCTTGATAAAAACTGGCCCCTTTCAGTCATAGTCTCTCTCTGTAGCTGTGGAAAATGCAGGGGCTGATAAGCAAGGAGTTATTAAGAGCTGATGCAAAAAACCCCAAACAACCAGAGGCAGCCAGAAAGATCCAGTCTGAGGCTCTTGCAGACTTTGCCTCTTCAGCTATATTTTTTTTTTTGTTATACTAAGTAAGGTACGGGTATTACTAAAGTCTCTAAGCCATTTTTATTATGGTTTCTGCTACTGTCAGAGCAACTTTCACTGATAGCTGACACTTGGCAGTATCAAAGGAAAAGTTCCTTCATTATAACAAAGCCTTGCTTTTTGGTCTGACTCTTCAG
Source organism: Rhinoptilus africanus (assembly GCA_013400135.1). Taxonomy (NCBI): domain Eukaryota; kingdom Metazoa; phylum Chordata; class Aves; order Charadriiformes; family Glareolidae; genus Rhinoptilus; species Rhinoptilus africanus. The sequence goes on from VXBO01002686.1 coordinate 25,257, forward strand.
AAGGAGGAAGCAAAACTGTTTGGATATAACAGTTGCTACCTTCTGTAATATTCAGGGTGCCAGTGAGAATTTTGTTAAGGGCTATAAAGCTTCAAGTTAATCTCCTTAATTGAGGTAGCCATGAGACTTTCTGTGGCATGGGCTTGAGAAGCTGTAGTGAAGAATGCAGAGGGAGTACAGCTGGAGGGCTCACTGCTCTGTCTGTATAGGTGCCATCAGTTGCTGGTAAAATAAGTTTCAGTTTGAGGTATTGATTCTTGGTGACTTAAGGTCCTGCTGCAAAGTAAATTTCCAAAGGGTCTGGAGACCCTTTAGATCTATAGTAAGTAGTGCTATATATAAGAGTGTATATATATATATATGTGAGTATAGTAGCTCTTCACAGAGTAGTAGCTAGTCCTCATTAGCAGTATTTGGTAGTTTGAGAGCATTACATTGCAACTGAACTAATGTTTTGATGCTGGTGTTCTAGTCTGTTAATACTTTATATTGCAAATGAATTAATCTTACTAGTTGCTGATGATAAGAACAGAGCATTCTGTCTGCCTGGCGCGTACTGAATAATGAAGAGAGCCTACCCTCGATGGGCAAGGGTGGGGAGGGATGCTACCAGTGTACAACATCCAATCGTGCCCAGAACCTTCCTCAGGACAGTCGAGGTTTGGAGCAGCGGTGGTTAGTAAAGCTGATGGCACCTTGCTCTTCTTCCCTGGCAGGGGCTGGTGGTCTCTCTAGCTGCCGTGTCTCACGGCTGTGTCTGCAGGGGCCCTTGGGTTGCTTTTCTTGTGAGTTGATGGACTTTAGCGGTGTTTCAGAGCGACAAGTTAGCTGAAGCCAAGAAAAATGCATTGGAGCAAATAGGGCTTCAGAATCGATAGTGATCTATTTCAGCGTTTGAGAGGAGACCAGAAGTCTGTTGCTGAGAGGAGCTTAGCCCTATGAAGATTCTTGCCTTTATATGTGCTGGCTAGCATCTTAATGGCAGTGCAGCAAGAATGGCTTGTGGCTGTTAGGTCTCCTGTGATGGTCTGTAGGACTTCTAAATGCACCATACTGCAAGTTGTGTGGGTTTGCTAAAGGTGTTATTGATATACCCATTCAAACTAAAAGTGTTCTTGGACAGATAAATACTCTTTTGTGAGCAGCAGTTCAGGTTAGACAGCAAAAGTTGTGTTCCTTTGATTAATATCTTGTTAGAGAGGAGTGTTGCAAAAAACTGATATCCTGGGGCTAGAGGTGTTGCAGCATTACTTGTTTTCTGTTGAACTGTTGCATATGGAAGTGTACATATAAACTGAAATGTTTTCTTTCATAGGCTCAAACTGTTCAGGTTGCTGAAGTTGAACAACAGCCACAACCACAAACTTCACCTGAACTTCTGCTTCCAAACTCTCTGAAGCCAGAAGAAGGGCTTGAAGTGTGGAAAAGCTGGGCACAAACCAAGAATGCTGAGCTGGAAAAAGAAGCCCAAAATAGGCTAGCACCTATTGGAAGTATGTGTCATGACAACGTGGCCTTTCTTTCCTTTCAAGTTGGATTAGAAGTGACTAAAGCGTTAGCTGTTTACGGCTCTGGAAAGCACCTTTCTTTAATCAGTGATTGTTTTTAAATTTAAACTTTGATTTATTCTGCAGTACTGATTGTTGCATACTCCCACTGCCACAGGGCATATTCCAAGGGAGGTATTAGCTCTGTGCTGAGCCAACTTGAGCACCAAGGCTGGTGGCAGTAGGAAAGGGCACTATATGGCTGTGGTGCGTGGATGAACAAAATGGCTGTGGTAGAGCAGTCACAGAGTTGATGTTTTCTTTTTGCTGCAGGGCAGTGTTTCATTGTGGACATGGTAAAAGAAGGCAATAGTCCTGCAGTTGGCAGGGCAGAGAGTCTTCCTGTCGGATTCTTGCCTGTTTATCTTTTAGTAGATCTGACAGTCTGAGATCTTGATTTATTTCAGCTTTATTTATTGTACTGGGAGAATGAGGTAGTACTAGGCCTGGTAGATAGAAAGGCAAAGATGGAGATGTGGGAAATCATTCCTGAAAGATTGGGACATAATATGGCTTCATGGCATAAATAATATGGCTTTTTTTTGTTTTTCCAGGGCGTCAGCTGCTGAGGTTCCAGGAAGATCTCATCTCTTCAGCTGTGGCTGAGCTGAATTATGGTCTATGCTTAATGACACGAGAAGCTCGAAATGGTGATGGTGAACCCTATGATCCAGATGTGCTCTACTATATCTTCCTGTGTATTCAGAAGGTAGGGGGAGGACTAGGATATGTGCAGCAGAGCCGTGCATGTTGGCAGCATGTGTGGGGAGGTTTCTCTGTTACAAAAATGGAGACTGTGGCTTCTTGTATTAAGCTGCCCAACAATTTCATAAGAAAAAGGTCTCTTTGCTTTAAAAAAATAATAATAAACCAGATGAAATTTAATTAGTGCATAGCAGTGTTTTCACCTACTGAGTTAAGTTTGTGAAGAATTGTTAATAACAGAGTTCAGTATCGTGGTGAGAATAATAAATCCTTTTAGTTTTTTTGGTGCAGGGAGGAGGGTTGGATGGTATTTGGGAAGTTGTCAGTGTCAAAACTTGATCTAGTTGAAGTTTTAACAGGCAAGACCTTAGCTTTGTGTGGTGTGGGAAGTCTGAGCTGGTAATATTACTGTGCTTTCTGGAAGAGCTGCAGGAACAGAGCTAAACTCTGATAGGAGAATCGAGCATTTCTGTCCTTAACCTGAAGTAACGTACAAAGGATAGTCATGTAAAATAACTTACAGAGACCACAGTTGAAATAAAAGGTGAAATCCAACCAGCTTTCCTTTCTAAGATGGTCTTAAGCATTCCCATGATAGTGACTGAGATTACATCCTCTGTACTGGCCTTGGGGCAAGGGTCCTCACTCTTCTTACTAGAATGTATTAGTCCTCAGTGCTATGTTGTAAAAGGCTTGACTAGCCAGGTACGTGGGCTCTTAGGTTAAGGTCTGGTCTGAGGAATATACTCCCTACCGCTGTACTGGACTGTGTTGTGAATCTCTTACAGTATCTCTTTGAAAATGGCCGAGTAGATGACATCTTCTCAGATCTCTACTATATTCGGTTCACTGAATGGCTGCATGAAGTTCTCAAGGACGTACAGCCCCGAGTTTCCCCTCTTGGTAAGAACTTCTGTTTAAGAAGTTTTAAAACTTCCAATAGTTTGGAATGTTTAAACAACAGCATGAGTGTAGTCTGAATAGAAACCCTTTCAAAGTACTTAATGTCGTTAGGAGAGCTCATTCTGACCAGGGAGAAGAATGTTGTGTGTGCAGTGAATGCTGGGGTTACTGCATGTGTCGGGCTGTAGCCCTGACTGGCGTTGAGGGTTATTAGTCTATCAGCCATCACTTGACAGCCATCAGAAGGCAGGTTGTTGGGACTTTGTAGCATCACAAGATTGGCTTACTTGGAAGCCAGCTGGTCCTTGATGAGAATCAAGCGTCCCCGTCTGAAGTACTGACACACCTTGCCTTTAATAGGTATTGTTACTTTGGCCGATAATATGACACTGTCGTGTTGCCATGTAGCCAGATGGATGTGGTCTGCAGGACCAGCTAGGTGCCAAAGAAAGAAACAATGCGTGATTAGAGCCTCAAGTGCTGCAATCGAATGCAGCTCATCTCAGCCCTGTGTTTAGAAGAGGATGGCAACAGGAGTGGGGGAAGCAGTTCCAGAAGAGACAGATTTGGACAGAGTTGCATATGAGAACCAGACTAAGAATTGCATTTTCAGAGCATGGAAACCTGGTTTCTCATTGCTTCGTTCCCTTTGATCTGATTAGACTTCAGTGAAGAAGCTGTTTGTTGTGTTCAGAAAAGTAGCTGATGTTACAGGCTAGATGGCTAAGTAGCACCCTGAGTTTTGGAATCCTGTTGTTTTCACTCTGGCTGTTTGATCTGTGCTTTGTCATTCCACAAGCCCCAGAGTTCATACCGCTGTCTGTTTTTCTGTTTATCTGTGTATTTGGAGTATAGTATTTCTCTTCTACACAAAGGAAAAAAATCTGAGAATCAAAGGATTACTCATGTGTCCAAATACATCACTTGGCACTGTGTGCTGACTAAAGCTGCGCACGGGGCCAAGAGCTGATTTGTTACACTGGCCTGCCTGCTCTCACATGTTATTGGATTAGGAGCATCTGCATTGGAGTCGAGCCATTAATTAAAAGCTGTTTAAGTGCATATTTATTTCTCTCTGGGCTGGGATGTATAGGCGTATTGCAGAAGCATACTTTCCGCAACTAGAGGCTGTTGACGTGTGCGTACAAGTATTTCCTAACTGTGCCTGCTATTTAAAAAGTTTCTTGCACAGTAGTGAACCTTGACATCAGTGAGGATCTCCTCCTCCTCCTTCCCTTAAGATTTATATGTTCTCCGATACTTACAGACTATAAAGTGCTGCCTGTGCTCCTGCTGTGACTGTCTCCTGGCATGATGCTGACTTCTGATTATTGCAGGTTATGTCCTCTCCAGTCACGTAACGGAAGAGATGCTGTGGGAGTGTAAGCAGCTAGGAGCTCACTCCCCGTCCACCTTGCTCACTACACTGATGTTTTTTAATACAAAGTAAGTACTTAGGTCTTTGCGAATCTTGGGGAATAAAAAGACTTCAAATGCCTTGACAGGGTTGGCAGGAAACTGCTGCACTGGATTAGCATGAAATCGTGAATTTCAAATGGTTGCACGCAGAGCCCTGCTGCAGCCCCATCAGGCAGAGAAGATGCAGTGCAACAAGGAAATGACCTAGCAGAGGGGAAACTGAACTTGTGGCTGTTGCATGCTTTGCTGCTGGAACAGCCTTTAACTCGGTGTTGGTTTGAGTGTTAGCTGGCTCATGATGAGTAAAGATACCTACCTCGTTGTTGTGACTCTATCCTTTACTTGCCTCAATGTCCTGTGTTCTCTTCTTGCTGCTCAGATACTTCCAGTTGAAAACCGTAGACCAGCACATGAAGCTGGCCTTCTCCAAGGTGTTGAGGCAGACCAAGAAGAACCCTTCTAATCCCAAGGATAAAAGCACGAGTATCCGCTATCTGAAGCCTCTTGGCATACATCAGACAGGACAGAAAGGTAGTGTCTGGAAGTTTTCTTTGGGGAATACTTACTGGGCTTGAAGGAAGCGGATGAACCTGGAGATGCCTGCAGGTAGGGCCACAAGAACCCAAGGCTCTGCCAATTACCTTCAGCCTAGCAGCATAGGTTTTCTGTGCATTCTGTCTGAGAGAGCATAGCACCTTCTAAGTACCTTACCTGAGGCATAAAAGACTCGTCAAGAGCTAATAATCACTTTTTTGTTACTCTTGTTTTTAATGGGCAAAGGGGCTGTTGGGTGTAAGTGCTTATGAACAAAGGGAGAAAATTCTTTGGGAGGGCTTCTTTGATCTTGACTCATGTGAATCCATGTAGAATCCATATGTAAGTACAATCTGTCCTTTTAAAAGCACAGACTGGGGATTTAGCTGAGGCATTGCAGTCTCAGTAGTGAAATTTTTCTCCTTTAGGGCACAGGTAGAAGAGAAGTGGAAGGAAGGGTATAGATGGGTTGTGACCATCAGTAGCCCTGTGAGAAAGCAGGCTCTCCATATAGTGCTTTGAGCCTTTATAGCCAGGTGCTTCTGCCCTGGAAGAGCCATATCTCTTGCCAGCTTTTGCATGGTGACAGGGTGCTTCAGGGTGCTGAGGCTGTATGGCACTGCTCAGCTCGCTGTACGTACACAGAGTGTCTGACAGACTTGGGGGGGGCTGGTTTGTAGTTACAGATGACATGTATGCAGAGCAGACTGAGAATCCAGAGAACCCCCTGAGGTGTCCGATAAAGCTGTATGACTTCTACCTCTTCAAATGGTGAGAGCTCTCGTTCGTCTGTACGGTTGCTTGTCTTCTCTGACTGTTAAGCTGCATCTTGTGGCTGGCCTAGTTTTCAGGGCTGTGTTTTGTTGCTGGCACAGTTTCTACTTTTACTTAAATGGGGAGGGGTGTTGATGTGAGAGGGTGGGGTTTACTCTGATGGCACAGAACTTGAACTTCCGTGGTATTTAAGAGACACAAATCCTGATTTGCGAACTGGCTGCTCTTTATCTCATACTCACTCCGGAGGTTTGCTGTGTTGGCATGAGCTTGCGGTTCTGCCTGTGACTTTGCGAGCATCTGGAAGTATCCACTACTTGAGGTGAAATTAGGGTCCTACTCAAATCGGCTTCTGAACTAAAATGAGGACTTGGTATGGAGATTGGAGGGAGCCTCAAAGGACTCGCCTCTAAATCGTGATGATTCTGATAATTCATGTAAACATTCCTCTGCATAGATGGGTCTGCAGTTAGCCTGGATGCGAAAATAGCCCATCCTTGCTTCATTCTGAAAGACCCCTAAAGCCAGGTGTGTGTTATACTTACTGGTGTGAAATACAAACTTCTTTCTTGTACTCGTCACTATGGCTTTTTAACCTTGGAGTGGCCTAAAAACTTTGGGACCGCTCTTGCCCCGAGATGTAACTCTGCACCTTCATGTCTCATCAGCCAGATGTTCACTGTCAGGATTTGCGAAGTCTGGGGTGAGGACAGTGGTGGTCTCTCCCTTCCAGGACATTCTGTTAGTCTGGTTATTTCTGATCTTCCTCACGCAGCCCCCAGAGTGTGAAAGGCCGGAATGACACGTTTTACTTGACACCGGAGCCAGTGGTGGCCCCCAACAGCCCTATCTGGTATTCCATCCAGCCGATCAGCAGAGAGCAGATGGAGCAGATGCTCACCCGGATCCTGGTGATACGAGAGATTCAGGAAGCTCTTGCCGTGGCTGATGCCAGCACCATGCACTAAGGCATCCTTCTTGGCTCAGAAGGGGTGGGGCGGGGTGACGGGGAGGGACAAGCAAAGATAAATTGTACAGACTTTTACACTAAAGGAGATGCCTAAGTTTTTGGTTTTTTATTGGTGTAGTTATGAAGCCCTTTTAGGCTTCTTCTCTTTAAAAGAATCTAAAGGAAAACCTACCCATTGTGTATCCTACCCAACACACCAAACTGTTGGACCCACTGGAGGCTGCATATCCCCTGCGAGCTGGGAGCTGTGGAAAGCTGCTGGTTGACTCTGGTTTTTTTTATGATGTAGAAAACATGAACTACAGGATTGGCCTGGATGGCTGGGGCCTCTATCTCCTTGGAGCACGTGCAGCCTAGAGGGCACAGAATGATGGATGGACCTGCTCGGCCAGTGGAGGAGAGGCAGGCATCTTCTTTTCTTGTGCTTGGACGTTAATTTGCTGTTATCTTGGAAGGAAGAGGAGAGAGTGAACTGCAGTTGTGATTTATACAAAAAAAAAACAAACAGCGATTTCTATTCAGACCTTTAAGTGACGTTTTTAGATGTTAAAAGTACAAACTTTACCACACTCTTCTTTTTTGGCCTATCATTGAGGCCTTAAACCTTGAGGCTCCTGTGCCTGATGGAATTCTTGTAACATACACTTGTGTATCATATAAAGATACCACCCTGTTTCTCTTATGTATTCTTACTCTAGTTGTTTATTAAGAATGACGAGCACGTCTTTTCAACATGCCATTGAACAATGTGTCTTTATTTGGGGAAGAGTGAGCTGTGAGGGTGGGGGGGGGTGTCATTATACAAAGATCAGTATGCAAACTGGTTGTTTCCATCCCTGTTTGTGCTTTCCAGCTCCACTCCGCTGGACTTCTTTCACCCCTACAAATTAGAGAGGTAGAAGGGGGTTAACTTCTGTCAGAGGACCTGAATGTCTGCTTGCTGCTGGAAGCTCAGTGTCAGGCTAGGAACACGGGATCTGTGAGACCGGGTCGGACTGTCAGTCTGTCCTAATGTTCTGTGGCCAGCTGGTGAGGCTTCGCCCCTAGGCAAATCCCCCCTCTCCCCACCTTTACAAAACGCATCGCACCAACAGCATGATGGGAGGGGTGCTGGAGGGAAAAGGCCTTCCAGGAGCAGCACATGGCTTACTCCTGCCATTTAACAGCCTTTTCACAGTTTTTAACACAGCTGCGTAGCTTCTTGTTCATGACCATAAATCCCAGCCCTGTAGCCTTGCCTTGCTGCATCTTAAATGGTTGCTGTATTTTATATCACTAACAAGTAATCAGCTCTTCTGAAGCCAGCAGGTAGCCAACTGTGCTTGAAATGGGAGATCACTCTAGCCAGGCTTGTTATTTGTGCCACCAGTTTCTTGGATGCAGAGATTACTCTGCTTCTTGAACTTGTCTTCCCTGCTTCTCCATCTCATGTCCCTTCCCTGTTCCAAAACATTTAATATATATTTAAATATATATCTACAGTAAACTAAGACTTGTGTACAGGCAAGCAGTTTTTCCGAAGCTTCTGTTGACCAGCACCCGTCTGTATTGAGAAGGAAGGTCTGCCCTCTCTGTCAGTTGTACGCAGTGTAAATCTGCACAGAGAGGAGCCATGACGTTCCCTGCCTTTGTGCTCTTACTCAGTGTTGAGGTGTGTGGGCTTAGAGACTTCAAGCCCCTGATGCTTCATATTGCCATTGGCGTCGATGAGAAAGCGGAGATGTTTGAGTTGGTTGTCAGCATGAGCAGTTTGTTCCCTGTATAGGACTCTGTCCTCAAATAAGCACAGAGAAGTAGCGACATGTTGTTGTTTACCAATACCTGAACTCTAAAGCAGACTCTTAGCTCAGTGTCTGTCCTTGGAGTTATGCCAGGGGAAAACGGCCTGGGGTTGGTACCCAGATCCCAGTGGGTAGGATGGGAAGATGGTGCCTGGGTGGTGTGCGGTGCTGGCAACACGTACCCTCAGCTCTGTTCAGCCGTTGGGGGCCAGCAGTTGCCCCCTGGTAGGTTGGCTGTCGGGATTGCTAATACTGCTTCAGCTGTCAGAACCTGTAATCCCTTCGCCATATCTTAGTGACTGGAATGTCCATCTCCAGCCCTAATTTAAGTATTGAAGGACACGGTTAGGGGCAGGCTCCCGCTGTTTCAAGCAGCTGGGTGTGCTTGTTGCTGAGGATGCCCAAGAGGCCTGCATAGAGTGGGTTTCCCATTCTTTTGGGCAGTTTGTCTTGTTTTCTGAACAGTGTTGCAAAGATGTGAGAGAAACTGCAGACACCTGTGCCCGAGTCCCAGCGTGTGCTCTGCGGCGCTGCATGGGAAGCGTGCTCCAGCACGCCGGCACCGCAGTGTCAGCCTGCTGCTTTGTCCTTCTCCAGAAATGCAGTAGGTGTTGAACTCATCTGGCAGATACCCAGTGTACAAGCTGCTTCATTATGTGGCCTTGTGGGTCATCTCTTACTCTAAAAATTCCCAGAAGCTGGAATAACTTGACAGAGCATTAGGGCAGTTCCAGGTTAGGGGTTAGCAGATACTTCATCTGAGCTTTCTGGGGAAACAGAATTCCATGTTACCGTAGAACTCTAGATTGTGCACTTTCCTTTCTACCCTTAACTGCAGGATGATCTAAACTCTTTGCAGGGGAAGTGTTCTCCTTGATCTTAAGAGCGGGGAACTTGGCACATGGTGAGCTGTGGAGATGATCTGATGATCGGTTTTGTCCTGACAGAACTAAGTGTTTCCATTATTTTCTCATTGTTTGGACGTACATAGGAGAGGGATTTGCTGACGCAGAAGTGGACTGCCGTACTGTTCTGTACCATCTCATCAGAATGTCCACTGTGTTAACTTCATTCCCTATTTTTAGAGACAATCGATATACTGTGACTTAAGGATTATTTTCCTGGACCTGGCTTCTAGTCTGGCTCTCTGGAGCTAGTTTAAAAGGTACAGTATTTCTAGAGTATAAATACTATGTTCTTTGATAGCGAAGAACACGATCTGCTCCCTTTTAGGGGCTCATAGGAAGACGTGCACAGAAGAGTGCTGTGGCTTAGGGTTGCTATCCAAGTTCTGGGAAATGTTCCCAGTCAAACGTGTAAAATAGCTTTTTAACACTTTCCTATAACCAGCTTGACTTAAATGCTTAAAGGGCATTCCCCCTTGGCTCCGAGAGTGCCAAACTGCTAGCTCTTGTATGCGTGTATATATTAAACGAGAACTCTCCGTGCCCTATGCCTTGTATGAGACCGGCTGAAAATGCATTGATCTCTAAATAAAAAAAGCTGAGAAGTCAGGCTAGAGACCCTGCGTTGTTGGTTGCAAACTATGCCCATCTTGTCTCCGTGGGATGAAAGGAACCATGGAAAGCAGAGCCTGACTGACTACTGTAAAGCACCTCACGTTCTGACGTGAGACTCCTGTATTGTCCTATCTCTTGACACTAATACCGTTACTTTCATAAGGAAACTTGTAGTCTTTTATGCACTTGTCCACAGCACCATTAGATTTTCATTTACTTTTCAAGAGTTCAAGCATTTCCTCTAAGTGGTAATGGCTGGAGCAGCAGAGAGCAGACTAGAGAGTGGTTCTTTGCTCCTGTCCAGAGTGGTGAGTGAAGAGTCTAAGAGCAGGGCTCTCATCTCTTGACTGCTTCACCCCTAGAGATCTGGATTTTAGATGGGAGACGAGGTCTGAAGCACTTCCTGACCTGTTCTGCCTTGGACCAATTTAAAAAGACTTAATCTGATCCCTAAATAGGAATCCTTTTCTGTGCTGTTGCTCCTACAGCGGAAATTAAGACAGTCTTGTTCTCACCTGCATCAGGGCTGCAGTCTGCCTTGGTGTCCATAGGATGGGCTGTCTTCAGCCTCCTACGCTGGGATAAGAACAGATCCAAAAGTGGTAGGAAAGAGCCCTCTGAGCATACGGAGGGTGGAGGACTCGCTGATACTGTAGTTGCTCATCCTCTTGCTGGTCTGAGTGCTGCTAGACACTGACTGACTCCGCGCAGTCCAACCAAACTGCATTCTCATCCAAGTTTAATAGTGACTTACTTGCAATTAGTGTTTGGACTTTTAAATCACCGTTAAAGTGGGATATAAACTGTCTTCCACCTCTACGGGGCTTTTCTCCCCATCTTCTTGCTGGAGCTGCTCCTGTCAAATACTACAGGGAACATACCTTATCCCGATGTTTCAGCCTCTTCTGTTTCACTGGTGCCAATGCGTAGGAAAGAGCCCTTCTCAGCTCGAGCATCTTCTTACCTTAAGGAGCATCTCAAATCATCTTCTGGAAGTCTCGCTGACATGCTGCCCAAAGTCTCTGAAGCGATTGCTGTGTCCCCTACTTATCGGTCCCCTTTGTCGCGTGGCTGAAGCTCGGCTCTCAGCGCTGCCGTCACTTTCCCTGTATAACCTTGTGCATGGCAACCGTGTTTGCCTGCTTCTTGGTTCTCGTTTGAGCTCATCGGAACGGGGAGGCAGACTGAACTCACTTACAGCAGCAATAAACCGTGTCTAGAACTCGAGGGGGCACTGCAGGAGAGAACGAGGTGGAAGGGATGTCTCAGAAAGGCAGGGTGTCGTTGCAGCCCAGAGCCTCGCTTGATAATGAGTGTGCAGCCTATATGCAAAATACGTCTTGTCTGTCCCTCCCGTGTTGACCCTGGTCTAAACAGCACATGTGATTGGCATCCTGCAAAGTGACCTTCAGAACTCTCCAGTAGCTTTGCCCCGTGAGTAACTCACACTACAAATCATTTTAAAGAGATGCACTCAACTATTTTTTTAATTTAATTTTACTCTTATATTCTCTGCTCTTTGTAATCTGCTTGGAAATAAAATGTTTTTCCCTGCAGCCTTTGTTGTAGTCTGTTTGAGAACCATTAAACTTTGTCTGGTGTTTCTGTTGGAATAGAAGCCAACTTGCCTGTTTGCTGCTGTGCCCGTGCTCTAGCGCAACGGCCGAGATCGGTGTGTGCCTCGCAGCTAGGCTTAGCAAACCTTTGTTAGGCTGTCCTTATTTACAATAAAGGGTAGAGAGACCTGTTAAACTGATCTTGGTCTGGCACGATGCCTCCCGTTCTGCTGATCCTGTGACAGGTAACGCTGACTCGAGGGTGCGTGTCCTTGGCAGGCGGCGTTTTCCTGGGGAAGGCTGCGCTTCTGGCCCCTGCCTCCATGATGAGTATCTCGGTGTCGTTACTGCTGACTGCTCGTGGTGGTGTGAGCCTGGACACGTTATTTACTGCAAAGGACAGTGCTTTTCTTGCAGCTGCCTAGCCCAAGCAAACTGCAAACAAGGGGGAAGCAGTGTCTGGGCAGGTGAGATCAACTTAGCTGAGAACAAACCCGAGAATTATGTAAAGAGGTAAACCCAGGGTGAACTGCTATCTTTTATAGCAGACTGTCGGGGAACAGGAATTGAAACGGTGTGAGGTTCAGAGCATGGTATAAGGAGAAGCGCTGTTTACGCGTGGCTGTAGGAAGATGCACTGAATTTGCCGTTCACAGTAGCAGTAACAGGATCGCTACCCATCTCTTGGCTTGAAGTTTTAAGTGGCATTGCAGATCCTTGTCACTGGCTCTTGGCTGCGCAAGGGCCCCTGGAAGCCACACATCCCCTTCCTCACAGCAAAGTGGGATCTCCGCACCTAGGCATACACCTTCCCTTCCTCCTAGAAATAAAGCCACAATCTGATGGGAAACAACTATAACTTTTAGAAGCTGCAGCCTCTATTCTGTGCAGATTACTGTTGTCGAGACCTGAGCCCAAACAAGCCACCCGAGTCCTGCATCTGTCCACAGCATGGTTCACTTGTTTGGGTTTTTCCTTCCCCTGTGTAAAAGTCAGTATTAGCATCTACCAAAGCCTGGCTTAACTGGTCTCTCTAAACCCCATGTTGCCTTTCGGGGAAACTTACTCAGACCAAAATGTGTTCATCCAAACTACAGGACTGACAAACCTCGCAGCATGCAAGGGCTGTTTGCTTCCGAGTATTTTGGGAGCCCTGAACAGGTGTCTCTGTGCACATTTCCCACACCCTATGGCTGGGTAACACAAGTAACAATGTTTTCTTAAGGCTATTTGCTGAACTTTGGATAAGGATTTAATCTACTGCAGTGAGACGGTAGGTATAGGAGCATCATTCTTTAGTTCCCTGAACTTGTTAGTGTTCGATTCTGGGTTGTCTTGCAGGGACTGTCACAGAAGAGCAGGGAGAGAGGGGGTCTGCTCTGGTCGCCCCAGTTCCCTGCTGCCCTGGGGCCAGCTCTGGTGTACCACAATGACACCACCCACCAGAGGAGGAGGTCGTTCTCTAGCCTGTCGTCCAGGAGCGACTGTCCTGCACGCGACACCCACCTGGATCTGTGGGGGAAGGTGGATCTCATCCTGGAAACAGCTGGTGCCTGGTTCCTGCCCCTCTCCTGTGAGCCAGACCCGCCAGTGCCTGCTCCTCCCTGCTCCCGCTGCCCTGAGCCCTCCCTCCAGCCGCCCGCTGCGGAGGGCAGGAGCGCGTAGGCCACAGAATCGTGGAGTCCTTTGGGTTGGAAGAGACCTTTAAGATCATCGAGTCCAAGCGTTAACCGAGCACTGCCAAGTTACCCCCGAACCGTGGCCCCCAGCACCACAACCTCCAGGGATGGCGACTCAACCGCTTCCCTGGGCAGCCCGTTCCAATGCTTGGCAGCCCTTTCCGTGAGGAGATTTTCCATCACGCCCAGTCTAAACCTCTCCTGGGGCAACTTGAGGCCGATTCCCCTTGCCCTGTCGCCTGTTCCTTGGAGAGGAGAGTGACTCCCCCCGCTGTAGCCGCCTCCTCCGTGCGCAGGGCCCGGCCTGGCGGGAAGAGGGGCTTGAGTGGGGCATCGCCTCCAGATCCCCGCCTGCCCCGGGGGGATCCCCGGTCCCCGCCTGCCCCGGGGGGATCCCGGACCCCGGCCGTGCCTCCCTCCCTGGGGCCGGGCTCTGGGCCGCCGCGCTCCCTGCAGGCCGCTCCTCACTCCCGGCCTGCCCGTGGCTTCCGCTGCTGCTCCGCTGCTGCTCCGCCTCTGCGCCCACCACAGGCCCCTTCTCCCCGTTCTCCCGGGCCCGCCGGCCCCCTCCGCGGTGAACCCGGCACCCACCCGCCCTCCACCGCCGCTCTGTTTTAGGGATTTTCTTCCCGGGGCGCAGAGACCCTCCCGTCCGGCGGGGGGCGCTGCCGGCG
>VXBO01002686.1:39544-53651 GCA_013400135.1 Rhinoptilus africanus
ATCCGTGATGCTTCCCCCCAGCGACTCCGCGCCTCCCGGGGGCGGCGGGAACGGCCCGGCTCTCCGTGCCCGGCAGCGGGATCCGCCCGATGAAGGGCCGGGGGGGCGGGGGGGTGCAGCCATTTACAGCCGCCTTTGTGTTACCAGCTGACAGGGGGAATCGGGTTCATCCACCACAACTGCACCCCCGAGTTCCAGGCCAACGAGGTGCGGAAGGTGAAGGTGAGTGGCCGGGACGGCAGCCCCGAGCCGAGCTCGCAGGGTGCGTACGTGGGGCGGGTGGTGGGGCTCGGCCCACTCTGAGAGGAGACCATCGCCATGTGACGGATCTTGGTGTTTCAGAGGAGTAGCGCTGCCGTGGCTGCCTCTCGCTGTGCGTTGGGTGCTGTCCCACACGCAGCCTGGGGTTTGGGAACTGCCAGGGCTCCCGGGGTGGGAGTATTCCCTACAATTTCAGGAAGGAGGTTAGCCTGGGAACTCCTGGGAGCTCACGGTACTTGGGTGAGCCGTGGTGCTGGTTCGCGAGTCACCCTGTCAGTGAGCACATGGCCAGGTTGGGCGGTTGCAGACTTTCGTGAGTGGCCTCGGTAACCAGGAGGCGTATGTCTGGTGCCGCTTGGCCTGGCTGCTGAATCTGCTTCTTTTCAGAAATACGAGCAAGGATTCATCACGGACCCCGTGGTGCTGAGCCCCAACGACCGAGTGCGAGATGTGTTTGAAGCAAAAGCTCGTCACGGATTCTGTGGGATTCCCATCACGGACAATGGGAAGATGGGGGGCAAGCTGGTTGGGATCATTTCATCTCGAGATATTGATTTCCTGAAAGAGTCGGAGCACGACTTGCCTCTTGGTGAGGTGAGAAGGGCTTGTGAGCGGCCGATGGAGGCGAGCGTTGTGTTAGGAAGCAGTGGCTTGTGATAAGGAGAAGGGTGAGTGCGTGGCTGTGAGGATGCTGTGCCAGCAGGAAGGAGCAGCTCCACGTTAGCTCAGCAGGTCCATCTTTAATTGTATTTCCAGGAGAGAGCGTCTCATTCATTTACGCTCTCTCTGTGACTCCTGCAGTGCAGATACAGGAGAGGGGCCCTGCAGTTAGTGTTTGCGTGACTCCCACTGTGAGGTTGTCTTTGGGTGTTGTGGAAGCCATCCTCTCTACAGCTGGTGCTCTCCCCAGGTTCCATCATTAATTCCCGGTGTTCCTGGCTGCTGCTGTGGTGCCACGTAGCATGCTGGCACTGGCCAGCAGGCCCTCCAAGTGTCAGTCTTCGTTTTCTGGACTGCCTTTCCCTGTGTGCCTCATCTTGGCTACTTGCTCTTTAAAATAACCCCCTGAACTCATCGACAGGCAGTTTCACCTTAATAATGCTACACTATCAAACTCCGCTCATACAGGAGAACGTTCTCTGCCGTGCCGATGTTGATTCCTGTTAGTTCTGACATTCCTGTTACACGAGCTGTGTAACCGTAGATCTGCGTCGCTGTCAGGTTACACCACCGCTGCCTCTTGGCCAGGCTCTGCTCTTGACTCACGCCTATTTTTAGCTCTTGCTGACCAAACCTGGTATCACATGCTCATCCCTGTTTGGTTTGAAATCGCCTATAAATACCTGTAACAAGAATTGTAAACCAGGAGTAGGTTATAAAAGTGCACATGGCCCTTTGAAGGGATGCTGGGCCATTCAGAGGAGCCAGATAAGAATCTCCTCTCACCCTTTATGTGGATCATTCAGCGGTGGGAAGCTGGAAGCTTGCTGCTGTTAGCCTTTGGTGCTTGCCTCTGTCACCAGGCAAGGCTAAGGACGTGAATAGTCTCCTAGATTCCTCCCCACCCATCCAGCAGTCAGCTTGCTGAGCTGTTTGTTGCCGTCTAATTAAACACACAGGTCTCCTGTAACTGGGGAAGCTCATGGATCTCGCAGGCTTAGGGAGTGTGTTGGGATATGTCTGAAATTCCTCAGGCTTTTCCTGAGATGTGGGTTCTGTCACAGCCGGGATTTTGGGTGGATACAGGCAGGGTGAACCTCTTTCCTGATGCAAAATGTCTGTTCTTAGGGTATAAATAACTAAAACATTCCCTTTTTTCTTTGTTGTGTGCAAGTAATCTACCTTTCTTGATGGTTAGAGAGTGTTCCCTTTGAACTTTTCCTGGCCTTGGGTAACCTTTTATGAAAACATCCCACGTGAAGTTTGTAATTGCTGAATGCTGCAGCTGGGGAGGGACCTCGAGGCCCCTTGTCAAGCCTTCTGCTTGAGGCGCGTTCAGCTGGGGCAGGTTGCGTGGGGCTGTGTCTGTGTCTCCGGGGATGGAGACTTCACTGCCTCTCTGGGCTGCTCTTCCAGCGTTTGGCTGCTGTCGTGGTGAAAGCTTTCTTCTGTGTGCCACGTCAGATGTCCCCGTGTTCCAGCTGGTGTCCGTTGCCCCTTGCCTTGCCACAGTGTTTTGGTGCTTGTTTGTCAGAATGAGCGTGGGTGAGCCTGTTTGTTTGGATTGAAGCGAATCCTTTGCCCCGTTGACCTTGCCAGCAGCAGTGGTGGGTTATTCTGGGCAGAGCCCTTCCAGAGCCTGTGTGCTGGGGATCGCTGCCTGAAAAAGAGCTTGGGGGTAGCGTTTCTGCCAGAAAAGCATGGGACTCTGGAAGTTTCTCCAGCCCTTATTTGCCTGCGCTCTATTAAAAGGGAGGGCTGTTTGGGTGACATCCCAAACAAGGGTCATCTGAGAGTTGTTCCTTGCTTCTAGGTGCTCTCCCTCGGCTTGCTGAGGCCCTCTGTCATCTCTTCTTTTCACTACACCGATGGGCTTGGGGGCGATGGCCACTGCTTGCGTGGGGCCAGCACATTGGAGGCTGTTCCTGTTTGTTTCTGGAGGCGTGTTGCTGTGCTGTGGGTTCCTTTGTCTGTAGAGCACTCCCACACAGCTCCTGCGGAGCGTTTCACGTGGGCAGAGGGGTTCAGTATTTTCAGATCAGCACGAAGGAGTTCTTGTGACTTTTTATCTTCTCCCTCCCACCAGATTATGACAAAGCGGGAGGATCTTGTTGTGGCCCCGGCTGGCGTAATGTTGAAAGAAGCGAATGAAATTCTGCAAAGGAGTAAAAAAGGTACTTGTGAACGTCTGCAACATGAGGGAGAGCTGTGGAAGCGCTGGGCTGGGAGCAGCAGTGGGTGAATGTGGGCGCGAGTCCGTGCGTGGGTGGAACGTGGAAGGGCGGCGTTCCAGCACGAGGAGAGGACAGTGAGGAGAGAGTGCCCGCAGCCCTCTGCCAGGGTACAGAGTTCACATGCGTTCATCTCAAATCTCTTTGAAGCTGAGGGATTCTTGGCAGCCCAGGAGCTGAAGAGCTGCCTGTCTGTCCAGCCACACGTCTTCAATTTTCTATTCTGGCCTTCACGTTTTAGCACTCAGTTCAGCTCTGTCAGGGTTTGGTAGTTTGACTTTTAACACGGTGTCATGGGTCTAATTATTAAAAAAGGTGCACTTTTTCTGTTGACAATGTGAGGATGTTGAGTCCTTTTCCAGCCCTACAAGCTACTTGCTCTGTGTCTTGAGCGAGGGCCGCTGGCATCTGTGGACAAGCAGTATTTGGTAACACAGTGTTGTGTCTTTGAGTCTCCACCTTGTACCAGTTGCTGCCTGCCTGATGCTCCTGGTCTGCCGCACTGCTCCGGCCTGACTGCAGAAATCCGCAGTGATGTTCTTTCTGTTTGTTTCAAGGCAAGCTGCCAATTGTTAATGAAGATGACGAGCTGGTGGCTATAATTGCCCGCACCGATCTCAAGAAGAACAGGGACTACCCTCTGGCTTCTAAGGATTCTAAGAAGCAGCTGCTCTGTGGTGCTGCTATCGGGACCCATGAAGATGACAAGTACCGGCTGGACCTCCTGGTGCAGGCTGGCGTGGATGCAGTAGTGCTGGTGAGCCACCCACAGCATCACGTTGGCCTTTGTGGGGGGCGTTGGGTGGGCTGAGGATCTGGTCTGAATGAATCCCTCTGGCAGCGGGGCAGCAGCATGGCACTTGCTGTCTTCGTCACAGGCCCTTTCATGTTAGAATATGACAAGATGTTGACCTCTCAGATTCCTTCAGGTTGGAGCCCTCAGATAAGAGGGATTCCTCTTGCCTGGGAACTTCCCCAACCTTGAGCAAGTATGTAGCGTCAAAGCCCTGAAGGCGGAGAAGAGAAACACTGACAGTTAATGCAGTCTGCTGCCATCCTCTCTGATACTCCCAACTAGTTGTGAATATTTGGCTTCTTACAGTTTCCCTTCAGTTGTGTTTGTTAGTGTTGCTGTTCTCGTAACTGCCTGGTGTTCAGGAGCGGTCAGCCCTGAGCTGCTCTGCTCCTTTCCCCTTCTGGCCTGTAAGCTTTCAGGCACAGCAGTCACTGCCTGCGCTTGCACATTGATTTCTCATCAATTGCTAACTTGTGAGTCCACCATACTCCGAGGGCATGACTGAGCAGCTGGAAATGTTTAACAGACACTGCAATTCGGCTGGGTCACGGAGTCTGGCAGGGCCAGAGTTCTCGATGGCCGACATCTGGTATTTCAGCTGCGCCGCAGGGAGAGATCCACCCCCCGCCAGCCCTTTCGGTTGTCACGAGGAACATTCACCTGTAGTTTGAGACAGTGTCCTGGTAGAGCCAGATGGTTCTTACCCACAGCCAGATGTGTTCCTTGTTGCCTACTGGTGAAGCTGCGGGATTTAAGTGTGAAGCATATTACTGAAGTCTACAGTAAGCTGCCTTGCACAGGGCTGGTACCTTACTGTCTTGGCAGCAGCTTCTCCTCTGGTTCTGTGCTCAATTTTGGGTGTCATTTTGCCCACTTAGCCAGCTTAGCAGAGACCCCAGTAAGCAGAGTGAAGATGCGAGGCTCTTCCGGAGCTCTATTCGTAATCTTGTGCAGAAATTCTGGTTGAAATCTGGTTGCTTTCTGTTGCAGGATTCCTCTCAGGGGAACTCCATCTTCCAGATCAATATGATAAAATACATTAAGGAGAAATATCCCAACCTACAAGTTATTGGAGGAAACGGTAGGCATGCGCTGAAAACTGTTCTTGTCTTTGTTTGCTGCTTAGACATAGAGGGAGCTTCAGGGACGTAGATGAAATGATCCCTTTCGATAGATGTCTGTGAGTGGTTTCCTCTGGCTTGTGGAACAGAGTAAGACCACTCTGCAGACGCAGGGTCGTACCCTGCTGCTGCCACAGCTGCAGATATTTTGAAACCTTTGCTCAGCAGCACAGCACGCTACAGTCCTCTGTAGCCCATTACACATTAGCCTCTTTTACACACCAGTTTGAAATTTTGGATAATAATAATAATGAATATTGCTTAATGTGGAAATCTAATGGAAATTTTCCCTGCTACTTGACAGCAGAGTTCATCAGTCCTTGTTTTTACCCGGCTGGTGTGTTGGTGGTGCCACTGTTAGCCTGTGCTCTGCCCTCGCTACCCGGTGTGGCACTAAGAGCGCTTGGCACCGTGCGGCGACCTCTGCTACCTCAGCCTTTGGGTGGGAGCGTGTTGCAGAGCAGTCTAAAGCACTGGTGTCATCTCCTGCACTAGGGACAGTGGGGACAGGAACTAACGTCCTGGCAGCAGTGGACAGCCAGGCCTGGCTCGGGCACTGCTGTACGGCTGATCCGGGGGTAGGGGATGTTTGCAGCGGCGGGGGAAGCACTGGGGCAGAGCAGTGTCGCATGCAAACCTGCTTGTCTCTCTTCAAACCGGTTTCTGCTCCCCACAGTTGTGACCGCTGCTCAGGCCAAGAACCTCATTGACGCGGGGGTCGATGCCCTGAGAGTCGGGATGGGCAGTGGCTCCATCTGCATCACACAGGAAGGTGAGAGAGATCAGCCGTCTCCTAAATAGGCTGAAGACATCTGTTCAGTAGAGATTCCTTGCTGAAAAGCAGCATAGCCGGGATGGGTTTCTCCCGTTACAAAGGCAGTTTCTAACAGCAAGCCGTCTTTCACCCCCTCCATCCAGGACGTTCCCATTACCTGGGTCAAACCTTTGGGGTGGCAGCAGCAGCAGCAAAGGCATTCCCCAGTACTGACCGAGACTGAGCAGAGCAGGTGTGGCACGCGTGGCTTTGCCCGAGAGGAGCTGCTGGCTCGGTGTGGGATGGGGCTGGCAGGCAGCTCTGCAGGGAGAGGGGCTTACCGGATCCCCGGTGCTGACGAGTGAAGTGCACCAGGCTGTCTGCGCTCCCCTTCCCCCTGGCAGCGGTGTACGTGATGCTTGAGACTTGGTCCGCTGGGTTCGATGCCTTTCTGCAATTCCCAGGACAAAATGGGATTTCTGGCTGTTGTCTCTGCAGTGAGCCAGAGCTTGTGCGGGGCAGAGGCCTTGTTGCCTGTAGCTAAAAGGTGGAGGGGATGTCCCCAGCACCTGGAGAAAGGCTGCCTTGGGGACAGGCTCGGTCTCGTGTTCTGAAGCTGGCAGGCGAGGCACAGAGTGGTGGTGCAAGGGGCTGCAGCCCACGAACACAGCCCCTCTCTGCTTTGCTCTGTGGTCTTTGCCACGGGAGGCAGCAAGAGGGTAGCTGGTGGCTGAAGGCGCTGTATTAGCTCTGCCGGTTCCAGCGTGGAGCCTTCGAGCAGCCCTGGACCTGGGCTGCGTTCCTGCTTTGCCTGCCACGGGAGCGCTGGCTGTGGGGGGTTTCCCAGTCAGGGCAGTCTGTCTCGGGTGACCTGTCTAGGGGGATTGCAGTGTCCTTGGGCTGACGCTTCCATAGCCAGAGCAGAACCAGGACACACGTCCTACTCTGTCTCCGAGGCAGAGGACCTGCGGAGGCATGCTCTGTTCCACAGCCTGGTGAACGTCTCTAGAGGGTGCCTCTCCCAGCTGCTGCGCGCGGTGGGGTTGGGCGCTGCTTTTGGGAAAGGAACAGAGCAGAGGTGGAATGTGGCGCTTCACAGGAGGCATGGTTGCAAAACTCTTAACCACAGCTTCCCAGGTTTTTGGCCCTCTTAGGGCAAGACCTCTTGCTTTTTGGGTTGGGGGTGGGTCACTTCTCTGGATGGCTGCTGGGGTAGGGCGAGCATGCGCTGTGCACAGCCAGGCCTGGCTGGCTTGGATCTGGCCTCCGGCTTGGCTCGGGCTAGGAAGGGTTTGCAAGGTCAGCTCTGTCCCACACCGTACGCTCTGCCTAGTGGCAGGTCACTGCTGGGGTCCTTTGTTCTGCTGCTGTTCTTCTGTCTCTAAAATGTGTGTGTTTGTTTTTGTTTAGCTGCTCCAAAGATCCCTCCAGACCTAAAGTCCCACAGCCCCAAATGCCCTTCTACTGTCACGGGCACCTATAGTAAGTCACTTGCCCTGTTCCCAACCCTAATTATGTGTCTTGAAGCAGGACCCTGATTTGGCTGCACATGGCCCTACTGCTTGTTTGAGAATAATTTAGCTGTAGATGCACTTGGGGTTTTGTGGCTTTGGATACTGGTTTTTAATCTGAAATGGAAGCTGAGAAGCCTTTCTGAATTCCTAAAGCAGGGTCTGAATTGTCAAAGCTGAGGGCACTCAGGCTCCTCCACCCTCCACTCCAAAATCCAGTGCAGGAGCCTGCCTTGAGCTTTCTGGCTGCATCTTCTGGGTCTCTAGGTGGGCATGCCCCCCCCGATCCAGTGCTGGGAGGTGATCCCTGGGCAGTCCTCGATCCCGCTCCAAATCTGGCCCCAGTTGTGGGGAAGCTGTGCACTGGCTCAGCTTCACTTGGAGTGAGCTTCCCTGGGGTTACAGAGGGACTTCACTGTGTACGGCCACCTCGGCAGCTGCGTACCAGAACCACATCTTTCCCGCTGACGCCTGATCCTCCTGTGGAGAGAAGGGGCCCTTCCCCTGCCCAGCACAGGGTGCAGCTTTGTCTGCTCTGTACTTCTCTGACGCTGCCAGATCAAGCAGCCACCTGAGGCGAGCCTTGGGTTTTACCCTTCCTCCTAGTTTTGACACACCTCAAAGGGAAAGAGGTTTCTGTTGAAGATCCCGGAAGGTTTTCTCTAGCAGCTGATCCTGTAGGGCCACCCTTTGCAGATACACTAAAAAAAGACAAACCCCCCACCCCGACCACTCGGTGCGTGTGTGCTCTGAACCCTGCTTTGGAAGCCTGCGCGCTGAAGCTGTGGCGCTGGGCACTGGGACTGTCGGAACGGCGCAATGCTCCCAGGGGCCCTGAGCCAAGCTGTTCCTTAAAGGGCTGGTCTCCGTGGCCACTGTTGTGAGGTTTCTGCAGGCCCTGCACTGTCTACGGCACATTCCTGCAAACGCTGGGCTCTAGACCCTTCAAAATCAGATGCTTCTCTCCACAGAGCTCTTCTTGCCATGTTTTGCAGCCGCAGTGTGGCCTTAAGCAGCGTGGTACCGAGCGAGACCATCTCTTTAAGACTAACGGCATTCGTGTTCTAGCTGTCAGACTCTCCCTGGCTGGCTGAGCCCTAGCTTAACGCCGACTTTTGTTCGGTTAAAAGCAGTTCTTTCACGATTTCAGCCTGGAGTCTTGCTTCTCTCTCTCAGCAGCTGCTGCTGAGCGCTGGGAGCGGAGCAACTGCAGACTCCCGGCCTCAGCAGACCTCTGCCAGGGAGGTGCGCTGGCAGTGCTGTGCCAGGCAGGCTAAACCACACCTGGAGTTCACGCTCTGAAGTACTAATCCTGCATGGCCATAATCTTACCCGGTGTATCGGACTAACCGTGACTGGAGAAAAGGCTTCCAGTTAATTGTGGGGAAGGGGGGCCCTCCCCCCCCCAAGAGAAGCTTCTCTCAGCGTACTTGCATGCCCGTGGCTGACAAATGTGTTACAAGACGTGCCCCGTGCTGGTTTTCCCCTCGCTCAGTGGGAAGCCTCTAACTGCTAGCGACTGGGAGGAGCAGGTAAATCTAAAGCTAATAACTCCCTTCCCACGGGGCAGCTAAACTTGACTGAATCCTTGCTATGTTGCAGGGCAGGAACCTAAATTATTTCCCGTAAGCCATCAAATTACCCTGCCCGTTTCCTTTTCCACTGCTGCATGTGTGTTCGTGTGTGTGTGTGTGTGTGCAGATGTATATATATAAATACAGCTACGCATATATATACATACCAGCTGTCTCCCAGCCGGCTGCCTTTCCATGCAAGAAGCACATCGTACAGCTGCTGGGTATACAGAGAGGGGGTCTGGCACCGCTACGAGGGAGTGAGCGGTGGGTGGGACATGGCTCGGGGCCAGGGATGCTCTGGAGAGGGGCTTTTGGAGTCTGCTCCGCTTCCTTCCCAAGCTCCCCACAGGTCTCCTGTGCACCAGGACAAGCCATGAGTCTCGGCTGATCCCGGGCATTCGGTCAAAGACCCCAGTCCCAAGGTCACCCACAGCTTTTTGGAGTCGAGGGCCGTGAGGATGTCCCAGCAGGCATCTCCTGGGCATCCGCGTCTCTTGCAACTCGGGCCAGGGAAGGAGCATCCAGGGATTTGTGCGTTCCCGAGTGCTGGAGCATGTGTGTGCTGGAAGCCTACAGGGCCTGCTGGGGAGGGAACGCGCTGCTGCCTGGGAGCTGACCCTTTCTCTGCTCTCTCCCCCCCTGCAGTGCTGGCGTGCGGCCGCCCCCAGGCCACGGCGGTGTACAAGGTGTCGGAATACGCCAGGAGATTCGGCGTCCCCGTGATTGCAGATGGAGGGATCCAGACGGTTGGGCACATCGCAAAGGCCCTTGCGCTTGGGGCCTCCACAGGTGAGCAGCGCGTCGGGCTGCCATGGTGTGCACGTTGTAGGGAGTCCCCTAGGAAGGGTTTCTGTGTGGCAGTCGATGCTGGGCATGAGCGCGTATACCTGCAGGTGGCTGGGGGCATGGAGGTCCAGCACAGGGCTGTGCCCAGGGATCCACAGCCTTCCTGCTGCTAACGCGCTTCTCTTGGGGATCTCTTGTGCCAGTGATGATGGGCTCTCTCCTGGCTGCCACCACGGAGGCCCCAGGTGAATACTTCTTCTCGGATGGAATTAGGCTGAAGAAATACCGCGGCATGGGCTCGCTAGATGCCATGGACAAGAACTTGGGCAGCCAGAACCGGTATTTCAGGTAAGAGATGGTGCTTTGGGGCAGCAGGCCAAGCTTTTGGGGCTTCTCTGCCTCACAAACTTCCTTGGTTTGTGCTCCCATGCAGTGAGACTGACAAAATCAAAGTGGCCCAGGGGGTCTCTGGCGCAGTGCAGGACAAGGGCTCTATCCACAAGTTCATTCCGTACCTGATTGCTGGGATCCAGCATTCCTGCCAGGATATTGGTGCCAAGAGCCTGACCCAAGTCCGGTGAGTGCTTCCCCTCACAGTGCTGCCATTTGGGGTCTCTGGGCAAGCTGTCCCCATGCTGTGGTGTGTTCTGAGTGGTCTGACCTCGCTGTAACCCTCTTCCCTCATCTCCAGTGGGCACTGCCTTGTAGATTTGCCAGCCCCAGGGATGCAGGAGTGTGGTCTCTTGTGGCACATTCAGCTGGCTGGGCTTGCAGCGTGGGGGTTACCTTACTCTGCCTGGCTCTTAGGAGCACAGCAAAGACCCTGCTGGAACCAGTGTTCCTCCTCCCAGCTGCTCCAGCAGAACCGGTGCTGGAGCACTGTCCTCCTTGACTCTGGCTGGCTTGTGACGTGTGTCCTCTCCCCTCAGAGCCATGATGTATTCAGGAGAGCTGAAGTTTGAGAAGAGGACGACGTCCGCCCAGGTGGAAGGAGGGGTGCACGGCCTCCACTCGTAAGTGCTGTCTCCTTGGGGTGGGTGTTGAGGGGGAGTTCCATGCTGCTGCCTTCACCTGCCTCTGCCCAGCTGGGCTGAGCCCCAGCCTGGCGTCTGGCCTGGGACGGGGCTCCTCTCGAGCTGCTCCCTGCCAGTGTGACAGGGCTTTTCCATGCCATGGGACGCCAGGCCAGGAGCCGTTCCTGCCTGCGCCTTTGCTCCTTGCCATGGGAGGCGGGCCAGTAGAAGGGCTCTCCGGTTTGCTGCTCCCCTCACAGGTATGAGAAGCGCCTCTTCTGAAGGAGGTCCGTCTGTGTCTTGTCATCGTGCCACTCAGCCCTGCGCCACCCCGTGCGGGAGCTGCTCTTGCTGCAGAAGTGCCATTACTCTGTGGGCTGCCTGGAGCTCCCTGTGTCCCTTGGCTGCTTCATCACCACCCGAGAGGGCCCACCCACCACCCAGGAGAAGACATCCTGGGCTGGCGCCTGGAGCCTTGCACGCATTGGCCGTGTTTTACAATAAAAGAGGAAAAGCTGTGCAATTGGTGTCAGCCCGGAGCCCCTCTTCCTTCTGTACTGCCCTTGTTCTCCTTCCCTGGCTCTTCCTTTGCTTCCTGGCCCCAGAAGGGACGCTGCCTGTGAGGGGGAATGGGGAGAAGGTAGCTCCTTGGCAGAGCTGAGAGGATAATGCAGTGTGGGGTGTTCAAAACAACCTTCCTCCAGGCAGAAAACAAGTGGCTGGGAAGGGCTTTTACACAGCCGTTGGCTACTGCTGGGAGCTGCCAACCCGGCAGCCCCCCCCAGGCTGGGCCAGGCCCGGGGGGGCAATAATCATCAGTAGGTGCTCGTGTACGAGCAATAATCATCAGTACGTGCACACCCACCCCCTGCGTGGCTGCTTCCACCCACCAGCCCCGGGGGGCTGTATCTGCCCATGCTTGTGCCTCACCCACCTGCCTTTCTCCTTCCCTTCATTTCTTCCCCTAAACATCCCACGCTGTGCCCACACCCCCCCAGTTGCTCGTCCCCACGCTCCCGCGGCAGCTGCACCCCCTCGTGCTGTCGGTGGGGGTGGCACGGGTCACTGGGGCGGCTCATGAACCATCTGTTTGGCAGAAAGCGTGTGGAGAGTGAACTTGGAAGGGCACAACCACGAGCTCACAGGCTTCTAAAGGCGCCGGGGGCTGCATTTCCCCGTGCCTGGCCAGCGCAAACCCCCCCAGCAAGGCCAGGTTACCTGTGCCTGCTATACCAGCTGCCAAAGGTATTTTACATATTTATCAAACCCCCCCCCCAAACACATGCAAATGTCACTCCTGCTGAAGAGCTCATGTTCCCCATCAGTGTTCTGTGTCGCTAATGTTGACTGGAAAAAAATAATAATAAATAAATCACTCCATAGCATGGCAATGTCAAATTAGATTTACACACGCTGAAACCAGAGCCTTGAATTACAACGTAACTGTGTCAGTGTCGAACGTTCATTAACACAGCCGGCTCATTAAGCAAAGCCAGCCCGGCGGCTGACTGCAGCCATGCACCCCCTCACTGGGCCCGCGGGGGCTGCGATTAGGTACGTGTCCCCAGCCCCAGGGTGGCCCCCACCACCATCAGCCGGTTCAAGGTGGGGGGGACACAGGACAGTGACCCACTCTGTGTCCCCTGCCTGAGCTCTGAGCCTGCAGGGAGACGGGGTGCAGCACCCCAGGACTGACGGCGGCTCAAGGCTTCACGGGGCGGGGGCACAAACCCCACAGGAGAGCCCGGGGCCCACCAGCCCCAGCTGGGACACACCAGTGGCCGGTGCTGGCCGTGCCCAGGGAGCTTCTGGCAGGTGGCACCCCTGGCACCACGCACACTGCCCAGGGAGATGTGGGGGACGACCCACAGCCCCCACCCCGGCCATTTCCGCAGGGGGGTGAGCACACACCCCACGGGTGCACTACAGCCTGGCTCTGCTGTGCATTAACCACCACGCACCTGCTTTGTATTTCCAATTTACATGTATTTTCCTTGCGGAGCCCCAGACGCGCCCCCACAGCGTGCAGCTCACCGCATCGCCTCTGCCCTGCCTCGGGGCGACGGCATCTCGCTGCCAAGGCACCACCTCCGCACCTCGGCAGGGCTGCGGCTGCTGTGCCGCCAGCAGCGCTCCTGCCTCGGGCCATGCCTCGCAGTCACCAGCCCGGACCGGGAAAGGAGGCCAAGAAACCAGGGATTTTGGGGCAGAGGCAAGCCCAGGCATTTCCCGGCACCCTCCTGTGCACAGACCCACCACCCAGCCATGGGTGGTCTCCACTGAGTCCAAAGCGTTTCTCCACTGGGAGCGGTGAGGCTCGGGGCTTCAGGCAGGCAAGGGAGGAGCTGCTCAGCCCGCAGCCACGGCCGGCAGCACCTACATCCCCATGTAGGTGCCCCGCGGAGGGATGAGCCCAGCAGCTGCCACGCGCTTCTCACTTGTTAGGAAGTTGAAGGTTGCACACGCATTTGGCTGTGAAACAGAAGAGGGAGGGAGTGAAGCCCCAGTCCTCTGGCAGGAGATACAACCCTTCCCATGGGGCACAAGACACACAACCCACCCCCCACCCCCCCCAGCCCATCTCCAGACAGGCAGTGTCTTAGGGTGCACTGGGGGGAGCTCCCAGTGACACCACTCCCCCTGCACTGGGGCGCTGCCTCCTCCTCACCGTGTCCTGCACCTCCACAGCGATCCCGCACTCCCTCATCTGCTTCAGCACGGCGGGGTGGAGCCGCTCCACCCTGTCTCCTGTGCCCAGCACCAGGATCTCTGCAAGCGGGACACGACCGCGGGCAAGGGTGAGCAGCTCGGGCTGCCCCGGCCCAGACCTGCCCTCCTTGCAGGGACCGACAGCTCCCCCACAGCAGCCCAAAGCAGGGGGGGCGCCTGCCCCGCTGTGCCCCGGTGGGCTGGGGCAGGGCGGTGCTGGCCCCCAGGGGCAGCCAAGCCCCTGCAGCCTGGCACAGCCCGGGGCCTGGGCCGCCCCACGTACCTATCTGGGGCTCCAGCAGCCGGAACAGGGAGAGACTCTCCCGCGAGATGTCCCTGTAGGAGCCAACCTGTGAGGACACCAAGGGCGCTGAGCGGGGCAGCCCCCCCCGGGCTGGGGGCCCAGCAGCCCCTGCCCCGCCGGGCACTCACGTTCCACTGGAGGATGGCGCGGGGCAGGACGGCGCAGGGCCCCACCACCAGGTCCCCGCTGATGGTGAAGCCGCGGCTGGTGTAGCCCTCGATGAACATGGTGTTGGGGGACTCGGGCTCCAGCACCGTCACCCGCGTCCGCTGGTAGAGCTCGTCGTCGGCCGGCGTGAGGCGGTGAGCGCGGCACGGCGCCCTGCGGGGACGGGCACCGGCTCGCACTCGTGGGGCTCACGGCCGGGCCCACAGCGGGCCCCAC
>VXBO01002686.1:68005-85741 GCA_013400135.1 Rhinoptilus africanus
CGGGCCCGCCGCCACCTCTGTCACCCCCCCCCGTCCCCCTCCCTACAGCTCCAGGTGCACCCCGCTGTAGGCTTTATCCACTGTCCACTCGCCCGGCCCAGCCCCCGCGTAGCGCTCCATCTCCTGCTGGAACCGCTGCTGCCGGCGGCGGTTGGGGTCAACATTGATCCAGTTGTTGGCAATCCACTTGGTGCCTTGGGTGACCAGGCAGCCCCCGTGCAGGGCGAAGTCGTCCAGTTCCCCCACCCAGCCTGCCGAGGAAAAAACAAACCTCGTTAGGAAGCAGGGAGGAGTGCTGTGGCACAGCAAGGAGAGGCACCCGCTTGGATTTCAGCTCAGTGACATCTCGCACCCCTCCATCTTGGTGCTACCGCAGCCCAGCACCTTCGAGCAGCTCGCCAGCGCAGGCTCCCCAGGTGCAATATGCTCGTTGCCTCCGTGTCTCCACCCAGCACAAGGGGCTCTCACATTCTGCACTGCAGCTGCTGCTTCTCTCAGCTCCTTCTCTGGAGCGGGTCCAGAGGAGGCCACAAAGATGATCAGAGGGTTGGAGCCCCTCTGCAGTGAGGACAGGCTGAGGGAGTTGGGGTTGTTCAGCCTGGAGAAGAGAAGCCGGGGAGACCTCAGAGCCTCTTCCAATACTTAAAGGAATCCTACAGGAAACTCGGAGAAGAACTTTTTACAAGGGCATGTAGTGACAGGATGAGGGGTAATGGCTTCAAACTGGAAGAGTGGAGACTTGGATCAGATATCAGGACGAATTTTTTCACTTGGAGGGTGGTGAGACACTGGAACAGGCTGCCCAGAGAAGCTGTGGCTGCCCCATCCCTGGAGGTGTCCAAGGCCAGGCTGGATGGGGCTTTGAGCAGCCTGGTCTGGTGGGAGGTGTCCCTGCCCAGGGCAGGGGGAGGAACTAGGTGATCTTTAAGGTCCCTTCCGACCTGAACCATTCTGATTCCCAAAAGGGGAGGCTGGCATGGAAGAGACGGGTGCTACCGCTAGAAGGCCCATGGAAGTCAGAAGCTGTCAGCTATAGCAGAGGTGGCATTTCAGCAGTTCTAAATGACCCTCTCTTTACAGAGGTACCACGGTTTTTCTGTGTCAGACTTCCATCGGCGGCCACCTTCCATTTAGGAAAAATTTGCTCATAAAAACACAACAGGGGTCTTCTTACAGGAGAGAGATGGTCTTGATATTATAATCCAACAGCCCAAACACTGGTCTTCTGACCTCCTCTGTGGATTTTCTGGAGATGGAAACATGGGCTGCTCCCAGGGGAGCTGGGATGCCACACTCCTCCCTCCTACCACTGCTCAAAATCTGCTGTCGAAGCACTCTGGAGTCATACTCACCAGCAGCCTGGAAGATTCATGTCAATCCCCCAGCCTGGCTGTCAGGGAAAACCGCGCTGCGCTTTATGAGAAAAACAGCCCCAAGGACACATCTCATCACGCCGCGGCCGAGCCATAAAGCAGGAGTCGGCCCCAAGCACGGCAGAGCCTCGCGCGGGGCGGGCCATGGCTCCCTGTGCTGCAGAGCTGATGTCCGTGCCTTTGTCTACCTCCCCTCCCCACCCCTTTGGGCAACACCACATCAGTGAAACATTTTCAATTGCAGACCAAGTTCCAGCAGGAGTTTCAGCTCGCACAGCGGGACGGGAGGCAGCTGGCGATGGCTAGTGCAGCCAAGGTCTTTGTTTGCTAGCTACTCCCGTCCCCCAAAGGCATCAGGAGCCACTGACCTACTGCCTGTAAACAAAGGCCTTTCAGAGTCAGGAAGCTCCTACCCGGCGGGTGACAAGTAGACTCTACAGTTCCCACTAGCAGGCAGCTACCACCCTTTGGCTCTCTTCTGAGCTCCCAGCCACCACAAGAAGACAACGGCTGTCACCTCCTGCAGTCCCACCCCTCCCAAGACCCGAGTCTTGAAATGGGACCGTACCTTCTCCGTCTGACAGGTAGTTGTACCAGAAGACAGCAGTGCCTTGCTGAGGTTTCACTCGCAAATTGCCCTTGTCGCAGTTTTTCCGAGTATCTCGCAGGTCAACGTCGTTCTGGATCAAAGACTGGCAAGAAACCACAGAGAAGGTGTCACAAATGGAGCTGGAATGAAGCGCATGCACTGGGCTGCCTCTGCTGCCAGCCGTCATCCTGCCCTTTGCCTGAACGCTCCACAGGGACAGCTCAAGGCTGACGCTGGGCAGGGCAGGGCTTTCACAACCCACCCGGAGCAGCCAGTTTCATCCCCCCTGGAGGTCCATGACCTGGTTCTGAGCAGCCGCCCATTCCTTAACACATTGCATGACAGGAGCACAACATACCTCCTGCCAAGATTTAGTCTGAGGAAACCTGCCCAGAGAGAAGCGAGCAGGACCCGTGTTATGGCAGCAAGGCCAACAGACCACTCCTCATGCCTCTGAGCAGGGAGAGGTGCAGGTGTCCAAGCCCTGTGCCTCCTCCCTTGGCCTCAGAGGGACACAGGTTCCCCATGTTCTAGCTACAAAGGTTAACGTCCACCAATCTCACACACCAGACCCCTTCTGCAGCCACAGCGAATAAAGACGTTCAAAGAGGGACTCAAAATCCCCCGGGGTAACATGTAAGCAAAATTCATTTACCATCTCTTCATACGTCCTGTTATCAGCTATAGGAAAGACTGTTTCGCCTCCCCCAGTCACATTGTTCAGGTAGAAGAGCACTGTCACATACCTGCAAGACAGAGTGGCTGTCAGGGGACACAACTGGATCAGGTGGGGATGCAGAGGGGCTGTCCATAGCTGCCCCTCCACCATACATACAGTGGTTCCTCCAAGACATCACAAGATACGTGATTTACATCATCAGCTTTTCTCCCAGGGCAAGACCAGGATAACAAAGAAAATCCCCTCCCGCAACCTTGAGAGTGTGTTTCTAGCTTCTGGTGGGGATGGTGCCGCAGCTCTGCAGAACCACTCTGCCCTCCTCACACGGACCCAAAGGATTCACCCATCTTCCCTTTCAAACCCCTTAATGACAGTGATCTCCAGAGCCGGTTTGTGAGCCCACAACCTGAGCGCCGAGCCCCACACAAGGTGAGGTGAGCGGCTCTCCACACCTCTTCTCTAGCGCATTCCAGGCTGTGCCAAGGCAGATCTTACCGGCAGGAGGTCTCAAAGGCAGCGCTTTCATTGGTGACCAGCTTGGTGTGGCTGCAGGCGGTCTCAGGGAAGACGGGGCCACTGTCCATGTGGGCATGGTAGTGCCCTCCTTGGTCGTACCGCACAACCTGGAGGGGCTCGCTGTGCTCCACAATCTCAGGGGGCAAGCGAGTCAGGCGCATTACCCTAGGGAAGAGGAGAGCAGAGCAGGTGAGGGGAAAGCACCATCGCCCTGGCCAGCCGCTATTCCCAAGCACCAGATAAATCCAAAGAAAGATAACCCCCTTCCCCAAGAGACCGGAGAGACGGATGAGCTGCAGCAAGCATATCAAGAGATAACTAGGTCCTTACGGATCCATTGGACCATCAGCATCAGCTCAGAAAGTCCTCGTCAAGGTTAATAAAAAAACCAAAACAAAACCGAAGAGTGCATCTCCATCAGGACTGTGCTCGGGAAGACTTTGATTGCTCAGCAAGATCCCTCTGTGTGTGTCCCTGGAGCCTTCATGTGCCATCTCATCGCTTCTCTGGACTCCTGCACACCACCTACGGAACTCGGGGACAGTCAGCAAAGCACAGGGCCCCTGCTGAGAGTGAATGAGAGACTAGCTCTAGGAATATTCTTGTCACCTAACTCACCTTTCCCTGTTGCCTTTTCAGCAGCCTCCCCCCAGGGCAGAGGGGCACGGGAAGTGATCAAGGAGACCGGAACCCTCCTGCTCTGGGATTTTTCCGCTGCTACATCTGACATCATCCCCAAGGCAAGCAGGTACCTCTCGAGACCTGCCAAAGAACACTCAGAGCTCTGAGAATTTGGACTGGTGACGCCCTCCAGGCAAGCACGAGGAGAACAGGGCGCCCAGGCAGGATGGCAAAGCCCCCCTCAGGCACCACACGGTCCCAGGGAGGACAGTAACAGCCTCCTTCAGTGCTGCGTCTTCATGTCCTCGTAACAGTGTCCAACTGAAGAGAGTAAAAGCAGTATGCCGATGCCTGTGTGTGCTGGCTAGCTGGCACAGAGAAGGTGGCAGCCACAGTCTGCTCTAATCAAGGCAATATGCCACCCCATTCTCCCACTGGAATGTACTGAAGAAAAGGAGTGGCCAACAGCCGTTTTCAAGCCTTGGGATAGATTTCACCCACCCATGTCCTGGGCGAGGACCAGCACCACAAGAACAAGACAGTCTCCAGCCAATTATCTGAACCTCACCTCAGCTAAACGATTTGGCCAGTGTGATGGGTTTGACGCTTCCCAGTACCAATCTGAGGTGAAGGGAAAGGTAAGAGGTTCTCCCGTCTGCGATACGTGTGCTCGGAGCATTAAACTAACTCAGCTGACTTGAGATGAAGTTGTGCTAGTTAAAAAGTCAGCTCTGAACAGCTAAGACAGATTTCTGTGAAATGCATGAGTAACTAAAGCAAATGACAGTAACTACTGGCACCCAGACAGCATTGGAAATGGGCAGTTTCTCCCAGTAAGCTCATTTACTAATTAGAATGAATTATTTCATATAATGCCAAGTCTTCTTGGTTTTATAGGGCTGTTCCCAAAAGTGAATGGAGACGCTGAAAGATTTGATTTTTCTTTTTCCTTTTCCATGGGACAATACAAATTCTTGTTCTAATGAAAACCTCCTCTCCCCATTCCACATCTGCGTTCATTGCTCTTTATACTCCAAAGACTTTCACACCATTAGGAAGTGTGAATATCAGCACGTCTGCCACTGCCTCTCCCAGCACAGGTGGTCCTTGTGCCCACGCAAACCCAACCACGCGGCTGCCTGGCCCTTACCTTTGCCGTATGGCTCTCATCACCTGGTGTGCCCCCTCGCCCTGGTACAGCCAGGTGTGCTGGCTGTTGCGCACCAAGTCACTCATCTTCACTTTCTGGCTTCCCATGTACTTGTGGAAATCACGGATATTCAGTTGTTTGAACTCCTCCAAACTCAGCACACCTATGGGAAGAGAAGAAAAGCCGGCTGACTCTGGTGCAGGTAATAGTTCTTGGCGTCCTGTAGTCGGAGAAACCACCAGCTGAGGGCACTGCAGAAATTGCCTTCCTCAAACAAACCCCATTCAGGGTCCCCCACTGTGCCCACCACGGGCTGCACCCCGCGAGCGCAGGGTTACAGGCCCCAGCAATGCTCTGGCCTTCAGCGGAGCAGAGGGCAGACAGCAGCCTGCAAAACTGAACCGTTAGCTGCTGTGCAAGGTCAGAACTGGGACAGGCAAAATACCATTTTGAACTTTGAAAAGCTCCCAAAACACACAAACCAATCCATCAAAAGAGAGAAATAGCCACTGCAGTTCTAATATATACAATGCCCCAGATAAAAAAACCTGTGGCACCTGATACCTTGGGGCTTGTTACTTAGATATTTAAATAGACATGTTTAAGAGCACAGTGGGACACCTCAGACTGCATTTTCTACAAGACCTTGCATGGTAAGTTAAAAAAGCCAAACCCAAAACAAGTGGTGCACTCTTTCACATTTGTGTAATTGTAAAACACAAGTGAGAAATACCACAGAGCAAGATCTTGCGTAAATAGAAATAACAGAAAAGCGATAGGTAACAAGTGGTTTCTACTAAACCAGGTATTTCTTGTTTGCACTCAACTGGACTCGGCAAAGGATGGACTTTTGCCTTTGTCAGCTTCAGAAAAATCCTCACATTTATTGTTTCCCTTTTATGGAGAAGAAGGAAGCCCCACAGTGAGGATCGGGTCCCCAGGACCGGAGCATGAGGAGCACTGCAGTGTGCTGCCCGGCAGCCAGCAGCCACCGCGGGCTGCAAGTGGAGCTCGCTCCGGCAGCAAACCCCATGCTGCTGCGGTGCCAGCTCTGCTCCCCAGGCACACAGCACCCTCCGGCAGGCAGAAGGGTCAGCCTGGGACAGTTCCTCAGGTGCCAGTGGTCGTGACCAAATTATACAGACCATTATTATTTCTAGTGTCTCCCTGTCCCCACTTCCCCTTACTCCACGCGGTCTTCGATGACGCAGTGCCACATCCAGGCTGTGACCTGGTCTCTTGGTGTCACGTACCAATCTAACAACAGGGGGGAAGCAGCTTTCTGGAAGCAAGGTCCTGCCAAGAGTACTTTAACTGGACCTTTCATTTGTTAATGTCCAGAACAGTGGAAAAGCCACTGAGGACTTGGTCATACGCTCCTAACCCTGCCAAGAATGCCACCAACCCGGGGGAGCAGGGCATGGGGTGCCCTCCGGATATTTAGGCATTCACATGGGTACAGCTTCAACTCCAAACCAGCTCCTCCTGGGCAGCTCTCAACGCCAGGTCACTGGAAAAGAGCTTGCAGAGCCTGTGCGTTTGCTTAATTTGATTAGGAAATGGAAAGTTGCTTAATTGAGGGCACTCTAATTAGAGCAGCAGAGGTTAGAGTGCTTGTCCGGACCAGCAGGAGCCCTTGGAAGGGCAGAAGTGGCCTCATGGAATACAGAGGGTTTGCAGCAGCAGGAAGGGAGAGGTCAGCAACAAAGGCTGACCAACAAGACCACCCTCACCTCCGCTTATTCCACCCTCCCCTGACAGTGCTGCAGTGCTCCCAGCCTGCTGCAGAAGTCTCCCTGAAAACATGGGGGGCGCACCTTAAAACCTGCAGCCCAGATAACAAGAGCTACATAGTCAGAGCCAGAGCCATCTCTCAGACCACGGGAGCAGAAGCGCGCCCTGTGACATCGGGGCACAAAGTAGGGCAGGTCTGACAGGGGAGAGGGAGTGCAGAGTCTTGTTCTGGTCCTGCTTCTGCAATATCCAAGCCCAGGTGGTAGAATTAGTCTGCTGCTAGGCTGGTGATGAAGGGGTAGGAATGCCCTGATGAGAAGTTTACACCGATTTTACTTTTCTGTGAAGGTCTCTAAAGCAGCATTATTTTCCTTTGAAGAAGACAGCTAGAGAAAGAGGCCTGGGCGGGGACCCGGCTCTTGCTCTGCCCCGCATGGCTGGGCAAGAAGTCCAGCCTGCTGAGGGCGAAGAGATTACCACAGAGCTGCTCTTACCGTTCCCATCAGGATCAGCCTTGACTGCAGTGTACATCTCCCGGATGTTTTCGGGGGTCATCCACCTGCCGTTCCCAAGCCGGGTGTGGGTCAACACCTGAAATTCAGAAGTGGATCAACACTGGGCACTGGTTTGTCATGCTAAGGAAACCCTGCAGACTCCCTGCGGAGCATTGGCCAGCCAGGCATCAGCACGTCTCTGCTGAAAGAAGACTGGAGGGGGAATCATCTGGCAGCCACACACAGCATGTGGGTGATGCACACTGTTATTTCCAGTTTAGGTCATGGCAAATGACTGCTGGGACTCGGTTAACCAGTCCCGAAGTGGAGGGGCCACAGCTCTTTCTCTTGAAGGGAAAGTAAAGCTATTGACGATAAAAGTGAATGCTTTTACTTGTCCAAGATAAGGGCTTGGAACAAAATGCTTCCTTTCCATGTGGACAGAGAGATGCAGTATCCTGGAGAGGTCCCAGCAGGCTCTGACCTCCAGAGAAAGGATCTTTGCCCTGGGTTGTCCCTGGCACAGTTCCCCACGCTCCACAACACTTGCTGCCCACAGGACACGACACATCCCCAGCCCTACTTGAAAAGGGAGCCTGAGGAGGGACATCCTTGAACTGCCAGCGCCTGCCTGGATGCACCCTGCCATACAGGGCAAGGGTGCTGAAGAGCTGTGGACAAGGTGCTCATTATCCCTCTCCAGAGTCATTACAGGGGTGGCTTTGCTGATGTCTGGCCAATTGAGCACAGTCAGTCCCCACAGGCTGCGCCCACAGGCTGCACAAAGCAGTGCCTACGCTGCAAACTCGCTTCCCCAGGATGCCCAGCAAGAGGAAACCCACAGCGTAAGGAACTTTTCATCCAGCATGTTCAAAACACGCATCTCCTGCCAAAGACTGTTGCTGCCTCCCAACAGCATGGCAACTGCTGCACATTTCCCCAGAAACTTCCATGCTGAAGGTCGGCATAAGTTTTGAGAGATAAAATTAAGCAAATACTGATTGGTGTATACTGGGGTCTGGCCCTACCTGAGCACAACAGTAATCAAGACACCATCTGAGGAGGGGACCTGCCAGAGGGTCCCCCACAAACCTCCTCGGGTCTCTACCACACTCTACCTCTTTGAGCTGCAGCTGCCCGTCCTGATTGTGGTCCAGCAGGTTGAAAATGTCCATCTGGCTGATTTCTATCATTTCCATGGCTTCCTCATAGTCATCCGTTGGTAGGATCTGGCTCTTCTGCAGCCCCTTCAGCTGTGCCAGATGGACGATGAGCTTGCACTCTTCCTCCGTCAGGAAGTTGGGTATTTCTGCATCAAAAGTGTGAGCAGCAACAGAGACTGAGGAACTGTTACAGTGGGACCCCATACTGATGGCAGACCACTCAGAAGGAAAAAAGGGGAAAAAAAAAAAGAAGAGGTGGTGGTGGGAAATTTAGACTCTACCTAA
This sequence comes from Rhinoptilus africanus, assembly GCA_013400135.1. Classification (NCBI taxonomy): domain Eukaryota; kingdom Metazoa; phylum Chordata; class Aves; order Charadriiformes; family Glareolidae; genus Rhinoptilus; species Rhinoptilus africanus. The sequence goes on from VXBO01002686.1 coordinate 76,610, forward strand.
GTTTGGGACATTCAAACACATCTACTCTTCTAAAAGAAGAGCTCTCAAAGAGCGTACACCACACACCTGAGCTGCTGGAAGCGGGTATTTTTACAGCAGCAGTTCCTAAATGTTTGGATCCAGGGGTCAAGCCCTTAAACTCTCTCGCAAATATCACAATGGACAAAGGAGTGAACAAACACGGGCATATCACCGCATGTTATCACTTCAAAGGTGACATGTGGATCACAGTCTGGGAACTGCTGCTTTACAGGAAGGGAAGCCAAAACCTTTACGGTGGGCGGTGGTGATGGCCAGGGTTTCAGGCTTCCTTGCTGTCACGTGGAGAGAACGGCACTTTGAACAAAATCAGCACCTTTCAGGAGAACTTGGCACAGTGCTCTGCTATGAAACTCAAACAGTGAGGACGCAACTTGCAAGCTTATTCCCACTCATTCCCTTTGTCCCCCACTAAAACGGTCATCAAATGCAACATTAAAGGGGAAGACACTGCGCATGGTGGATGCCACACTCCATACCCAGGTGGCATCCCGGTATCACCAGCTTTCCTTTGCAGCAATCAGGCAACACCAGGATCGCAAGCAAATTTAAATGCAGAGAAATCCACCGACGACTATGAGGCTAAAAGATTTGTAACTGCTTGGTGCACCGGCACAGACTTGCAAAGTGCTAGCGAGGTCCCGCTCCACAGCACAGTCCCACTGTGGCCCAGCAGGTTGAGAAGATCCTTCTGGCTGATGTCTGTTACTGCTACGGTGACCTTGTTACCAGCTGCTAAGACTTTTGAAGAGGGAAAGAAAAATCACCAAAGCAGGACAGGTTTAAGTGCTCTTGGGCCAAAGGTCCTGCTCTACAAATCACAGCCCCCTAGAGATCCTGCAGGTATGTGCCAAGGACACATTACATCTCCACTACAGCAGCAATCCTCAAAGTGGGGGAAAAAAAAGAGGTTAATTACTTCCATGACCTTAAATCAACCCTATCAGCTCAAACTGTCAATAAGCAGTTGGCTTCTTGCTAAGTACAGACCAGAACTAGCCCTGGAGAAAATGAGATGTTCCTGGGAAGCCCTAGACACACAATGCAGCCGGCTGTATCCATAACACCCTCCGAGGAAACAATTTCCGCCACAGGCAGCGCAAGGTCCTTGTGCCAGAGGATGCTGCAGAGCTGGAGCTTCCGCTGTCTGGTTTGAAACTCATGGCACAGCCCCAGGTCCGAACAAACCATGAGCACTGGCAAGCAACACCCCCAGTATTTCCAGTTCCCCAAACTGGGCATCATTATTGAATGATGGCTTCTGGAATCTTAATTACATGCTGGAGGAAGGGCAATCCTGCTCTTCAGCGGTAGTAACGGGATTTCATAACAAAGTAAAAATGCTGTTAACTAGAAAGCCCGCTCTGTCAGGCAGGTTGCAAGGTGAGGGGATTTCCAGCTAAGGCTGCCAATCCCATCTGCAAACAGCCTGGCTCCACAGCTGCAAATTAGTTCCTCTGGACCCTCAGCTCTTCGAAACAGTTAACTTCTGGCTGTGAGACCATCCTATCTCTCTGCTCGCTCAACAATAGATCCAGCTAAACAAATGCCTCCTAATTGACTTTGAGCAACACTTGATTGCTTTTACAAAAAACAAAAGAGAGGAAAACATTGGGGTTTATGAAATAATGACTAATCCTGGAGCAAGAGAAAGGGGATGGGTTGGAGCGCTGGTGTCAAACAGAGATTCAATCTCGACTGAAAGAGCCCCAAGACACATGGGCCAAGTCATTCATCCCTCCCCAACTGCCCTCATTTCCACACCTGCTGATCTAAGCCAAACCCCTGCTAAAATCCAAACAATCGGGGCCGCTGGCAAATGAAAATTGGAGCATTGTCTTCCCCATGAGGGCTCTGAAAGGGCCGCACTTAATGAGGATGGATTGACAGAGAGGTGGCTCTTAGGCTATAAAAGGCATCCCACAGCTGGGAGCAGCTCAGTCCGGGGTGCGCTGCCCGTTTGTCCACTCCCAGCTTGCTCCGAGCATGGTCACGGCCCACCGCAGGCACCCCTCAAGGTCGGGTGGCCCATGGCTACTGGGTCTCCTGGCACGTCTGCTGCTCTGGGGCTCTCCAGGAGCCTGGGCAAGCTACCTGAGGAGATCCTCCAGCTGCACGCCCATTCCGCACCACATGGCCTTATGCTACGACATTGGCTACTCCGAGATGAGGATTCCCAACCTGCTGGAGCACGAGACCATGCCAGAAGTGATCCAGCAGTCTTCCAGCTGGCTGCCCTTGCTGGCCAGGGAGTGCCACCCAGACGCAAGGATTTTCCTCTGCTCCCTCTTCGCACCAATCTGCTTGGACAGGTAAGATGTTTCTACAAATTATTTCATCTGTAGCAAGTAACACTCTCCAACAGCACAACTGCATTTGTGCCCCGAGAGAAAACACGCGAAATGTCAGCACAGTCCCTGAAAAGCCGTGCCCCTCTCAGCCGAGGGACAATTGGATTACCCTGCAGGGACCTTCCCTCTGACAGTGAAATGGGAGCATTTCATCTCGCAGGAGCAGACACATTATGTTCCCTCCTCCGGATTTCCCTGCTCTCCCACCCCAGGCACTGCTGCTGTCTCCCCCAGCTGCCCCCCCTCGCACACCGCAGTAGCTGCTGGCACCCACCGGCTTCACCTCCCACCTCCTCTGCAGCCCCCTTTCCCAGCTCCTGCCCTGACCACACAAGGGCTTCCTTAGCCCGACAGTGCCAGCACCAGAGAGGAATCTTCAGTTTTGAGGTGCAACCATCAAAGGACAGAGCTGCTAAGGAAATCAGGTATTTAATTAGGCACCTGTAAAGGTAAGCAGGCTTGGCACCAATAGAGAAGATCCCTGGGCAGAGAAGGGGCTTCTGGCAGCAACCTGTATTGAACTGCTTCATCCCTCCTATCCTCAGAAAGTTGTTATTTGCTTCCTGGGCATGAACATTCAAAAGACACCAAAGCCCCCAAAACAGCCCTGCTAGCACTACAGTGCGTGACATGCGGTGCCAGGGCTTAACCCTCAGCCTGCTGCCAGGAGCCCAGAGGTGCTGCATCCCCCGTCCCCTTCCCAGGCTCATCTACCCCTGCCGCAGCCTCTGCGAAGCAGTCAAGAGGAGCTGTGCACCCGTCATGGCTTGTTACGGCTACCCCTGGCCCGAAATCCTCAACTGCAACAAGTTTCCTGCAGATCACGAACTCTGCATCGCAGCAGTCTCCATGGATGAAAATTCCTCAAGCAGGAGAAGTAAGTTTGGGGTTTTTTTTACTCATATGTTTTCCCATATGTAACACTGACAGCCTGTTTCTTCTTTCTGTTCCTAATGCTTCTGGTTTTAAGCTATAATTTACAAGAATAATGTAGAATTCTTAATTTCGTTCTCTCTGGGAACTCCACCATGTCTAGAAAATTAGCGTAACATTGACCGCAGCTTGTTCCCCTCTCTACTGTATTCATGAGCTCCCCGGGTGCCATCAGAGCAGACAGGGTTTGGGGCAGGGGGAAGGAATCGCTCTAAAAGCCTAATGCTTGGGCACAGCGTGGGAGCTCCTGGTGTGCAGGCTCCAGGCGATGCGATGTGCTTCCTGCAGAGCTGAGGAGCTGCAGCCCTCATCTTTCAGCTGTGTCCAGGGTTTAAAAACATGCAAAGAGAAATGTTTTGCAAGCCTTCTCTTTAAACATGAGGAAACACCACAAAGGGGCATAAGCCTCTTGCAGACATGAGTTACACAAGAAAAAAATCTTTAAGACTAAAGACTAAATTAAACACCCAGATAGTGATGAATACTGGGGGAGATTTGAGAGCAGTTAAGGGGAGAACAGACGCCTCATTTCAGCATGCTGGATGGAGCCTGGCCATACCAATGGCATTACTGTTTCATCCAAACTAGATCTTCATTACGCATTTTCACTGCTGCTTTAGCATGCAGCAACACACACAAGCCTAAACAAAGCACGACAAGCAGCGTCTTCCCCAGCCACAGAGAGGAGAGCTTAACATTTCCCACCTTGGCAGCCTAAGCTGTCTCTCCATGGACTGGGCAGTTCGGGAGGAAGCACCACTTGGAAACAGCAAGCCACCACTCGCAGATCTCAAAATTGCATCATGGCTTTTCCAGTGAAGCTTGACAAGGGTGTTATAACCAAATTTCTGTTGCAGCAGTGCCCCGAGCCAGCTGCAACGATTGCGAGCTTGAGGAGGCCAGCACTGCCAGGGAGATCCTGGAAAACCTCTGCGCCAACGATTTTGGTGAGTAGCCCCCCTCTGCCTCCTCTCAGTTGCTGCTATTGCCTCCAGGCAGTGGCACGGACAGAAAATGGCCTTGACATAACAAACTGACTTGGAGGAACTGCAGCTTTTAAAACAGATCACAGAGATTTACAGGTCCCTACTCACCTGTTAGGTAGCAGGAGGGCCCAGCTCCAGGCAGCACCAAAGGTGAAGAACTGATTTATTTCTGTGGGCTCTGATTTGGTTTTGGTCCGTGGCTGATAAATACAAGCACTACTCTGGTTTTGCTTCAGAGACCAACGTTTCAATCGGTGCCCATATAAAAACCTTACCAAGCTCCATGTTGGCTATTTCAAACTTCAAGACTGTTGTTCTAATAATGCGACTCTCCCTCCCCTAGCCCAAGCAGGTGGCAGCGCTGGCTCTGCTCAATCAGCTGGCATGAAGTTTTCGAGATACTGTCCTGAATTCATCCATGCAACCCTCATGAAAAAAAACCAAGTTAAAAATTCGGGGCTGCTGGTAGTCATGTCACTTCCTGAGATCCCAGCTCAGAGAAAAGACAAGTAATTTGGATCACGCCTGCTTGCTAGAGGGTTTCTGCCTGTGCAGCAGTGCTGATACGCCTTCGCCACTCTCACAAGAAAAGCATAGTGAGAATATTTCCAGCGTTCAACACTGGAAACTAACTTCAAATGAGAACTTTTACAAATTCACAGCAATTACAGGAGCTTAGATGGATGCGTCACATTACAGAAACAGCAAGAAAGTCTTGCATTGGCTGTGTCTTTAGGTAGGTAAGAGCTATGAAAAGTAAACAGAACTAACAGCTCTTTTTCCAACCCCCGCAGCAGTGAAAATCCGAATCCTGAGGAAGAACACGACCACCACCATCTCGGACTTTGACCTGGACCCCTCCAGGGTGGAGGTCCTGAAGCACGGCCCACTCCTCAGAACTGAAATTCCCACCAGGCTCCAGCAGTGGCTCGACATTGATGCTACGTGTGTCCACAACATCATGAGAGGCACTCACGCAGGGGTCTTCGTTGTAAGCGGCGAAGTGCAGAGTGACAAAGTGGTGGTGAACAAGGCCTATGCCTGGCAGAAGAAGAACAGGAACCTGCACCAGGCGGTGCGGAGGTGGAAACATCACCACTGCCCTGAACAGGCTGGCCGTAAGGTCTGAAAAATCTCAATTCCAACAACAAGAAACTGCTCCCTTCCCTATGTCTAGAAAACTCCTTTCCCTGGCAGTCGGTGTTTTGGAGATGTACAGACAATATTTTTAGGTGATTCAAAGCAGTCATAGTCCACAGATAGGACCTCATTACAGACCCCTGTTTTACCGAGACAAAGATTAAGGATGCAGATTTAACATATCCCTGCATCCCTGCTCTAAGGTGGCCCTGCCCTGGCAGGGGGTTGGACTAGATGATCTACTAAGGTCCCTTCCAACCCTACCATTCTGTGATTCTGTGATATTCCTCTTGCAAGGCTCTGCAGCTCCAGGACTTGTGATGGATGGCTTTGTGTCAGATCCAGCGTCAGAACAAAGCTGAACTGAACTCTGCAGGCAAGCACAATCTGGAAGAGACCTGTGATAACAGTACCTTCTAGTTCTCATCATCAAAGCTGATAGCCATTTCAGCTTCATTATTTGTCCCTGAGACACTGATGCTGCTCAAGTGCCTGCTTGCTTTCTGTCCAGAGAGATCACATGAAAGCCTGCCTGACTGCTAACTGATGCTGTTTTATGTAATGGAGCAAATACTTTACTTTTGAACAGTCCGAGGTAAATTAAGGGGGAGAGGAACCCACGCAGGCAATGCCTGGCCCCTTAAAAAATTAGTGTTAAACTCTGCTCTTGAGTAGTCACTCGGGCTGTCCCTTCAGCTTGCTGTGCTAAGACTCGATGAGCATCCTCACACGCAAAAGGAAACAGCCGTTCTCAAGCAGCAAAGGCACAGAGACAGCTGAGGGCTTCTGCGTAACAGGGAAAACCATTTTTTAACAGCAGAAATTCAATTTGGATCAGAAGATTCTGGTAACTGGGGAACTACTGAAGATAGCACAAGAGCTCTGAGAAAGAGCAGAGCAGGAGTGGGACGGCAGCCAGTTAAACCCCTGCTTTGGTGTGCAACAGCAGCTTTGCTTGGGACTCAGAGGTGAGCCCCGACCACAGCTCTGCAGGAGATCCTTCCCCCCATATCAGAATGGCAAGTAAGAAACATTACGCATCTGTCTGGCCTTCCCCCTGCACGCAAGGAAGAGAGAAAAGGTGGCAAAACTCAGTCTCACCAAATTCCCTGCAGCTCACTCTCTCACCCAAGGAAGTAGGGACCATAATTCCCTCTAGGGTAAACACAGCTATAGTTCTACCCTCCAGACCACAGAGCAGAAACCAGCAAATCCCCAAATGAGAAAACAAGTTGGATTTCTACTGCCTAACAAAGCACTGTCCGTGGAAAGTTTTCTACGGTGGATTCAACTTGGGATTCAAATAAGGGAGAAAACAGCTTTCAGAAGAAATGCGCTCAGCCTTGTTCATGCCGCCTGCAGTCTTGGTTGTGGAGACAGCCACCCGGTTTGATGGAGACACATTGCCTCCCTGTGCTCGTAAAGCACACCAACAAGGCATGATGAGACCTCCTCTTCAGATGTAGCGTGGGCCCAGACAAGCACTCAGACGCTCACACTGAAATTCAGCTGCACTCTGACATTTGTGCAGTGATTACTTCTGTTCCCTGAGGCTCAGAAGAAAAACACAGCGAGATTTCCTGTTTTTATTCCTCCCCGCCGCCTTGTCTTGCAAACTGCCGCCCAATCCACAGAATCCACTGCCAGGTGGTCCCTGCAATGGCAGTATCTTCTGAACAGACTGCGTTTGGAAAACACAACAGAACACATAAAAGCTCTGAAGGTCGAAAAGGCTTTGTCTGATATTTGTTTTCCATTAATAGGATTATTTGATTACTAGTGTTTCCTAAACTAAAAAGTGCACAGATGGTCTGACTTACAGCTTCAGAAATGATGTCTCGTAGCCAGAGGGGGAAAAAAAAATAGGGCAGGGACTTTTTCAGAGCTCCACGAAATACACTTGGGTCCAATGCAGATGACTTACCCACATTTAAAAAACAAACCGCAAGTTCCCCTACGGTGCCCAGTGCCATGCTCGTAAGCACAAAGCTCACATTAAATCATTAACGAGCTGTCTGCTGCTGTAGTCCCACTACAGCCTGCTCTGCTGAAAGCAAAGATCAGAGACCAACCACTTATTTCCTTAAATTGGCTCTCACACGCCGCAACACTTTTGTGTTCAGTAAAATCCCCAGAAATTCAAGTGTCCTTTGCTAGCAACTTCTGGGTTTGTAACACAACCCAGTTAAATACACACTTCCACTAATTTAAACACCAGAGATGCAATAAATTAGGCTTTTTAAACCAGTTTAGATTGGTACTGTTTACATAGATAGAGAAGTCTCTGGAAGTCTTTTAAAGTCAGAGCTGGCTCCTGGCAGGTTCACCGGGGAGATAAGAGCCGTCTTGGGAGTTGCAGTTTCTAAATTAAGGGCCTCGTTATCAGAGGACAAAGGAGAAGAGACTCGGGTGGCATCTCAAATGATGAATGTCTGTTGCTGTCCGTGATACCGTCCTCTGCGAGCAAAGCTTCCCTCAGAAGCCATGGAGGTGACGGAGTGATAAGCTAAAAGTTGGGGGTTTAGTGCTGCCAGGACAAACCTGCCTTTTCTCAACTTCAGCACCCTCCTTGCAGGCCTTTCACCTAAGCAGCACCAGCATGGCAGAGAAGGTGGAAACAGGAGTTTTTCCCGAGTGAAAAGCAGAGCAATTGCCCCAGACCATGGTTCTGGTAATGATGCCAGCTTTGTGAATGCTGTGGGATATCAGTTCCAGGTTAGTATGTCTGTTTACTGAATGTCAGACAGAAATCCACTTCGAAATTTGCAAACCATGAGTACCACCTATGTAGAAATGACAGAAGAACTTCGTATATTTCTTCGTATATTTCACCTATGTAGAAATGACAGAAGAACTTCGTATATTTCTTCTAGATACTTTTTTTGCATTAAAGGACCTTAATAAGAAACCTGTCTGATTTATGACCAGACTTTCAGTACGTATAGTCTACCTGGAACCAGAAAAAACCCTCTTATATTATTGATAAAGCATCTAAGGAAGGCTCTCAATGCTATGTTTTCAGAGACAACAGGTTTTCTCTGACTCTGCAGTAGTAGGAATTTTGTAATTATCTGTTCTAAAAAATTAATTTTTATATTCTCAGTGGATTTTCAGAAGACAGAGTTCAATTAATGAGACTTTACCAGTCCCAGCAAAAACCACAGAAAGGTAAAGAAGGTTTTAAAATATTTGAAAGATGGATACCGTGGGGTTACAGAGCAGCCAGAAATAAAGATAAATCTAGAACAGGACGCAGAATGGTGGAAGACACTACGTGTATGAGTTCTGTTACTCATTTCCTCAGCGCTGAAGCACCAACACTAAATTGCTTTATCATCATTTATTACCAAAAGTTTGGGCATCTCTTGTCCCTTCCTAATACTGAGCAGCTTCTCCGAGGTCCTCTTCAGCGATCTTCTGTTTATTCACAGTATTTTAAAGGGAATCTGAAAAACCTAGAAAGGTTAATCTTCCAAATCCTTCAAAACAGGCCACCCAGAACACGTAACCTCTGCGGATACTGTATCGAAACACCTCAAACAAAATCAGGCTTTTTTTAAGGCAGGCCCAAGGAAAAGCGGCCCAAGGAGGAAAAGTCAAGATGCGGGAAGTCATTTTCCCCCCCGGAGGGGGTGTGAGAGTGGCGGGTGTGAGACAGACCCCCCCCCAACACACACCCGCTG